>CANTUT010001115.1:0-600000 GCA_947687605.1 Reutealis trisperma
ATATATATCTATATATATATATATATGTATATATATATATATATATGTATATATATATATATATATGTATATATATATATGTACGTGTATATATATATATGTACACACACACGCACACATATATATATATACATGTGTGTGTGTGTGCTTGTATATATATATATATATATATATATATATATATATATATATATATATATATGTATATATTTATTTATTTATTTATTTATTCATATATATATACACACACACACACGCACATATGTATATGTATATAGATGACCGTTGCGGCTAATGCCTGCAAAACCCAAACAGGAACTTCTGATTGAGCCATAGCTGAACTCCTTATAGCTAGTTTTTTGGGACAGCTTAAAGGATGTGGGGTTTATCATTTATGCCCAGACCAGTAGCTAGAGATTCTTCACTCTGTCAAAACCTTTGAAGATGGAACCCCAATCATTGATGTGAGTGGTGATACCATATAGGGTGCAGTGTCAACTCTCATTTATCCATATCTCTTCATTTAATAGGAGATCCATCCCGTCTCAATGATAAAAATGCTGAGCTCCTTAGCAATTTTAGATGTAGGAGAATTAGTGATTTTCAAAACTATAAAAACACATTCCTCACTAGGTTTATGCTTGGTGAAGATTCTAACTAGCCCTTCTAGAACGAAAAAATTCATTATAGGATTACTTAAAATCATAGGAGAAAAAGTTATGAATGTCATTAGACAAGCCTTTGGTAATCAAATCCCTTATGATCAGTTCACCTCTGGAGAATTGATTAGTCTTACCCAAAAAGGACTTAAGATTTGCCTAGACTTGAAACTTTAAAACCAGCTCAAATGGGAGATGAGAAAAACTAGGCAAGAACTAGGAAATTTCTGCCAACAATTTGACTATAATCCTATAGGGTCAAAGCCAAAAACCTGTAGTGGTCACTATAAAAACAAACCCTATAGGAAATCCAAACCTTCTTACAATAGGAAGTCTCAACCTAGAGATGAAACCTATTATAGGAAACCCTCTTCTTCAAAGAAGACCTCAAAATCCAATAAAAGTCCTATAGTAAGCCAAAATTCAAACATAGGACTAGTCTTAAGTATGTTACCTACTATAAGTGTGGTAAGAAAGGTCATTTTTTAAAATTCTATAGATTAAATACTAGACTCCATGAACTCCAACTAGAAGAAAAGGTCATAAATAAATTTCAGCCCTCTTAGTTGAGTCCTCTGAGTATGTGTTCTCTTTGTCTTCAGAAGATAGAGAACCTCTTCAAATAGATGAACTAGTAACCTCATCTATCAATTCAAACACAGAATATAGTTCAAAAGCATATTCTGAAGTAAGTAGGAATTCAAAACCAATTAACATGTTACTAAAAAGCCAAAAAGCAATTCTTAAAGCTGTCAAGTATGTTAATGACCCTAATCTTTAAAAGGAATGTTTGATTAGCTTCTTAAGACATTAAAAGAGAAGCCAGTAGAAAAACATTTCATCTTACCCTCTACTAGTAAGAACACCTATGATCTTATAACCATCTTAGATAGGGGTATAAAAAACCTATTCCAACTATTCAAGACCTTCAAAAAGAGATTAAGGAAATCAAATCATAATTAAAAGACCTTAAGCTCAAACAACAAATGGATTTTAATTTAATCCAAAGTCTCATTTCAAAATGATTGTCTAATTCAAACTCTGATTCTGGTTTAGATGATCATATAGAGGATTCTAAACTACAAAATTTAGATAATTTGGACAAGGTTCTAGAAATTCTGGATAATTTTATAAATATTTTGATAGAAATTACTTCTAAAAAATATTTAATTCAAATCAAAATTATTTTCTCAAGTGATTTTCAATTGGAAACAATTGCATTGTTTGATATAGGAGCAGATCTCAACTATATCAATTATAATTTGGTTCCAAAAAGATATCATTTTGAAACAAAAGGAAAACTTGTTACTGCAAATAATTCAAAATTAACTATTAGAAGGAAAACAGAAGCCTCTGTAGTTAATGGAAATATTGCTTTAAAAAAATATTTTTCTTTTACCAAAAAATCTTCATCAGATGGTTATTTTAGGGAATCCTTTCATTAATTTGATTACCCCCTATAAAGTCACTAATGATGGAATTGTTTTAAAATCTAGAAAATCAAAAATCATTTTTGCTTTTCTGGAAAAACCAAAGAAGAGAAATCTCAATCTTATCAAAGCAAATTCAATCTGTAATATTGAGATTAATGCTTTGATAAAAGGAAAAACAAGACATTTATGCATCTTAAGCAAGATGTCCATTTTTAAAAAATTCAAAAACAAATTCAAACTAATTTTATTAAAAATAAAATCACCAATTTTCAAAATAAAATTGAACAAGAAATTTATTTTGCTCTAATACCAAGGACGCCGAGGATCTAAGGGAGACAACAGTGGATGGTAAATGCACAGAAGAAAATTAAAATAAAATAAGGAATAATTTTCACATTTTCTAATATGTAGGATTCCTTACTCAGCAAAAAGGGCAAGCAAATAGCATACTTTTGTTACTTATGTTTTGAATAAATAAATATAGAAAATTAAAGAGTTTGAAATAAATATACCTTAAACATATTTATATTTGAAAATATGATTTACAAACAAAAAATATATTTGTAAATTACAGAGATACATGTTTGAAGGTGTAACAACCCACACCCACCCTAGGAATTTTTGTGATAAATTGCTTGAATTAGAATCTATAAGGTTAAGTGTGTGCTTGTGTGAAAATTTGTGATCTAGGTGATTGATGAGTATATGGCATATTAAATTAATTTTAATATGCATAATATGTGTTGCTATGGTGAAATAAATGATTTACATGAAGTGCATTGGCATAAAAGAATTTATTTTAAATAAAATGAATTTTCATGCATAAAACAATTTTTAAGCATAAAATGATTTTATGGGTATTTTTAAAATATTTCTAAATAAATATTTTGAGGGAAATATTCCAGAATTAAAAAGAAAAATATTATTCTTATTTTTAAATACTTCAGCCAAAATTTTTAAAGAAAAAGGCCCAATACCCAAAAGCCCACTACACAACAAAAATGCTCCTAACCTATTTCATTAATGGTAATAGTGGAAATTCCACTCCAACCCTAATATATATTCAAATTTTCAGCCAGCAAGGGTTTTCTAGCAGCCATTCCCTCATTCTTTCTGTATTCTGGCAGAAAAACCTCTCAAAATAATTCTCTCTACCGAAATATCGAAAACACTTTACCGTTTCGCGATTTCGTACCCGTAATCGTAAGTTTTTATTCTCTTTCGATTTCTAAACTGTTTCTATGAAATAAATTATGGGAAAATTATTTTGAACTATTTGATTACTAATTTCTATAGATTCAATTCTGTTTGAGTGAATTTTTGGGAGAGAAAATTTATTTTCTACCGAAAACACGATTCTTTCCGCAAGATTTCTCCAAAGGTGAATTCTATAACTTAAAATCACAATTTTATTGCATAAACATCATAAGGGGGGGGGGGGGGGGTGATGACCTTAAAAAGGTATTGATATGATTTCAATGTGTTTTCATGTGAGCCTATAAGGCCTAAGTATGCAAGACTCTTAAGTCAACGTGATATGTGCAAGTGATGAGTACACCTATGAGTGAACTCTAATGTGTATGCTATATGTTCATGGGTAGTTATGGGATAGGAACATCATGAGTAAATAAATACTAAGTATTAAATCAAATATTATGTTAGAGTTTGAGGAGCTTTAGAAGTGTAAAAAGGACTACGTGTACTAGGAGCAAAGGAACCCCATGGTGAGTAAACGCAATGCTTTTATTACAAGTGTGAGTAAATATCGTATTCATGTTATAAGTGTAAACAACATTTTGTTGTGTTACAAGAATGTGATATGTTGCTATCTGAACCTTGGTGATCTTTGAAACCCAAGTTCTTTCCATTTTTATTTTATAACATGATTTCTTTGATAAGCTTGGGTTGCCAAAGGACAATTGGTCCAAAACTACTTTGCTTAGCCAATGAGAACTTTTTTGTGAAAAACACCCTAACTTGTATTCTTTCTGGAACTACACTTTCATCGTATTATTGTTGAAAGCCAAACTACTATTGTTATTGAAATACATGTTATTGTTGCCATATGTGATATTGTTAACTGTGTTTACCAATAGCTCTAGCTATGGTACCTTTACCCTTTATGCAGAATCCTCGTGCCGATGCGGGTAATCATGGGAACCTATGCACATGGTCTTAACCCGATAGATAGGGGTAGTGTATCCACCTCAGCTAGAAGGGGCGGTTCTAGCCGTGGAGCCTGATCAGCTTCACGCTTTATAAGTGATGGGAGTTGGAATTTGCCAAAGGCCACCTCTCCTCGATGTGTTTAGAGTGGATTGAGTAGTGTCTCCACTCTATAAGTGTTATGAGTGTGATTTTTGCAAACTTGCTAAATTGAACCTTGCTTAAATTGCAACCTGATTCATGAGTTATAAACCATGAACTATGTGTATAAGCTATGTGTTTCCTTTCAAAGGAATATGTGATAATGTATGAGCCTTTTTATTTACTCATTGAGATCATCTATCTCACCCCTTTTCCTTGTGTGGTTCCAGGTGAGTAAATGTGAGGAGGCAAGGTGATGGCTCAAGCATCCTACTTCGCTTGGGGAATTCCTTGTCCGAGTTATCAATAATACTATGATTATGAAGTCTTGTCTTTAGATGCTCCGGGAATGTTAATTGATACTCATAGAGATTTATATTATTTTCTTATGGATTTTATATGTAACGATTTACTTTAAGTCTTCCGCAAATTATGGTATTTATCTAAATGTTTTAAATGAGTTAATGAAAGAGGTTCAGTAAGATCGTAGGCATGATTGTTATATGTTAATGGGTTCTACGGGCGTGGGTGACCTTATGTCTCCCCATGTTCTAGGACCGTCGTATCTCATAAGGTTAGGATGTGACAGAAGATTTGAAGGTATACAAGTTTGAAGGTGGTGATATAGGAATTCAAAATGGCTAGAGATTCACAGAGAGTGTTTTTCTCCTAAATCTAAACTTGTAAAAGAATTGCTTGCCTTCTTTGAAATGAGCTGCCCTTTTATAGAAGTGTTTGAATGGTAGTCTTGAAATTTTTGAAAGTCTGTTGGCCCATTGATAGATGGGTAAGCTAGAGATGTCTTCTGAAAATGTGACCTATAGCTTCACATATATTGGAACTATGGATGCTTTAAGTCATTTCTTGATAGAAGTAGAGTACCTATTTGAATTAGTGGAGTAACTGTAGTTTTCCACTGTTGGCAGAAAAAGTCAAATTTTTTGTTTTTACATCTATCTTTAATAGGTGGTAGAAACCTTTTACAATGTTTGAAATTTTGAAAAAAGTTTGAAATCTACCTATTTAATTGGTGATAGAATGCCAAAATAGTCATCTTCATTGTCATCCCTTAAATCAATGATTGGTTCAGAGGAACTTGAGCTTGAGCTTGAAGAGGCTTCTTTTAAAGAGCTCAATTTGGAAGAGGTTGATCTGTTCTCTATGAATCAATGGACCATTTGAAAGAATTCATCCTCTGTTTTAGCTGCTGCTAATTTTAGAATAACAAATGATTTTTATGCTAAAAAGATTGTTGTTTCCTTGGGGCACTGAATATAGTTATTTTTAATTAGCCAGTTTTGAACTTTGGTGGTAGTCACATTATTTTTGAAAGAATCCCACCATTTGGCTTTAAATCTTTTGATGAGATTGTATTGTCCCTTCTAAGTTTGGTAATGTCACATCCCAACCTTAGAGATATGATGGTCCTAGAACATGGGGAGACATAAGGTCACCCACGCTCATAGAACCCACTTACACATAAACAAATCATGCCTAAGATCGTACCAAACCTCTTACAATAACTCTTTTAAAATATTTAAATGAATATCTTCAATTATGGAAGACTATAATTAAACATTTCACATAAAATCCATAA
Organism: Reutealis trisperma; assembly: GCA_947687605.1. Taxonomy (NCBI): domain Eukaryota; kingdom Viridiplantae; phylum Streptophyta; class Magnoliopsida; order Malpighiales; family Euphorbiaceae; genus Reutealis; species Reutealis trisperma. The sequence goes on from CANTUT010001115.1 coordinate 5,997, forward strand.
GGAAAATAATATATCTCAAAATGAGCATCGATCAATATTCTCGGAGCATCTAACGATAACACTTTATAACATGGTATTATTAATGATTTTGACAAGGAATCTCCAAAGCGGAGTAAAATGCTTGAGTTATCACCTTGCCTCCTCACATTTGCTCATTTGGAACCACACAAGGAAAAGGGAGTGAGATAGATGATCTCAATGAGTAAACGATAAAACACATACATTATCACATATTCCTTTGAAAAGGAAACACATAGCTTATCCACATAGTTATCCATATAGTTCATGATTTATAATTCATGAATCAAGTTTCAATTTAACAAAGGTTCAATTTGGCAAGTTGCAGAAATCACACTTATAACACAAAGTGAGTGAAGGCTATTGCTCTAGCACTCGAACACATTAAGGAGAGGTGGCCTTATACCTAATTCCAACTCCTATCACTTATAAGGCATGAAGCTGATCAGGCTCCATGGCTAGAATCGCCCTTTTCTAGTTGAGGTAGATACACTACCCCTATCCTTTGGGTTAAGACCGTGTGCATAGGTTCCGATGATTACCCGCATTGGCACGAGGATTCTGCATAAAGGTTAAAGGTACCATAGTTAGAGCTAATGGTAATTACAAATAACAATATCACATAAGGCAACAATAACATGTATCCCAATAAGAATAGTGGTTTAAATTTTGAACAAAAGATACAATGATAGTGTAGTTCCAGAAAGAATATAAGTTAGGGTGATAATGACAAGAAATTCTCATTTTGATAAACAAAATAGTTTTGGACTAAATGTCCTTTGGAAACCCAAGCTTGTCAAAGAAATCATATAATAATATTTTAGAATAGAAGGAACTTGGGTTTCAAAGATCACAAAGGCTCACATAACATGATATCACATATTTGTAACATAATAAAATGTTACTCACACTTATAGCATGAACACAATGTTTACTCACTTTGGGGTTCCTTTGCTCCTAGTATACATAGTCCCTTTGCACTTCTAAAGCTCCTCAAACATTAACATAATATTTAATTTAATACTCAATATTTATTTACTCATGATGCTTCTATCCCATAACTACCCCATGCATATATAGCATACACATACACTTAGAGTTGCACATGTAAGTGTGCTCATCACTTGCACATAACACGTTGACTTTAAAAGTCTTGCACACTTAGGCCTTATAGGCTCACATGAAAATACATTACAATCATGTCAATGCCTTTCTAAAGTCATCACAATATTATTACCTCAATATCAATTCACTTTAACAATCATCTTAATACACTCTACACTCCCATACATGTCAACTTAACAATTAACCTTTCAAGTGTCATGCTTAACTCTTATGATCCTTTTTATTCAATTGTCACTTCATCAACTCAAAACCATGTGTTCATCATTAAGTCATCATAACATCTAGTTCCAAATTTCCCAATCATATTTACATTCTAATCACAATATAAGGTTAAGATACCTTAAGTATACCAAAATGCCTTTAAACTTATCTAGGGTTATACCTTCAACTAACATGAAATTTTATCATTTATTATACATACATACATGTCAATAATCATCAAAACACATCACATAAAAATTATAAATATTTGGATAAAAATATTAGTGTAGGCTGGATGCGTCGCCAAAAGGAAAAACTAAATTCTTTTTCTTTTCGCACTTTTCATCTATTTCAGTAATATGTAAAAAAAACATGGTTTGAACCAAGATTTTTCATGTAAACACAATAAAAATCATTTTAGAATTTTAATTCACATGAATTGGCCACACATAGTATTGCTTATACATGAAAATTCAACTTTTGGGTTGTAGGGTACAAAACCATGAGTTTTCTTATTTTTAGTATTTTTCGATCATTTTAGAATTATGTAAACAGGTTGTTTAAACCATTATTTTTTATTCAATCATGGAAAATATCAGTTTAGAACATGTCCATGCATAATTTAGCAGCCATAGATAATATTTATACAAAAAAATTCCAAGTTTTAAGGCTTAGGTGAAAATCATGAGTTTTTGCACTTTCCGTGCTTTTCGTTCATTACAGTAATATATAGACACATGGTTCAAATCATTATTTTTCATCTAAACAAAACAAATATCATATTATAATGCTTTCTCACACAAATTGTGCAGCCACATATTAATTGAATAATAGAATTTTCCAACTTCTAGGTTCTAGCACAAAAATTTTGAACTCTTTTGTTTTTCGAAACTTTTTAGTCATCACAGAAATATGCAGATCCAATATTTTTCATTTAAACAAGTTAAAAATCAGTTTAGAAACCATTGATACACAAATCACCCCCCTCTAGTGATGTTTATGCAACAAAATTGTGATTTTAAGTTATAGAATTCACCTTTGGAGAAATCTTGCGGAAAGATTTGTGTTTTCAGTAGAAAATAGATTTTCTCTCCCAAAAACTCACCCAAATAGAATTAAATCTATAAAAATCAGTAATCAACTAGTTCAAAATAATTTTCTCATAATTTATTTCATAGAAATTAGTTTAGAAATTGAAAGAGAAGAAAAACTTACAATTACGATCAAAAAATCGCGAAACTGAAAGGTGTTTTCTTAATTTCAGTTAAGATAAATATTTTGAGAGAAATTTCAGCCAAGATACAGAAAAATAAAGTGATGGCTGCTGGAAAACCTAGGCTGGCTGAATTTTACAATATATATTAGGGTTTGGGTGCAATTTTTCCTAATTCCCTTAATGAACTAGGTTAGGAGGATTTTAATGTAATATGCTTTTGGGAATTTGGGCTTTTTATTTAAATTTTGGGCTGATTATAATTAAAAAGAAAAAGAATATTTTTCTTATTATTCCTGTAATATTTCCCCCAAAATATTTATTTTAAAATACTCATAAAATCATTTTATGCTTAAAAATTGTCTTTATGCATGAAAATTCATTTCATTTATAGTAAATTCTTTTATGCAAATGCACTTTATGTAAATCATTTATTTCACAATAACAACTCATATTATGCAAATTAAAATTAATTTAATATGCCACATGCTCATCAATCATGTAGATTACTAATTTTCACGAAAGCACACACTTAACCTTAATAGTTCTAAATTAAGCAAATTATCATGAAAATTTCTAAGGTAGGTGTGAGTTGTTACATTCTCCCCCCTTAAAAGAAATTCATCCTCAAATTTAAATCCTTACCTAACTACTCTTGAAAAGCTAAGGATGCATTTGCCACATCTCTTCCTCTACTTGCCAAGTGCACTCATCTATCCCATGATTTTGCCATTGGACCTTAATCATGGTATCTCCTTGTTTCTTAACTTCTTCACTTGTTGATCCACTATAGCTATTGGTGACTCCTCATAGGATAGTTGTTCATCTAATGTAATGTTTGGAGGTAATAGAACATGAGATGGATCTAACACATATTTCTTTAGCATAGAGATATGAAACACTAGATGCACATGTGCCATAGTTGGAGGCATAGAAAGTCTATAAGATACTACTCCAACCTTATCTAAGATTTGGAAAGGACCAATGAAACGAGGTGACAATTTTCCCTTCTTGCCAAATCTCATAACTCCTTTCATTGGAGAGACCTTTAAGAATATGTGATCTCCCATGGCAAATTGGATGTCTTTTCGCTTAGGGTCTGCATAACTCTTTTGCCGACTGAAGGCCATCTTCAGTCGATCTTGAATTAACGGTACTTTCTCGGTAGTCTCTTAAGTAATTCAAGCATTTCTACATGCTTGTCTCTAGGTTCAATCCAACAAATTAGAGAATGACATCTTCTCCTGTATAATGTTTCGTATGGTGCCATGCCAATGGACGAATGATAGCTGTTGTTGTAGGCGAATACAATCAAGGGTAAATACTTGTCCTAGCTACCGGCAAAGTCCAAGACACACATCCTTAGCATATACTTGAGTGTCTAAATTGTTCTTTTAGGCAGGTCATCCATTTGAGGATGAAACGCCGTACTAAAATCTAGTTGTGTTCCTAACGCTTGTTGTAACTTCTACCAGAACCTTGAGGTGAATTGAGTTCCTCGATCCGAGATGATAGAAATTGGCACTCCATGTAGTTTCATGATCTCATCTACATATAACTGTGCATACTAAGCTGTAGAATATATGCTCTTAACTCCCAGAAAATGAGCAGACTTTGTCAGTCAATCCACTATGACCCATATAGAGTCATATCCCTTGGAGGTTCTAAGCAAGCTGACAATGAAGTCCATAGTGATGCGCTTCCACTTCCATTCAAGTAGTTAAATTTTTTGTAGCAATCTTGAGGGTCGCTAATGTTCATACTTGACTTACTGGTAAGTTAAGCAAGATGCTACAAACTTAGCCACATCTTTCTTTAGTGCAAGCCACTAATAGTTAGATTTCACATTATGGTACATCTTGGTAGTTCCAAGATGAGCACAGTAAGGTGTCTGATGTGCCTCCTTCAATATCCTTTCCCTTAATACATCCACATCAGGCATGCATACTCTATTCTTGCATTTTAAAATTCCATTGACCACTTCAAACTCAGAGTTCTTTCCTTCTCTCATCTCATCCTTCAACTTCACCATATGTAGGTCTTTATCTTGTGAATCCCTTATCTCTTCCATTAACTTTGACCTTACTTGAAAATGAGCTAATGAAACTCTTGATCCTCCAATCTCTAGTTTCAATCATTGATTAAATAATTCTTTTACTTCCTTCATGATCAACCTCTTTCTCATATTCATATGGGCTAGGCTTCCCATCGACTTTCGACTCAAGGCATTTGCCATTACATTTGCCTTCTTAGGATGGTAGAGAATTTGATAGTCATAATCCTTTAATAGTTCAGTCCATCTCCTTTGTCTCAGGTTAAGGTCTCTTTGGCTTAAGATGTACTAAAGACTCTCATGATCCGTGTAGATCTCACACTTCGTCCCATACATGTAATGTTTCTAGATCTTTAGAGCAAACACTACTGCGGCTAATTTCAAATCATGAGTAGGGTAATTCATTTCATGCCTCTTTAGTTGTCATGATGCATAGGCAATGACTTTACTATTTTGCATTAAGACATACCCAAGTCCTACTCTAGAAGCATCATAATAGTCGGTGAACCCTTCTTCTCCTTCTGGTAATGTCGAAACTGGAGCCAATATCAAACACTTATTGAGCTTCTAAAAACTCTTCTCATAGGACTCTTCTCAATTGAACTTACTTTGCTTTTTAGTCAACTTGGTCAACAGAGCTGTTATTTTAGAAAAGTCCTGTATGAATCTACAATAATATCCAGCCATGCCCAAGAAACTTTGTACTTCCAAAACTGTTATAGGTCTTGACCAATTTGCTACCGCTTCAACTTTCTTAGGATCAACTTGAATCCCTTCTTACTTACTACATGTCTAAGAAAGTTGACAGACTCTATCCAAAACTCACACTTGGATAACTTAGCAGAGAGTTGGTGATCATGAAATGTTTGAAGCACGATCCTCAAATGTTTTTCATGTTCTTCTTTATTCTTTGAGTAAATCAGGATGTCATCAATGAAAATGACCACGAACTTGTCAAGGAATGGTTTGAACACTTGATTCATCAAATCCACGAAAGCAGCATAAGCATTCATCAATTCGAATGGCAAAACCGTGAACTCATCGTGTCCATATCTAGTATGAAAGGCAGTCTTGCAGATATCTTCTCCTTGGATCTTTAGTTGACGATAGCCAGACATTAAGTCGATCTTGGAGAAGTGACCAGCTCCTTGCAATTGATCAAAAAGATCATCTATCCTCGGCAATAGGTATATGTTCTTCACAGTGACTTTGTTAAGTAAGCGATAGTCAATGCACATTCAGAATGAGCCATCCTTCTTCTTTACAAACAGCATTAGAGTGCCCCATGGTGAACTGCTTGGTCAGATAAAACCCTTATCAAGCAGATCATGCAATTGCGTCTTTAACTCTTTCAGCTCCATTAGTGCCATACGATATGGCGGTATTGATATAGGTTGCGTACCAAGTAGCAGTTCAATGTTGAACTCGATCTCACGATCAGGTGATAATCCAATTAAATCTTCTGGAAAAACATCCATGAACTCATCCACCCCTGGGATGCTCTCGCCTTGAATGGCGGCCTCTTTGTCAATATCAATTAGATGGGCTAGGTACATTTGGCATCCTTTCCTTAACATCCATCTCGCTCCTAAGGTTGATATCAAGTTTAGAGGATTCTTATTCCTATCTCCTTGGTACACAAAATCCTTCCCATCCCTTGTTTGAAAATCGACAAGTTTCTTTCTACAGTTGATACGAGCTCCATGCTCATATAACTAGTCCATCCCTAATATCACATCGAATTCTAGTACATCCAATTCTAGCAATACTACCAAAAGTTTTTATCCATTAATATTTACATTACAACCCTTATACCCATACTTTACTTCCATCACTTCCCCTAAAGAAGTTGATATTACTAACGGTTCACTCATCAATTCCTTATCTATACCCAGGTACTTAGCAAAACAAGTTGACACAAAAGAATGGGTAGCACCAAAATCAAATAAACATTTTGTGCTAGAACTTTGGATGGGGATGATACCTATGATGGCTGTGTGTGAATCGCAAGCCTCTTGCTGATTTAAAGTGAAGACTTGACCGTTGCCCTTATCTCTGTCATCGGTGTATTCCCAATAACTGTCCTTTTGTCCTTGACTCCTTGTCCTTGTGATTGGAATGGTCTAGATTGTGGTCGTACTGTGGTCCCATTCCCTTGACTCCTCATCTGAGGGCAATCCTTTATGAAGTGCCCCATTTGTCCACACTTAAGGCATGCACCAGAATCTCTTCGGCAAATTTTGGGATGCTTCTTTCCACATTTGCCGCAAGTGGGAAGTTCTTGCTTCGTTTGATTGTTTCATTGTCTAGAGGATGAAAATTCCTTCTTAGAGCCTCCTCCACCTCCATGACCTTTGCTCTTATGCTTTCCCTTTTGGTCTCATTCAGCTCGTTTGGCTCTTTCCACCTTGTACCTTTTCTCTATTATCTTGGCCTTATCTATGAGCTTGGCTAAGGTTGAAAACTCTGTTGCTACCAACGAATTGAACAGAGGTGTGATCAGTCCTCTTAGGAAATGATTGATGTGACTTGCTTCAGTCAAAATGATGTTGATGGTAAATCGGCTAAGTTGATTAAACTCCTTAGCATAATGTGACACGGACATCCCTGGCTTTTGCTTCAGTTGCTTGAACTACAATGCTCTATCTTGCCTTTCTCCTTATGGCAAGAACTGATCCATTACTTCCTGCTTAAACTCTGTCCATGTAGGTGGGTCTACCTGTAAAGCCATTCTTCAATACTTCTCTCATACCAATACCAAGCTTCTTTCCTGAGTTGGAGTCCTACCAACTCGATTACTTGGGCATCTGAGTAAGATAAATGGCAGAGTAGCTTATCCATCTCATCCAAAAATTCATGCAGAACATCTCCTTCCTCACTATAAAAGGTAGGCAGTTATAGTTTCTTAAACTCTGCTATGGTCATCCCCTTGTTAGGTAATCGCTTCCTCTCTCTCTGAGCAGGTGCCACTACCACAGGTGGCATAACTCCGTTCCATTCTTAAGTTGGCAGTGCTTCTCACCTTTGAGTTCGTAGCTCATCCAGTTTTTTGCACAAGTCTCTCATTTCCTTACGCATGGCATGCACTTCTTGCGAAGATGCTTGCTCACTAGAGCCCATAGTCGGTGCCCTCGAGTTGGATCTTTCTCTTCATCGTACAGGTGCAGAGGCAGCATTCGATGCACTGTCTGATATAAGATCATCATTAGCCCTAATGGATTGGGCAGCTATACGAACCTTCTTCTTGGGAGGTGTTTTGTCTATCATAATAAGGGAATTTAGTACTAATCCCCTAACCTAACCCATTTAATTCCACTTTATACTAGCACACATCATCATCCATTTATCATATCACATTACTAAGCGCATGTCATATATGTATCACATATCACATAGTTTTGCACATACCACATATCACATAGCTTTGCACATATCACACATCACAATCAAGTAGCATATATCTTGTAATATGAAAATAACCTCCTATCATGGTAAGTTAATCATATCATAATAATAAAAGAAATCACCTCATACTAGGTAACTAGGCAATCAAGGAAAAATCATTCATATCATATAAAGTGCTATGCCATTTTATCGGTCATCACCATCTACTCGACCTAGTTCTCGTGTCCACTACCAGAGCAATCAAGAGCGACATGGCCACTGCTGCCACATCGATAGTAAAGAAGATCCCTATCTTGACGGTGACTAGTCAAAGACGCAGACCTTGCTGGCGAGTAGTCTCCTCCATGCTCAACAATCCCTAACTTGAGTTGCTCCACATCCTCCCTTAGGGCATGAATCATAACCTTAAGACGTTGGTTTTCCTCCTTTAAGTATGAATAGTTATCCTCCAATTTTTGGATCTTACTATAAACCCAATTAGGATCTAAGTGCTCCTTAGGGTCCCCCTCTACATTAGGGGTTTCCTCCTTTATGGGATGAATCACAGATATGACTTTCTTGAACATCTTTGGCTAAGTCCTCTCACAGATATAATCTTCTTGGTCATCTGTTAGAAGAATCATAAGGCAAGCAAACAATAATAATGATTACTAAAATCTACTAGGATTTCATGGAACTATGCTAGCAATAGACTACAAGTGACATGATAGGAAAATTCCTATGCTCTAAGATTATACTTAAGCAACTCATGTAAAACAAGCCTAAACTAGACTTTAAAAACTATGGCTCTGATACCACCTTTGTCACATCCTAACCTTAGAGATATGATAGTCCTAGAACATGGGGAGACATAAGGTCATCCATGCCCTTAGAACCCACTTACACATAAATAAATCATGCCTAGGATCGTACCAAACCTCTTACAATAACTCTTTTAAAACATTTAAATGAATATCTTTAATTGCGGAAGTCTATAATTAAACATTTCACATAAAATCCATAAGGAAAATAATATATCTCAAAATGAGCATCAATCAATATTCCTGGAGCATCTAACGATAACACTTCATAACATGGTATTATTAATGATTTTGACAAGGAATCTCCTAAGCGGAGTAGAATGCTTGAGTCATCACCTTGCCTCTTCACATTTACTCACTTGGAACCATACAAGGAAAAGGGAGTGAGATTGATGATCTCAATGAGTAAACGATAAAACACATACATTATCACATATTCCTTTGAAATGGAAACACATAGCATATACATATAATTCATGATTTATAATTCATGAATCAAGTTTCAATTTAGCAAAGGTTCAATTTGGCAAGTTGCAAAAATCACACTTATAACACATAGTGAGTGAAGGCTATTGCTCTATCACTCAAACACATTAAGGAGAGGTGGCCTTATACCAAATTCCAACTCCTATCACTTATAAGGCATGAAGCTTATTAGGCTCCACGGCTAGAACCACTCCTTTCTAGCTGAGGTGGATACACTATCACTATCCATCGGGTTAAGATCATGTGTATAGGTTCCGATGATTACTCGCATCAGCACGAGGATTCTGTATAAAGGTTAAAGTACCATAGCTAGAGCTAATGGTAATCACAAATAACAATATCACATAAGGCAACAATAACATGTATCCCAATAACAATTGTGGTTTAAATTTCAAACAAAAGATACAATGATAGTGTAGTTCCAAAAAGAATATAAGTTAGGGTGATAATCACAAAAAATTCTCATTTGGATAAACAAAATAGTTTTGGACCAAATGTCCTTTGGCACCCCAAGCTTGTCAAAGAAATCATATAATAATATTTTAGAATAGAAGGAATTTGGGTTTCAAAGATCACAAAGGCTCACATAACATGATATCACATATTTGTAACATAACAAAATGTTACTCACACTTATAGCATGAACACAGCATTTACTCACCTTGGGGTTCCTTTGCTCCTAGTATACGTAGTCCCTTTGCACTTCTAAAGCTACTCAAACGCTAACATAATATTTAATTTAATACTCAGTATTTATTTACTCATGATGCTCCTATCCCATAACTACCCCATGCACATGTAGCATACACATACACTTAGAGTTGCACATATAAGTGTGCTCATCACTTACACATGACATGTTGACTTTAAAAGTTTGCACACTTAGGCCTTGTAGGCTCACATGAAAACAAATTACAATCATGTCAATGCCTTTCTAAAGTCATCACAATATTATTACCTTAACATCAAATCACTTTAACAATCATCTTAATACACTTTACACTCCCATACATGTCAACTTAACAATTAACCTTTCAAGTGTCGTGCTTAACTCTTATGATCCTTTTATGCAGTTGTCACTTCATCAACTCAAAACCATGTGTTCATCATCAAGTCATCATAACATCTAGTTCCAAATTTCCCAATCACATTTACATTCTAATCACAATATAAGGTTAAGATACCTTAAGTATACATTAAGTATACCAAAATGCCTTTAAGCTTATCTAGGGTCATACCTTCAACTAACATGAAATTTTATCATTTATTATGCATACATACATGTCAATAATCATCAAAACACATCACATAAAAATTATAAACGTTGGGATAAAAATATTAGTGTGGGCCGAATGCAACACCAAAAGGAAAAACTAAATTCTCTTTCTTTTCGCACTTTCTGTCTATTTCAGTAATATGTAAAAAAACATAGTTTGAACCAAGATTTTTCATGTAAACACAACAAAAATCATTTTAAAATTTTAATTCACATGAATCGGCCACACATAGTATTGCTTATACATGAAAATTCAACTTTTGGGTTATAGGGTATAAAACCATGTGTTTTCTTGTTTTCGATATTTTTCAGTCATTTCAGAAATATGTAAACATGTTGTTTAAACCATTATTTTTCATTCAGTCATGGAAAATATTAGTTTAGAACATGTCCATATATGATTCGGCAGCCATAGATAGTATTTATACAAAAAAATTCCAAGTTTTAAGGCTAAGGTGAAAATCATGAGTTTTCGCGCTTTTCGCGCATTTTGTTCATTATAGCAATATACAGACACATGATTTAAATTATTATTTTTCCTCTAAACAAAGCAAATATCATATTAGAATGCTTTCTCACACAAATTGGCTGCCACATATTAATTTAATAATAGAATTTTCCAGCTTCTAAGTTCTAGCACAAAAACTTTGAACTCTTTTATTTTCCGAAACTTTTGGAGAAATCTCGGGGAAAGATTTGTGTTTTCAGTAGAAAATAGATTTTCTTTCCCAAAAACTCACCCAAACAGAATTAAATCTATAAAAATCAATAATCAATCAGTTCAAAATAATTTTCCCATAATTTATTTCTTAGAAATCAATTTAGAAATTGAAAGAGAAGAAAAACTTACAATTATGGTCAAGAAATCGCGAAACTAAAAGGTGTTTTCTTAATTTCGGTTGAGAGAAATATTTTGAGAGAATTTTTCTGCAAAGATACAGAAAAATAAAGTGATGGCTACTAGAAAACCTAGGCTAGCCGAATTTTACAATATATATTAGGGTTTGGGTATAATTTTCACTAATACCCTTAATGAACTAGGTTGGGAGGATTTTAGTGTAGTAGGCTTTTGGGTATTTGAGCTTTTTATTTAAATTTTGGGTTGATTATAATTGAAAACAAAAAGAATATTTTTCTTATTATTCCTATAATATTTCTCCCAAAATATTTATTTTAAAAATTATTTTAAAATACTTATAAAATCATTTTATGCTTAAAAATTGTCTTTATGCATGAAAATTTATTTTATTTAAAGTAAATTCTGTTATGCAAATGCACTTTATTAAATCATTTATTTCACAATAACAACTCATTTTATGCATATTAAAATTAATTTAATATGCCACATGCTCATCAATCATGTAGATTACTAATTTTCATGGAAGCACACACTTATCCTTAATAGTTCTAAATCAAGCAAATTATCACGAAAATTTCTAATGTAGGTGTTGTTGTTATAGGTAATAGGCAAAGTACCATATTCATACCAAGGGGAGAAAAAATTTTGAACCAAAAAGAAAAAAAGGATTAAATCTCTTTTTTGTATTTGTTGGTTTGAACTTTGTTTTGGAAAGTTCATAGCAAGGTTTTACTTCAGGAATTAGTGTTTCTGGTAAGTTCCCAAAGTGGTTCCACCATTGAATGAACCAGTAAGGTAATTTGGATATTTGAAAATTTTCGTCAAAATAAAATAACCAAAAAATGACTATGTTTATGATTTTGAAGGAAAAAGAGTTATACCATACTTACTAGTAGTCCTAACAATTGAAACAATGGTAATGGTTAACTCGGGTATGAAGGTCTGTAGGGAAAAGTTTGAGAGCTAATAAATCTTTTCCCTAATCTGCAGGGTGTATTATCATTTCAATGATGCATGTGGAGTATGCAGGGTTTGAATGATTTTTGTCTTTTTTGAAGTGGGTGAATTTGTGTGAGCTAGTGGTTTCTAAGATGGCTTGGTAATATGATTAGTATATAGTTTTGTCTCAATGTTTGAAGAACCATCCTGTTGGAGCTGCTTTGAATGGATCCTTATTATAGAATCCTTTTTCCATTGTTAAAACTATTTGAAAATGAATTTTTTCTACATACTCACTTGTTTTGAAAAACTGTTTGTTTTGTGACAAAATAATTTCTTGAGTATGAGGTTTGAAAATATTTTGAGATGGGTTTTGAGAGGGAAAATCAACCATCTTTGATTTTGAAACAAGGTTTGAAATTTTACCTTTACCTTTGTCCTCTGAAGAGGATGCTAAAGAGGCTTTTGAAGAGGAGACATGGGAGGCCTTTTCAAGTGCCAAAAGGATTTCTGCCAATTAGGCTAATTGCTTAATCCATTTTTGAATTTAGTCCAGAGAGTTTTGGGTCTTAGTTTGTTCTCCTTCAAGGACAATATCCATCTAAGATTTTATTGGCTGGGCTGAAGAAGGTTTATTTGAAATAACAATTTTTGAAGTGTTTGGGCTAGTGTTTGAAGAAATTTGGGCCTTGGCCTTATCCTCACTGTTTGAAGTTTGTGGGGTTTTGCCATTGTCTTTAGATTTTTTGGTCATGGCTTCCTGTTTTGATGGAATTCACAGGTTAGAAAATTTGGAATTGAGTTTGTATCTCTTTTAATATATTCAATATGAAAATCAAATATAGAAAGGATAGCTTGCCATCTAGCGAAAAATTGTTTTAAAGCTAGGTTTTGAACATTTTTTGCAAAACTTCTTTTGCTAATTTGCAATCAATTCTTAAAAGAAATTTTTGGTTTAAAAGATCACTTTGAAATTTTGAAATGCACAAAACAATTGAAAGAATTTCTTTTTCAATATTAAAATAATTCTTTTGACAATCATTCCAATGTGCAGATGTGAACTAGACTATACATTCTCACCCATTTTGAATGTATATACATTCAAAATATTTATAAAAGACCATACATTCAAAATATAAATGGAAGCAGAAAAATAAAATTAAACATTACAAGCTCAAATAAATAGATAATTAAAACAATAAATAAATAAATAAAGTAAAATTAAAATTCTTCCGAAATTTGAATTTTTTGACTCGTCAAAGCACTTAAATTAGTACCCAAAAATAATAATAAAAAGGGGTAAATATTTTTATTCTTATTTATTTTTCATTATATATTTTTTTCTTTTTAGTTTTAAAAGAAGCATAAAATCCATATTTAGAACCTAAACCCCATATTTAAAAATTAATCGAAACTAAATACTCTCACAATTATTCAAATATTCAAATATGGATCAAGTTAATAATACAAAAATTCAAAAAAAAAAAATCATATCCAATTTTTAAAGAGGACAAACCCATTTTAGTGAAAGACTAGATTCAACACCAAATAAAAAATCAGACTACTAAATATATATGTTCCAAATAATACCCCAAATAATCAATACAAACAATGATAAACCAGAACCATATTGATTCGAATTCACATACCATCAATAGTGTTGAATAAAAACACCACACTAAATCCACCATTTCATAAAATGAAGAGCCTACACACCTAAGATTTCAAGACAAGAATTATTACGAAATAAACCAACAAATCTATAGAGTTCACAAACCCATGTACTAGGTTTCTCATTTTAGACATAAAGACCATATCTAATTAGCCAAATGAATCAACAATTCAACATAACAAAGAACAAGAATCCCACTATCAAAAACAAAAATTAAACCAATTTTTATTAGATAAAAAATTGAGCTCAAAAACAAAACTCAAGTTATTTATAATAAATCCCACACCAAAACAAACCTCAGAACCTAAAGAAATCGACCACCAAAGATAGATTCAAAATCAAAATTAATCTCAATAGACTAAAGAAACAAAAGTTGTATTAATAAATCCAATAACCATTATTCACCAAACAAATGATTAATTTTTTTGTACTTTTTGTTTTTTATTTTTAAAATGAAATCCAAAAGAGAAATGAATCACAGAAATGTAAGAATTTAAGAAAAGTTACTAAAATCAAATGGAGCTCAAATGACCAGACCCATGCACCAATCTTTTTCCATTTCAAGCACTGAGACCACACCAATGAATTAGACCCTGAATTGAAGTAATCGGGCACAACAACAACCACACCCTCATTTTTGTATCTTTAATTCCTCTAGCATAGAAGATGAACTCTTAAATAGAAAGCCGAACAAAACCAAGCAAATATTTAGATTCCTCAAAGAACAATCACCAAAACATCAAAATTGAAGAAAACTATCAAAGATGAGACTAGACCTAACTATCAAACCTAGATTTGTAATGGGATGAGAATTTTTGGGTCAAATAATGATTTAATTAATTTGGGCCAATGACTTGAGGATTTTTGAGCTCGTGAACAATAGTACCCTACAAACCCTCAAAAGACTGGGCCAAATTCTTAATAGACTTTAGAAGACTCTAGAAGCAAATATGGCAACAAGGAGGCTGTGAAAGTGCTAAAATGTTGGATTAATAGTTTAGAGTGAAAATAACTAACTAGCCTAGGACATGGGAGTTAAGTGCTGCTTGAGACAAAAGAAAAGGAAGCTAGTGCTTAGTGAAAATATGGAGCTAGAAAATGAGAACAACTACTTGTGCCAAGACTATAAATACAAGAAGCCTCAACAAACCAAAACTAACCAACAATTATCAACTACAATAGTAAATCAAAAACATAACTATTTAAGCAAATTATCTCAAAGCTTCCAAAGCTTTCATTTTACATTTCCTGTCAAATTTCCATGCCTTTTGGCTTTTGTCATTTATTTTTTCAAAGTCTCTTTAAATTACAAAATCATTGTATTTAATGCACTTAAGTTTACATTAATACAAGTCAAAAGTTTCAAAATCTATGTTTCCTTTAGTTTCTTTTATGACAATTGTGAAGCTGCAACTAGTGAATCCAAGAAACTTAAGAGACAATATCCCTTTCTCTCTTTCCAAAATCGTTTGAAGAAGTCAGTAAACCGGTAAGACCCCTAAGAGTCTTTAGCTGTAACAATCCACACCCACCTTAGGGGTTTTGTGACAACTCAAATTTAGAACTATTAGAACTAAGTGTGTGCTTTTATGAAAATTCATGTGCTATGTGATTGATGAGTATGTGGCATGTTATATTAGCTCTAATATGCATAATATGAATTATTATGATGTAATAAGTGATTTATATGAATTGGATAAGCATAAAATAATTTATTTCACATAAATTAAATTTTCATACACAAAGCAATTTTTAAGCATAAAATAATTTTTATGAGTATTTTTAAAATATTTTTAAACAAATATCTTGGAGGGAATTTTAATGAAAATAATAAAAAAATATATTTTTAATTATCTATAATCAGTCCATAAATTAAATAACAGGCCCAATTTCCTAAAAGCCCATTATACCAAAACATTCATAACCTATATCATTAATGGCAAACTTGGAATTTTGTCAAAACCCTAAATATATATTGCTAAATTTCAGCCAGCCATAGAGAAGCAGCCACCATTTTGTTATTCTTGATAATTTTTATGGAAAAATTCTCTCAACCGAAATTCACAAGGTGCCTTCAAACTTTGCAATTTCGTGACCGTTTTCATAAGTTTTTCTCTCCTTTGAATTTACTATTAGATTTTTATAAAACTAATCATGTGAAAACTATTTTGGGCTATCAATTTACTATTTTTATTTTAATTATTTGGCCCAGGTGATTATTTTGAAAGAGAAACTAATTTTCCACTGAAAACACAACTCTTTCTTCGAACATCCACCAAAGGTGAACTCTCAAACTCAAAGTTGGAATTTTCATGAATAAATATATGGGGGGCTGCTCATTTGTATGTATTTGTGTTCTAAATTAATATTTTTTTGTTTAGATAAAAAAATATTGATTTAAATCATATTTTTGTATATTACTATAATGATCGGAAAAGTACAGAAAGCGAGAAAATTTATGGTTTTCATACTAGAACACAAAAGTTGGAATTTTCATGTATAAAAATTACAAGAGGTGCCAATTCATATATGTTGATATTCTAAAATGATTTTTGACTTATTTACATGAAAAATATTAGTTTGAATCATGTTTTTGCATATTACTGTAATGAACGGAAAGTGCAAAAGTAAAAAAATTCATGTTTTTCCTTGATTGGTGTATTCGGCCTACATTAGGAATTCAATCCCAATGTCTATAATTTTTGTATGAAATATTTCAATGATTATTGACATGTGTATATGAATGATAAATTTAAATTGCATATTGGTTGAAGGATTAACTCTAAACAAGCCTAGAGGCAATTCGACCTACCTAGGGTTTACTAACCCTATTACTATGTTATGATTAATATGTGTATATGATTAAGTGACAAGTGAAATAGGTCTTATGATGTGCTAATAGTGGATTAATGATCCTAAATTGACTATGAGATGGATGGTATGATTTGTTCAAAAGAGATAAGCATGACTATTCAAGGTTACTTGTTAAGTTGTTATAATAGTAAAGTGTTAAGTGTACTAAGTTGAATGTTAAATAGAACTGATGTTAAGATCATAATATATTATGTTTGACTTTAGAAAATTCATAGTGTGAGTTATAATGTAATTTCATGTGAGCGTATGAAGGCTAAGAGTGCAAGACTTTAAAAGTCAACATGTTACATGCAAGGGATGAGTGCACTTCTAAGTGCAACTCCAAGTTTATGTGAATGTTATATATGCATGGGGTAGTTATGAGATAGGATAGCATGATGATTAAGTAAATGCTAAGTGTTGAATTAAATATTATGTTAGAGATTGAGGAGTAGTAGAAGTTCAAAGGGTTATAAGTACTAGGACCAAAGGAACCACAAGGGAGTAAACATTATGTTCATGTTACAGGTACAAGTTATCAAGATATATGAACATTTGAGAATCTTAAAACCCAAGTTCTTTCTATTTTCAATTATAACTATATGATTCTTTGTTAAGCTTGGGTTGCCAAAGGATAATTGGTCCAAAACCATTTTTGATTATTCAATGATAATAAAGAACCTTTGTGAATTACTGCCTTTCCTTACTTTCTTTCTAGAACCACACTGTTATTTTTCTTTTGTTGAATAAATTAAACTGCTATTACTATTATATTACATGTGATTGCATTCTTCAAAGCTATTGTTATAAGTGATTGCCATTAGCTCTAGATATGGTATCTATGAACCCTTTATATAGAAATCCTCGTGCCGATGCGGGTAATCATCAATACTTGTGCACATGTTCTTAACCCAATGGATAGGGATAGTGTATCCACCTCAGCTAAAAGGGACAGTTCTAGCTATGGAGCCTGATCTTCTTCATGATTCTTTACAAGTTACAAGTTGGGAGTTGGTATTTGGTATGATGCCACCTCTCCCTTGAGTGAATGAGCTAATAAGCTATCACTCTTTACAAGTTTACAAGTTACAAGTTCATTTATGTGAACCTTGCTCATTTGCAAACCATGATTTACGAATCCTTGAACCCTTATAAAGGGATATGTGTTATTTACAAGTTTTACTGTTTACTCATTGAGATAATCTATCTCACCCCTTTTCCTTGTACGGTTTCATATGAGCATTATGAGGAGGCAAGGTGATTGCTCAAGCAACCTACTTCGCTTGGGAAATTCCCTTGTCAAAGTTTATTACTATGCTATGTTATAATGAGTTTCTAAATGCTCTGGGAGTGCATGTTTGGGGAGTTCTTATTTTGGGAATTTTATTTTAAAATATTTTTCTTGTGATAATTCATTTGGAGTCTTAAGTATTTCTTTTCTTATGGATTGTATTTAAAGTATATTTTAACTGTTCTTCTGTAACTCAAGATATTTCTTATAAGTGGTTCAATTAAGTTAATGCATAAGGTTTAGTATGATTCTAGGCAATGTTATTCTATGCATGAATGGATTCTACGGCGTGGGTGACCTTATGTCTCCCTATGTTCTAGGACCATCATATCTCTAAAATTGGGATGTGACAAAGTTTGTTTCAGAGCTGTAGTTTTTAAGTCTAGTTAGACTTGTTTGTCTATTGGGATGATTAAGTATAATACTAGAGCATAGGAATTTCCCTGTGATGTCACTTGCAGTTTATCGCTAATGTAGTTTCGCGAAATCCTAATAAGCTATAATACTCCTTGTTATTGTTTATATGTCTTATGATTGTTTTACCAGATGACCAAGAAGAATACCCTTGTCCAAGGACCGCAACCTAGAGCACCGCGTGTGGTATGCAAGAGGACATGGCGAGAAATGTTTGAGAAACTCGTGCCTATGATTCTTCATAAAAGAGAAGATTTCTGAAGAAGAGGATCCTGAGGAGTATTTAGACTACGACTAGGTTTATGGTAAGATTCAAAAATTGGAAAGTGACTGCTTAGATTTGATAAAGGAAAACCAATGTTTTAGGTTATTGGTTCATGCCTTGAGGGAGGACGTAGAGCAGCTTAAGACCAGAGGTGTTGTGCTAATAGATGACAACGCACATAGAGATTTTTGTCACTTGCCATCTAGGACTTTGACGTCGATGGGTCGCACACCGAGTAAAGATTTACTTTGCTATAAATGTCATCATTTCAGTCACATTTCTGCCAATTACCCTCATATCGATTATATGCTTGAGCAACCCTAGAAGCTACCTGACATTCATCGTGATGAGGGGCACAGTTGAGGTTTGCGCTGGTAGTGGATAACTGTTGGCCTAGTGGTATAGGATTTATACGATGCGAATAATACTATTTGATTGCTTAGCGACTTGGTATGGAATGATTTCTTTTATTACCTGTGACATGATTGACTTATATATGATAGGGAAATTCATAATGCTATAAGTTATATGTTACATGATAATGATATGTGATATATGATATGTGATATTTGATATGCGACATGTGCCTTGTGATATGATATGATAAGTATTTATGCTAAATACATGGTAAATGCAATGGTATGATAATTGTCACATCCTAACCATAGAGATATAATGGTCATAGAACATGGGGAGACATAAGGTCACCCACACCCGTAGAACCCACTTACACATAAACAAATCATGTATAGGATCATACCAAACCTCTTACAATAACTCTTTTAAAACATTTAAATGAATACCTTTAATTGCAGAAGACTATAATTAAACATTTCACATAAAATCCATATGGAAAATAATATATCTCAAAATGAGCATCAATCAAT
Source organism: Reutealis trisperma (assembly GCA_947687605.1). Taxonomy (NCBI): domain Eukaryota; kingdom Viridiplantae; phylum Streptophyta; class Magnoliopsida; order Malpighiales; family Euphorbiaceae; genus Reutealis; species Reutealis trisperma. The sequence continues at coordinate 25,754 of CANTUT010001115.1, forward strand.
ATTCTTGGAGCATCTAACTACAATGCTTCATAACATGGTATTATTAATGACTTTGACAGGGATTCACCCAAGCAAAGTAGAATACTTAAGCCATCACCTTGCCTCCTTACATTTGCTCACCTGGAACCATATAAGGAAAGGGGTGAGATAGATGATCTCAATGAGTAAACGATAAAAAACATACATTATCACATATTCCTTTGAAAAGGAAACACATAGCTTATACACATAGTTCATGATTTATAATTCATGAATCAAGTTTCAATTTAGCAAAGGTTCAATTTGGCAAGTTTGTAGAAATCACACTTATAACACGTAGTGAGTAAAGGCTATTGTACTGTCACTTGAACACATTAAGGAATGGTGGCCTTATACCAAATTCCAACTCCTATCACTTATAAGGCATGAAGCTTATCAGGCTCCATGGCTAGAATCGCCCCTTTTTAGCTGAGGTGGATACACTATCCCTATCCATCGGGTTAAGACCATGTGCACAGGTTTTGATGATTACCTGCATCGGTATGAGGATTTTGCATAAAGGTTAAAGGTACCATAGCTAGAGCTAATGGTAATCACAAATAACAATATCAGATAAGGCAATAATAACATGTATCCCAATAATAATAATGGTTTAACTTTCGAACAAAAGATACGATGATAGTGTAGTTCCAGAAAGAATACAAGTTAGGGTGATAATCACAAGAAATTCTCATTGGATAAACAAAATAGTTTTGGACCAAATGTCCTTTGGCAACCCAAGCTTTACTAAGAAATCATAAAGTTTCATTTTAGAATAGAAAGAACTTAGGTTTCAAGAATGTCAAAGGCTCACATAACATGATATCACATATTTGTAACATAACAAAATGTTACTTGCACTTGTAGAATAAATACAATGTTTACTCACATTGGGGTTCCTTTGCTCCTACTACATGTAGTCTCTTTGCACTTTTAAAGCTCCTCAAACTCTAGCATAATATTTAATTTAATACTTAGTATTTATTTATTCATAACGCTCCTATCTCATAACTACCCCATGCACATATAGCATACACATACAATTAGAGTTACACATATACGTGTACTTATCACTTGCACATAACACGTTGACTTTAAAAGTCTTGCACACTTAGGCCTTATAGGCTCACATGAAAACACATTACAATCATCTCATTGCCTTTCTAAAGTCATCACAATATTATTACCTCAATATCAATTAACTTTAACAATCATCTTAATAAACTTTACACTCCTATACATGTCAACTTAATAATTAACCTTTCAAGTGTCATGCTTAACTCTTATGATTCTTTTTATTCAATTGTCACTTAATCAACTCAAAACCATGTGTTCATCATCAAGTCATCATAACATCTAGTTCTAAATTTCCCAATCACATTTACATTCTAATCACAATATAAGGTTAAAATATCTTAAGTATACCAAAATGCCTTTAAGCTTATCTAGGATCATACCTTCAACTAACTTGCAATTTCATCATTTATTATACATACATATATGTCAACAATTATCAAAACACATCACATAAAAATTATAAAATTGGGATAAAAATATTAATGCATGTCGAATGCATCACCAAAAGGAAAAACTAAATTCTCTTTGCTTTCGTACTTTTCGTCTATTTTTGTAATATGTAAAAACATGGTTTGAACCAAGATTTTCCATGTAACATAAAAAAAAATCATTTTAAAATTTTAATTCACATGAATCAGCCACATATAGTATTGTTTATACATGAAATTTCAATTTTTGAATTATGGGTGCAAAACCATGAGTTTTCTTATTTTTGGTATTTTTCGGTCATTTCAAAAATATGTAAACAGGTTGTTTCAACCATTATTTTTCATTCAATCATGGCAAATATTAGTTTAGAACATGTCCGTGCATGATTCAGCAGCCATAGATAATATTTATATCAAAAAAATTCTAAGTTTTAAGGCTTAGTTGAAAATCATGAGTTTTCGCGCTTTTTGCTCATTACAGCAACATACAGACACATGATTCAAATCATTAATTTTCATCTAAACAAAACAAATGTCATATTAGAATGCTTTCTTATACAAATTAGCAGCCACATATTAATTTAATAATAGAATTTTCCAACTTCTAAGTTCTAGCACAAAAACCTTGAACTTCTTTATTGTTTGAAACTTTTCAGTCATCATAGAAATATGCAGAAATATAATTTAATCCAATATTTTGATGAAAACAAGTCAAAAATCAGTTTAGAAACCATTTATGCACAAATCACTCCCCTCTAGAGATGTTTATGCATAAAAATTGTGATTTTGAGTTATAAAATTCACCTTTGGAGAAATCTCGCGGAAAGATTTGTGTTTTCAGTAGAAAATAGATTTTCTCTCCCAAAAACTCATCCAAACATAATTAAATCTGTAAAATTCAGTAATCAACCAGTTCAAAATAATTTTTCCATAATTTATTTCATAGAAATCAGTTTAGAAATTGAAAGAGAAGAAAAACTTACAATTACGGTCAAGAATTCGTGAAACTGAAAAGTGTTTTCTTAATTTCGGATGAGAGAAATATTTTGAGAGAATTTTTTTACCAAGATACAGAAAAATAAAGTGATGGCTGCTGGAAACCTAGGCTGGCCAAATTTTACAATATATATTAGGGGTTTGGGTGCAATTCCCACTAATACCCTTAATGAACTAGGTTAGGAGGATTTTAGTGTAGTGGGCTTTGGGTATTTGAGCTTTTTATTTAAATTTTGGGCTGATTATAATTAAAAATAAAAAGAATATTTTTCTTATTACTCCTGTAATATTTTTCCCAAAATATTTATTTTAGAAATTATTTTAAAATACTCATAAAATCATTTTATACTTAAAAATTGTCTTTATGCAAGAAAATTCATTTTATTTAAAATAAATTATTTTATGCAAATGCACTTCATGTAAATTATTTATTTCACAATAACAACTCATATTATACATATTAAAATTAATTTAATATGCCACATGATCATCAATCATGTAGATTACTAATTTTCACGAAAGCACACACTTAACCTTAATAGTTTTAAATCAAACAAATTATCACAAAAATTTATAAGGTAGGTGTGGGTTGTTACATCCCCCCCACCCTCCCCCCCCCTTAAAAGAAATTCGCCATCGAATTTAAATCCTTACCTAATTGCTCTTGAAAAGCTGAGAATGCTTTTGCTGCATCTGTTCCTCTGCTTCCCAACTGCACTCATCTATCCCATGATTTTGCCACTGGACCTTAATCATGGGTATCTCCTTATTTCTTAAGTTCTTCACTTGTTGCTCCACTATAGCTATTGGAGATTGCTTGATAGTTGTTCATCTAAGGTAATGTCTGAAGGTAATAGAACATGAGATGGATTTGACACATATTTCCTTAACATTGAGATGTGAAACACTGGATGCACATGTGCCATAGTTGGAGGCAGAACAAGTCTATAAGATACCTCTCCAACCTTATCTAAGATTTTGAAAGGACCAATGAAATGAGGTGATAATTTCCCCTTCTTACCAAATCTCATAACTCCTTTCATTGGAGAGACTTTTAAGAATACGTGATCTTCCACGACAAATTAGATGTCTTTTCGCTTAGGGTGTGCATAACTATTTTGTTTGAATTAATGGTACTTTCTTGATAGTCTTCTTAAGTAATTCAGGCAGTTTTACATGCTTGTCTCTAGGTTCAATCCAACAAATCGGAGAACGACATCTTCTCCCATACAATGCTTCGTATGGTGCCATGCTAATGGATGAATGATAGCTGTTGTTGTAGGCGAATTCAATCAAGGGTAAATACTTATCCTAGCTACCACCAAAGACCAAGACACACATCCTTAGCATATCCTTGAGTATCTGAATTGTTCTTTTAGACTGGCCATCCATTTAAGGATGAAACATTGTACTAAAATCTAGTTGTGTTCCTAACGCTTATTGCAACTTCTGCCAAAACCTCAAGGTGAATTGAGTTCCTGGATAGAAATTGGCACTCCATGTAGTTTCATGATCTCATCTACATACAAATGCGCATATTGAGCTGCAGAATATATGGTCTTAACTCCCAGAAAATGAGTAAACTTTGTCAATCAATCCACTATGACCCATATAGAGTTATATCCTTTGGAGGTTTTAGGCAAGCGGACAACGAAGTCCATAGTGATGCGCTCCCACTTCCATTCAGGTAGTCGAATTTCTTATAGCAATCCTGAGGGACACTGATGTTCATACTTGACTTGCTGGCAACTTAAGTAGGATGCTACAAACTTAACCATATCTTTCTTCAGTCTAGGCCACTAATAGTTAGCTTTCACATCATAGTACATCTTGGTAGTTCCAGGATGAGCACAGTAAGGTGTCTGATGTGCCTCCTTCAATATCCTTTCCTTTAATCCATCCATATTAGGCATACATACTCTATTCTTGCACTTTAAAATTCCATTGACCACTTCAAACTTAGAGTTCTTTCTTTCTCTCATCTCATCCTTCAACTTCACCATGTGCGGGTCTCTATCTTGTGAATCCCTTATCTGTTCCATTAAGTTAGACCTTACTTGAAAATGAGCCAATAAAACTCTTGATCCTCCAATCTCTAGTTTCAATCCTTGATTAAACAATTCCTTTAGTTCTTTCATGATTGGCCTCTTTCTCATATCCACATGGGCTAGGCTTCCTATCGACTTTCAACTCAAGGCATCTGCCACTACATTCGCCTTCCCGGGATGGTAGAGAATATGATAGTCATAATCCTTCAATAGTTCAATCCATCTCTTTTGTCTTAGGTTGAGGTCTCTTTGGCTTAAGATGTACTGAAGACTCTTATGATCCATGTAGATCTCACACTTTGTCCCATACATGTAATGTCTCCAGCTCTTTAGAGCGAACACTATTGCGGCTAATTCCAAATCATGAGTAGGGTAATTCACTTCATGCCTCTTTAGTTGTCATTATGCATAGGCGATGACTTTACCATTTTGCATCAAGACACACCCAAGTCCTACTCTTGAAGCATCGCAATAGATAGTGAACCCTTCTTCTCCTTCTGGTAATGTCAAAACTGGAGCCGATATTAAACACTTCTTAAGCTTCTGAAAACTCTTCCCATAGGACTCTTCCTAATTGAACTTAACCTGCTTTCTAGTCAACTTGGTTAATGGAACTGCTATCTTAGAAAGGTCCTACACGAATCTATGATAATATCCAGCCATGCCCAAGAAACTTTGTACTTTTGAAACTATTGTGGGCCTTGGCCAATTTGCTATCGCTTCAACTTTCTTAGGATCAACTTGAATCCCTTCCTTACTTACTACATGTCTAAGAAAGTTGATAGACTCCATCCAAAACTCACACTTGGATAACTTAGCATAGAGTTGGTGATCACGCAACGTTTGAAGCACGATCCTCAAATGTTCTTCATGTTCTTCTTTATTCTTTGAGTAAATCAGGATGTCATCAATGAATACGATCATGAACTTGTTGAGGAATGGTTTGAACACTCGATTCATCAAGTCCATGAAAGCAGCAGGAGCATTCATCAAACTGAATGGCAAAACCATGAACTCATAGTGTCCATATCTAGTACGGAAGGCAGTTTTGCAGATATCTTCTCCCCAGATCTTTAATTACTGATAGTCAGACCTTAAGTCAATCTTAGAGAAGTGACCAACTCCTAGCAATTGATCAAAAAGATCATCGATCCTCGACAATGGGTATCTATTCTTCATAGTGACTTTGTTAAGTTGGTGATGGTCAATGGACATTCGAAATGAGCAATCCTTCTTCTTTACAAATAGCACTGGAGTGCCCTATGGTGAACTGCTTGGTCGGATAAACCCTTGTCAAGTAGATCATACAATTGCACCTTTGACTCTTTCAACTCCATTGGTGCCATACGATATAACGGTATCGATATTAGTTGCATACCAGGTAGCAGTTCAATGTTGAACTTGATCTCACGATCAGGTGGTAATCTAGGTAAATCTTTTAAAAAGACATCTATAAACTCATCCACCACTGGAATGCTCTTGTCTCGAATGGCAGCCTCCTTGTCAGTATCGATTACATGCGCTAGGTATGCTTAGCTCCCTTTCCTTAACATCCGTCTCGCTTCTAAGGCCGATATCACATTCGGATGATCCTTCTTCCTATCTCCTTGATACACAAACTCCTTTCCATCCTTAGTTCAAAATTTGACAAGTTTCTTCCCACAGTCGATACGAGTTCTATACTCGTATAACCAGTCCATCCCTTCGTTAGGTAACTACTTCCTCTCTCTTCGAGCAGGTGCCACTACCACAGGTGGTGTAACTCCATTCCTTCCTTGAGTTAGTGGTGCTTCCCACCTTTAAGCTAGTCGCTCATCCAGTTCCTTGCGCAAGTCTCTCATTTCCTTGTGCATGGCGTGCACCTCTTGCGAAAATGCTTGCTCACTAGAGCCCATAGTCAGTGCCCTCGAGTTGGATCTTTCTCTTAACTGTACAGGTGCAGAGGCAACATTTGATGTAATGTCTGATATGACATCATCATTAGCCCTAACGGATTAGGCAGCTGTGTGAACTCAGCATTCTGTCTATCACAATAAGGGAATTCAGTACTAATCCCCTAACCTAACATATTTAATCCCATTACTATACTAGCATAAATCATCATGCATTTATCATATCACATTCCTAAGCACATGTCATATATGTATCACATATCACATAGTTTTGCACCTATCACATATCACAATCAAATAGCATCTATCTCATAATATGAAAATAACCTCTTCTCGTGGTAAGTTAATCATATCATAATAATAAAAGAAATCATCTCATACTAGTTAGTTAGGCAATCCAAGGGAAAATCATTCATATCATATAAAGTACTATGTTGTTACGTCGATCATCACCATCTACTCAATCTAGCCCTCGTGTGTCCACCACCAGGGCAATCAAGAACGACATGGCCATGGCTGCCATATTGATAATAAAGAAGATCTTTATCTTAAAGGCAACTAGTCGATGACACAGACCTTGCTAGCGAGTAGTCTCCTCCATGCTCAACAATCCCTGACTTGAGTTGCTCCACATCCTCCCTTAGGGCATGAATCATAACCTTAAGATGTCGGTTTTTCTCCTTCAAGTATGAATGGTTATCCTCCAATTTTTAGATCTTACTATAAACCCAATCAGGATCTAAGTGCTGCTTAGGGTCCTCCTCTTCGTCAGGGGTCTCCTCCTTTGTAGGGCAAATCACAAATATGACTCTCTCGAACATCTCTGGCCAAGTACTTTTACAGGTCACATGGGGTGCTCTGGCTCATGGTCCTCGAGCAGGTGTAATCTTTTTGGTCATATGCTAGAAGAATCATAAGGCAAGCAAACAATAACAAGGATTATTAAAATCTACTAGGATTTGGTGGAACTATGCGAGTGATAGACTGCGAGTGACATGATAGGAAAATTCCTATACTCTAGATTATACTTAAGCAACTCATATAAAGCAAGCCTAAACAAGACCTTTTTTTTTTTTTTTTAAAAAACTACAGCTATGATACCACCTTTGTCACATCCCAACCTTAGAGATATGGCGGTCCTAGAACATGGGTACACATAAGGTCACCCATGCCCATAGAACCCTCTTACACATAAATAAATCATGCCTAGGATTGTACCAAACCACTTACAAGAACTCTTTTAAGACATTTAATTGAATACCTTTAATTGCAGAAGACTATAATTAAACATTTCACATAAAATCCATAAGGAAAATAATATATCTCAAAATGAGCATCAATCAATATTCTCGGAGCATCTAATGACAACACTTCATAACATGGTATTATTAAAGACTTTGACAAGGATTCCCCCAAGCAAAGTAGAATGCTTGAGCCATCACCTTGCCTCCTCACATTTGCTCACCTGGAACCAAACAAGGAAAAAGGGTGAGATAGATGATTTCAATGAGTAAACAATAAAACACATACATTATCACATATTCCTTTAAAAAGGAAAAACATACCTTATACACATAGTTCATGATTTATAATTCATGAATCAAGTTTCAATTTAGCAAAGGTTCAATTTGGCAAGTTTGTAGAAATCACACTTATAACACATAGTGAGTGAAAGCTATTGCTCTATCACTCGAACACATTAAGGAGAGGTGGCCTTATGCCAAATTCCAACTCCTATCACTTATAAGGCAGCTGATCAGGCTCCATGGCTAGAACTGCCCCTTTCTAGTTGAGATGGATACACTATCCCTATCTATTAGGTTAAGACCATTGCACAAGTTTTGATGATTACCCATACCAGCACGAGGATTCTGCATAAAGGTTAAAGGTACCATAACTAGAGCTAATGGTAATCACAAATAACAATATCACATAAGGCAATAATAACATGTATCCCAATAACAATAGTGGCTTAACTTTCGAACAAAAGATACGATGATAGTGTAGTAACAGAAAGAATACAAGTTAGGATGATAATCGTAAGAAATTCTCATTGGATAAACAAAATAGTTTTGGACCAAATGTCCTTTGGCAACCCAAGCTTTACTAAGAAATCATAAAGTTTCATTTTAGAATAGAAAGAACTTAGGTTTCAAGAATGTCAAAGGCTCACATAACATGATATCACATATTTGTAACATAACAAAATGTCACTTGTGCTTGTAGAATGAATACAATGTTTACTCACCTTGGGGTTCCTTTGTTCCTAGTATATGTAGTCCCTTTGCACTTCTAAAGCTCCTCAAACTTTAACATAATATTTAATTTAATACTTAGTATTTATTTACTCATGATGCTCATATCCCATAACTACCCCATGCACATATAGCATACACATACACTTAGAGTTGCACATATAAGTGTACTCATCACTTGCATATAATACATTGACTTTAAAAGTCTTGCACACGTAGGCCTTATAGGCTTACATGAAAACACTTTACAATCATATCAATACCTTTCTAAGGTCATCACAATATTATTGCCTTAATTTCAATTCACTTTAATAATCATCTTAATACACTTTACACTCCCATACATGTCAACTTAACAATTAACCTTTCAAGTGTCATGCTTAACTCTTATGATCCTTTTTATTCAATTGTCACTTCATCAACTCAAAACCATGTGTTCATCATCAAGTCATCATAACATCTAGTTCCAAATTTCGCAATTACATTTACATTCTAATCACAATATAAGTTTAAGATACCTTAAGTATACCAAAATGCCTTTAAGCTTATCTAGGGTCATACCTTCAACTAACATGCAATTTTATCATTTATTATACATACATACATGTCAATAATCATCAAAACACATCACATAAAAATGATAAAAATTGGGATAAAAATATTAATGCAGGCTGAATGCATCACCAAAAGGAAAAACTAAATTCTCTTTCTTTTCGCACTTTCCGTCTATTTTAGTAATATGTAAAAACATGGTTTGAACCAAGATTTTTCATGTAACACAACAAAAATCATTTTAAATTTTAATTCACATGAGTGGGCCACACATAGTATTGCTTATACATGAAATTTCAATTTTTGAATTATGGGGTGCAAAACCATGAGTTTTATTGTTTTTGGTATTTTTTGGTCATTTTAGAAATATGTAAACAGGTTATTTAAACTATTATTTTTCATTCAATCATGGCAAATATCAGTTTAGAACATGTCCGTGCATGATTCGGCAGCCATAGATAATATTTATACAAAAAAATTTCATGTTTTAAGGCTTAGGTGAAAATCATAAGTTTTTATGCTTTCCATGCTTTTCGCTCATTACAACAATATATAGACACACGATACAAATTGCCCCCCTCTAGTAATGTTTATGCATAAAAATTGTGATCTTGAGTTACATAATTCACCTTTGGAGAAATCTCGCAGAAAGATTTGTGTTTTCGGTAGAAAATAGATTTTCTCTCCCCAAAACTCACCCAAACAGTATGAAATCTGTAAAAATCAGTAATCAACCAGTTCAAAATAATTTTTCCATAATTTTCCATAATTTATTTCATAGAAATCAGTTTAGAAATTGAAAGAGAAGAAAAACTTACGATTACGGTCAAGAAATCATGAAACTTAAAGGTGTTTTCTTAATTTCGGTTGAGAGAAATATTTTGAGAGAGTTTTTCTGCCAAGATGCAGAAAAATGAAGTGATGGCTGCTGGAAACCTAGGCTAGCTGAATTTTACAATATATATTAGGGTTTGGGTGCAATTCCCACTAATACCCTTAATGAACTAGGTTAGGAGGATTTTAGTATAGTTGGCTTTTGGGTATTTGGGCTTTTTATTTAAATTTTGAGCTGATTATAATTAAAAATAAAAAGATTATTTTTCTTATTATTCCTGTAATATTTACCCCAAAATATTTATTTTAAAAATTATTTTAAAATACTCATAAAATTATTTTATACTTAAAAATTGTCTTTATGCAAGAAAATTCATTTTATTTAAAATAAATTCTTTTATGCAAATACACTTCATGTAAATCATTTATTTCATAATAAAAACTCATATTATGCATATTAAAATTAATTTAATATGCCACATGCTCGTCAATCACGTAGATTACTAATTTTCACGAAAGCACACACTTAACCTTAATAGTTCTAAATCAAGCAAATTATCACAAAAATTTCTAAGGTAGGTGTGGGTTGTTATAATAATAGGGTTAGATGGGTTAGAAGGGAGTTAGCTGTTAATTCCCTTAATGTTATAGCATAATGCCTCCCAAGAAGAAAGTTTGCACATTTTCCGAACCTGATAGGGCTAGTAAGGATGCGATATCGGAGACTGCTTCAAATGTTGCCTCTGCACCTGTAAGGTTAAGAGAGGGATATAACTCAAGGGTATTGACCATGGGCTCTAGCAAGCAAGCCTCTTCGCAAGAAGTTCTTGCTATGTGTGAGGAAATGAGAGACTTGTGCAAGGAATTGGACGAGCTGTGAGCTCAAAGGTGGGAAGTGTTGCCAATACAAAAAGGAAATGGAGTTCCATCGCCTGCAGTAGTGGCATATGCACAGAGGGAAAGCAAGTGGCTACCCAATGAAGGGATGACCATTTTAGAGTTCAAGAAGCTACAGCCACTAACCTTCTATGGTGAGGGTGATGACCTTTTGAATTCTTATATGATATGGACAAGATAGTCCATCAATTGTTATGTTTGGATGCTTAAGTAATTGAGTTGGTAGGACTCCAACTCAAGAAAAAAGCATGGTATTGGTATGAAAGAAATATTGAGGAGCAACTATATGGAGCAGACCCACCTACGTGTGCAGAGTTCAAGCAAGGGATGATGGATTAGTTCTTGCCTGATGGTGAGAGGTAAGATAAGGTGCTGTAGTTCGAGCAGCTAAAGTAAAAACCTAGGATGTCAGTGTCAGATTATGCTAAGGAGTTTAATCGACTTAGTAGGTTTGCTGTCAACATCATTCCTACTGAAGCCAGCCATGTCAACCACTTCTTAAGAGGATTGATAACACCTTTGTTCAACTCATTGGTAGCGACTGAATTCTTGACCAAGATAGTGGAAAAGAGATATAAGATCAAGAGAACCAAATGAGCTAAATGTGAGTAAAAAGGGAAGCACAAGAGCAAGGGGCATGGAGTCTAGTTTATAAAAGTAGGAGATCCAGGGAAGGAATCATCGCTAGCCACTATAACACCTAGACCACAAAATGGAAAATCTGAATAGAGCTTTCCCACTTGTGGCTAGTGTGGAAAGAAACATCTTGGAGTTTGCTGAAGAGTCTTTGATGCATGCTTAAAGTGTGGATAGATCGGCCACTTCATCAAGGACTACCCTCAGACAAGGAATCTAGGGAATGCAACCTCAGCACCTTCACAACCTAGACCATTCCAACCCCTAGTGCAAGGAGCTAAGAGCAAAGGGCCAACTATTGGGAACACGCCGACGGCAGACAACAGGAGCAAGGGTTGAGTCTTCATATTAAATCAATAAAAGGCCCGTGCTTTACACACTGCCATCATAGGTATCATTCCTATCCAAAATTCTAGTGTGAGATGCTTTTGTATCACCATGCTTTGCTAAGAGTCTTGGTAGAAATAAGGAATTAATGATTGAACCCTTAGTGGTGTCAACTCCTTTAGGAGAAGTGACAGAAATGAAATACGTGTTTAAGGATTGTGGAGTAGACATTAATGGATGAAAATTCCCTGTACAATTGCTGGAACTTGATGCTTAGGAATGGATTAGCTATATAAGTATGGAGCTCATATTAACTGTAGAGAGAAGCTTGTAGAGTTTCAACCTAAGAATGGGAAGAAGTTTGTGTATCAAGGAGATAGGAATGAGAACCCTCCAAATTTGATATCAGCCTTGGGAGCAAGAGGGATGTTAAGGAAAAGGTGTCAAGCATATCTAGCTCATGTAGTCAATACTGATAAAGAGGTCGCGGTGTGAGGTGAAAGCATGCTAGTGGTAGATGAGTTTATGGATGTCTTTCTTGAGGATCTATATGGGATACAACTAGATCATGAGATCGAGTTCAACATTGAGCTGCTACTGGGCATGTAACCAATATCGATACCGCCATATCGTATGGCGCTGACAAAGTTGAAAGAATTAAAGCCGCAACTGCATGACCTACTCAATAAGGGTTTTATCCTACCGAGTAGCTCACCATGGGGTGCACGAATGCTATTCGTAAAGAAGAAAGATGGCTCATTCTAGATGTGCATCAATTATTGCTAGCTCAATAAAGTCACTATAAAGAACAAGTATCCTTTACCAATGACTAATGATCTTTATGATCAACTGCAAGGAGATGGCTACTTCTCCAGGATAGACTTGAGGTTTGGCTATCATCAACTAAAGATCCATAGAGAAGAGATCTGCAAGACTACCTTTTGTACAAGATAAAGTCATTATGAGTTCACAGTTCTACTGTTCAGTTTGACAAATGCTCCTACTACTTTCATGGACTTGATGAATCGGGTATTCAGGCTATTTCTTGAGAAGTTCATGATCATTTTCATCGATGACATCCTGATTTACTCTATAAGTAAAGAAGAGTATAAGGAGCATTTGAAGATCGTGTTGTAGACACTACGTGACCACCAGCTATACGCGAAGTTATCTAAGAGTGAATTTTGGATGGAGTTTATTAATTTTCTTGGGCATGTGGTAAGTAAGGAAGGAATCCAAGTTGATCCCAAGAAAGTTGATGCAGTAGCCAATTGGCCATAACCCATAATAGTTTTTGAAGTTTGAATTTCGTAGGTATGGTTGGTTATTATCATAGATTTGTTCAAGACATCTCTAAGATAGCATTACCATTAATGAAGTTGACAAGAAAACAAATTAAGTTTAGTTAGGAGGAGTCTTATGAAGAGAGCTTTCAAAAGCTCAAGAAGTGCTTGATATTAGCTCCAGTTCTAACATTACTCGAAGGTGATGAATGGTTCACAGTCTACTGCGATGCCTCAAGAGTAAGACTTAGATAAGTCCTGATGAAAAATGGTAAAGTCGTCGCCTATGCATTGTGACAACTTAAGAAGCATGAAGTAAACTACCCTACTCATGACTTGGAATTGGTCACAGTAGTGTTCGCTCTTAATATCTAAAGACACTATATGTATGGAATGAAGTGTCAGATCTATACAGATCATAAGAGTCTTTAGTACATCTTAAGCCAAAGAGATCTCAACCTAAGGCAGACGAGATGGGTTAAGCTATTGAAGGAGTATGACTGCTAGATTCTATACCATCCTGGAAAGGCAAACGTGGTGACAGATTCCTTAAGTCAAAATTTGATAGGAAGCCTAGCCCATGTAACCATACAAAAGAGGCCAATCATAAAGGAGTTAAAAGCATTGTTTAGTCAGGACTTGAGGTTGGAGATTGGAGAATCACGAGCTTTAGTGGCTCATTTTCAATTGAAGTCAAAGCTAGTGGAGGAGATAAAGGCTTCATAAGATAAGGATCCACACTTGGTTAGGATAAAGGATGAGATGGAGGAAGGAAAGAACCCTAAAATCAAAGTGGTCGATGGGATTCTAAAGTGTGGAAAAAGAATATGTGTCCCTAATGTCAATGGACTAAGGGAAAGGATATTGAGGGAAGCACATCAGACACCTTACTGTGCTCATCCTAGAACTACCAAGATGTATCACGATGTAGGAGCTAACTACCAGTGGCCTGGACTAAAGAAGGATATGGCTAAGTTTGTGGCATCATGCCTAACTTGCCAACAAGTCAAGTATGAGCATCAACAACCCTCTAGATTGTTATAAGAGATTAAGTTACCTAAGTGGAAGTAGGAGTGCATCACAATGGACTTCATAGTTAGGTTTCCTAGAACCTCCAAAGGTTATGACTCTGTATGGGTCATAGTGGACTGACTGATAAAGTTTGCACATTTTCTGGAAGTTAAGACCATGTACTCCATAGCTCAATATACGCGACTATACATTGACGAGATTGTGAAATTGCATGGAGTACCGATTTCTATCATCTCAAATCGAGGCACTTAGTTCACCTTGAGGTTCTGGCAAAAGTTGTAAGAAGCTTTGGGAACATAATTGGACTTCAGTATGACATTTCACCCTTAGATGGATGGACAGTCTGAAAGGACAATCCAAACATTTGAAGACATATTAAGAATATGTGTCCTAGATTTTAGTGGTAGTTGGGATAAGTACCTACCTTTGGTTGAGTTTGCCTACAATAATAGCTCTCATTTGTCCATTGGCATGGCACCATACGAAGCTTTGTATAGAAGGAAATATCGTTCTCCAGTTTGTTAGGTTGCGCTTGGAGACAAATATGTAGAGATGCCAAAATTGCTTAAGGAGACTATCAATAAGGTACCTTTGATTCAAGATCGGCTGAATATGGCCTTCAGTAAAAAAAGAGCTATGCAGACCCTACGAGAAAGGATGTTCATTTCGCTGTAGGAGATCACGTTTTCTTAAAGGTTTCCCTAATGAAAGGTGTCATGAGATTTGGTAAGAGAGGAAAGCTATTGCCTCACTTTGTAGGTCCTTTTGAAATCTTAGATAAGGTTGGGGATGTGTCTTATAGACTTGCCTTACCCCAACTATGGTGCATGTACACCCAATTTTTCGCATCTCGATGTTAAGGAAATATGTGTTGGATCCATCCCATGTTCTGTCATCCCCAGACATTGCAATAGATGAGCAACTATCCTATAAGGAATTACCAATTGCCATAGTGGATCAATAAGTGAAAAGGTTAAGGAACAATGAGATACCTATGATCAAGGTTCAATGGCAAAATCATGGAATAGACGAGTGTACTTAGGATGCTGAGGAGGAGATGCAGCAGAAACATCCTCAGCTTTTCGAGAGCATATGAGTAAGTATCTAAATTTGAGAATAAAATTCTTTTAGAGGGGGGGGGGTGGAGGGGGTGTGGGGAGAATGTAACAACCCACACCCACCTGAGGAGTTTCATGACAACTTACTTGAATTTAGAACTATTAGGACTAAGTGTGTGCTTTTATGAAAATTCATGTGCTATGTGATTGATGAGTATGTGGTATGTTAGATTAACACTAATAAGTATAATATGAATTATTATGGTGTACTAAGTGATTTATATGAAGTGCATAAGCATAAAATAATTTATTTCACATAAATTGAATTTTCATTCTCAAAGGCAATTTTTAAGCATAAAATAATTTTTATGAGTATTTTTAAATAAATATTTCAAGGGGAATTTTAATGAAAAGAATAAGAAAGATATTTTATTTTTAATTACCTATAATCAGCCCATAAATTAAATAAAAGGCCCAATTTCTCAAAAGCCCACTATACCAAAACACTCACAACCTAGCTCAATAATGGGCAACTTGGAATTTTGCCAAAACCCTATATATATATATAGCTAAATTTTAGCCAGCCCTAGAGAAGTAGCCATCATTCTATTATTCTTCATAATTTTTATAGAAAAATTCTCTCAACCGAAATTCACAAGGTGCCTTCAAACCTTGCGATTTCGTGACCGTTTTCATAAGTTTTTCTCTCCTTTCAATTTACTATTTAATTTTTATAAAACTAATTATGAGAAAACTATTTTGGATTGTCAATTTACTATTTTTCTTTTGATTAAAC
This sequence comes from Reutealis trisperma, assembly GCA_947687605.1. NCBI lineage: Eukaryota > Viridiplantae > Streptophyta > Magnoliopsida > Malpighiales > Euphorbiaceae > Reutealis > Reutealis trisperma. The sequence goes on from CANTUT010001115.1 coordinate 41,883, forward strand.
TTGGACTAGGTGATTATTTGTAAGGAGAAACTGATTTTCCAACTCAAACACAACTCTTTCTTCGCACATCCACCAAAGGTAAACTCTAAAACTCAAAGTTAGAATTTTCACGCATAAATATATGGGGGGCTGTGATTTGTATGTGTTTGTGTTCTAAATTGATTTTTGTTGTGTTTAGATGAAAAATATTGATTTAAATCATATCATAATTCAGTATATTACTATAATGATTGAAAAAGTACGGAAAGCAAGAAAATTCATGGTTTTCACATTAGAACACAAAAGTTGGAATTTCATGTATAAAATTACAAGAGCTGCTGATTCATATATTTTGATATTCTAAAATGATTTTTGACATATTTACATGAAAAATATTGGTTTAAATAATGTTTTTGCATATTACTATAACGAATGGAAAGTGTGAAAGTAAGAAAATTCATGTTTTTCCTTGATGGGTGTATTCAGCCTACATTGGGAATTTAATCCCAATGTCTATAATTTTTGTATGACATATTCCAATGGTCATTGACATCTGTACATGAATGATAAATGATTTAATTACATGTTGGTTGAAGGATTAACTCTAGATAAGCTTAAAGGCAATTCAGCCTACCTAGGGTTTACTAACCCTATTACTATGTTATGATTAATATGTGTAAATGATTAAGTGAGAAGTGAAATAGGTCTTATGATGTATTAATAGCAGGTTAATGATCCTGAGTTAACTACAAGATGGATGGTATGATTTGTTCAAAAGAGATAAGCATGACTCTTTAAGGTTACTTGTTAGGTTACTATATATGTAAAGTGTTAAGTGTACTAAGTTGAATGTTAAATGGAATTAATGTTAAGATCATAATATATGAGTTATAATGTAATTTCATGTGAGCTTATGAAGGCTAAGTGTGTAAGACTTTAAAAGTCAACATGTTATATGCAAGGGATAAGTGCACTTCTAAGTGCAACTCCAAGTTTATATGAATGTTATATGTGCATGGGGTAGCTATGGGATAGGATAGCATAATGATTAAGCAAATGCTAAGTATTCAATTAAATATTATGCTAGACCTTGAGGAGTAGTAGAAGTTTAAAGGGCTATAAGTACTAGCAGCAGAGGAACTACAAGGTGAGTAAACATTATATTCATGTTACTAGTACAAGTTATCAAGATATGTGAACCTTTGAGAATCTTGAAACCCAAGTTCTTTCTATTTTAATTATGACTATATGATTCTTTGTTAAACTTGGGTTGCCAAAGGACAATTGGTCCAAAACCAATTTTGATTATTCAATGATAATAAAGAACCTTTGTGAATTGTTGCCTTTCCTTACTCTCTTTTTAGAACCACACTGTTATTTATCTTTTGTTCAACAAGTTAAACTACTATTGCTATTATGTTACATGTAATTGCATTCTTCAATGCTATTGTCATAAGTGATTGCCATTAGCTCTAGCTATGGTATGTATGAACCTTTTATGCAGAAATTCTCGTGCCGATGCAGGTAATCATTGGTACATGTGCATATGGTCTTAACCCAATGGATAGGGGTAGTGTATCAACCTCAGCTAGAAGGGGTGGTTCTAGCTGTAGAGCTCAATCAATTTCATGACTCTTTACAATTTACAAGTTGGGAGCTGGAATTTGGTATGATGCCACCTCTCCCTTGAGTGAATAAGCTAATAAGCAGTTACTCTTTACAAGTTTACAAGTTACAAGTTAATTTTTATGAACCTTGCTCATTTGTAAACAATGATTTATGAATCCTTGAACCCTTATAAAGGGATATGTGTTATTTACAAGTTTTATTGTTTACTCATTAAGATCATCTATTTGACCCTTTTTCCTTATGTGGTTTCAGGTGAGCATTATTAGGAGGCAAGGTGATCGCTCAAGCAACCTACTCTGGTTGGGAAATTTCCTTGTCAAAGTTTATTACTATGCTATGTTATGACGAGTCTCTAGATGCTCTAGGAGTTCATGTTTGGGGAGTTCTTATTTTGGGATTTTTATTTTGAAATATTTTTTCATGTGATAATTCATTTGGAGTCTTAAGTATTTCTTTTCTTATGGATTATAGCTAAAGTATATTTTAATGATTCTTTCGCAACTCAAGATATTTCTTATAAATGGTTGAATTAAGTTAATGCATGAGGTTTAGTATGATCCTAGGCAATGTTATTCTATGCAGGAGTGGGTTCTACAAGCATAGGTGATCTTATCTCTCCCTATGTTTTAGGATTATCATATCTCTAAAAATTGGGATGTGACATTATCACACCTTGCATTAATTTCAACCAAAAAGGGCATTAAATAATTTTTGGCATGCCAAATAGGATGCTTATCACACAATGCCACCAAAGAAGAATAACATGGTTAAATATGTTATTGAAATGACTATCTTAGAATACAGAGGAAGTGGTTGCAATAGTAGCACTTGGATTTGTACCTTAAATGATTCAATAAATTGAGAAGAGTCACAATCCCTTGTGGGCTAATGAGATCCTAGAGAAAGTAACTGATCTAGCACTTATTGCTTCTCCAGGAATTGATGGTGTCACATCCTAATTTTAGAGATATGATGATCCTAGAACCTAGGGAGATATAAGGTCTCCCATGCCCATAGGACCTACTCATGCACATATAAACAATGCCTAGGATGGCACTAAAATCTTATACATTAACTTAATTTGACGATTAATAAAGGGAAACTTTAATTTATGAAAGAATAATTTAAAAATACTTTAAATACAATCCATAAGAAAAGAATATTTAAGACTCCAAATAAATCATCAAAGGAATAATGTTCCAAAAAGAAACTCCCCAAACAAGAACTCCTAGTGCCATCTAAGAGTGACTCTTGCATATCATAATATATAAATAGACTCTGATAAGGAAATTCCCCAAGCGAAGTAGATTACTTAACCTATCACCTTCCCTCCTTATAATTCTCACCTGGAAACCACACAAGAAAAAGGGTGAGATAGATTATCTTAATGAGTAAATAATATGGCTTATATAATAACACATATCCCTTAAAAAGGGCTTATAGCTTATAATTCATAGTTCATGATTCATAATTCATGATTTATAGTTTATGGTTCATAGTTTGCAATTTAGCAACATTCATAGAAATCACACTTATCACTTATCACTTAGAAAGTGTAGGCTACTGCCATATTCACTCGAACACATAAAGGAGAGGTGGCATCAAACCAAATTCCAACTCCTATCACTTAATATGCATGAAGCTGATCAGGCTCCACAACTAGAACTGCCATTTCTAGCTGAGGTGGATACACTACCCCTATACACTTGGTTAAGACCATGTGTATAAGTTTCAATGATTTCCTACATCGACACGAGGATTTTTTCATAAAGGGTTCATTAGGACCATAGCTAGAGCTAATGGTAATCACTTGTAATAATAGTATTGAAGAATGCAATCACATGTAATATAATAGCAATTCATGTTTAGCTTATTGAACAAAGGATAAACAATAGTGTGATTCCAAAAAGAATGTAAGGTCAGGCAACATTCATAAGAGTTCTTTCTTATCATTGAATAAACAATAATAGTTTCGAACCAATTATCCTTTGGCAACCCAAGCTTAACACAAAATTCATATAAGTATAATTTATGATAGAAAAGAACTTGGGTTTCAAGAATCTCAAAGGTTTGTATATCATGTTAACTTGTACTTATAACATGAACATAATGTTTACTCATCTTGTGGTTTCTTAGCTCCTAATACCTATAGCCCTTGCGCTTCTAACAATCCTCAAGCTCTAACATAACATTATAATTCAATACTTAGCATTTGGTTAATATCATGCTATCTTATCCATAACTACCCTATGCACATATATCATTCACATATACTTGGAGTTGCACTTAGAATTGCACTCATCACTTGCATATAATATATTGACTTTTAAGTCTTGCACACTTTGCCTTCTTAGACTCACATAAAATCACACAATAACTCATATCAAGAATTTTATAAAGCCAAACATAATAAATCATAATCTTAATATTAATTTAATTTAACTTTGAAATTGGTAAACTTAATACTTTTCATACGCATCAACTTTATCAAGCAAGCCATAAAAAAGTCTTGCTTGTCTCCTTTGACTAAATCATACAATCAATCTCATAGTCAATTTAAGGTCATTAAATCACAATTAACACATTGTAAAACCTAATTCACATGTCACTTAATCATGTACACATATTAATCAAACATGACAATTAAGGTTTTGGAAACCTTAGGTAGGCTGAAACACTTTAGGTGTTTTCTTGAGTTACTCCTTCAACCAATATGCAATTAAATCATGTATCATTCATACATACATGTCAACAATCATTGAAATATATCTTACAAAAATTATAGGCCTTGAGATCAAAATCCCAAGGTAGGCAGAACCATATACCATGGAGAAACCATGGATTTTCTTAGCTTTCATCATTTCCGATCATTACAGTAATATGTAAATTCATGATTTAAACCAATATTTTTCATGTAATCATAACAAAAATCATTTTAGAATAGCAACATACACAAATTGATCCCCTCCTAATGAACATATGCATGAAAATTCCATCTTTTAGATTTTAGGGTTCACCATTGATGGATTTACGAAGAAAGAGTTATGTTTAAGATTTGAAATCAGTTTCTCCTTCAAAAACACAACCTAGGCTGAATTTAATAGTTAGAAAAATAGTAAATATACAGCACTATATAGATTATTCATGGTTGGTTTCATAAAAATTAAATAGTAACTTGAAAGTAAAGGAAAACTTACAAAGAAGATTACAAAATTGCAAGGTTTGGAGGCACCTTGTGAATTTCAATTGAGAGAGAATTTTCTATAAAAAATATGTTGAATAAAAAAATGGAGGACTCCACAATAAGGGGAGGCTAAATTCTAGGTTAATTTTAGGGTTTTTGGTGCAAAATCACAAGTTTACCATTAATGAGCTAGGTTATGAGTGTTTTGGTGTGTTGGGCCTTTAATCTAATTTATGGGCTGATTATAAATAATTAAAAATAAAATATTTTTCTTATTATTTCATTAAAATTCCTCCAAAAATATTTAATTTAAAATATTTTAAAAATGCTTATAAAAATTAATTTTTGCTTAAAAATAGCTTTATGTATGAAAATTCACTTTGTTTGCAATAAATCATTTTATGCTTTTGTACTTCACATAAATCACCTATTTCATATCCAAAATTCATATTATGCATGTTAGAACTAATCTACCATGTCACTTACTCATCAATCACATAGCACCTGAATTTTCGTGAAAGCACATACTTTGTCATAGTAGTTCATAATCAAGCAATTTTGTCACAAAACTCCTAGGGGGGTATGGGTTGTTACATTCTCCCCCCTTAAAAGAAAGTCATCCTCAAATTTAGGTACTTACTCATTTGCTCTCACAAAGCTGAGGATGCTTCTGCCACATTGATAAGTGTATAATTGGCTATATTTTACCCCCTGTTTTAAGAGCATTTTATTATTAAATTGAGTTTAATTTATTTGTTTAAGTGCTTTTTAAAGTATTTCTAGGAATCCTTTATGTTCTATAATGCCTTGGTGAATTGAACTGCAAATGCGGATAAAAATTGAGAAACTATGCATTTTTGGACTTATTTTCAATTAACACAACTAGCTACATGGGCGTGTCACTGCTGATGTCGTTCCTGTATCTGAAGAGGCGAGATCTAGGCATTCAGAATGTCAACACGCCTAATGACATGGGTGTGTCACTGGCCGTGTCAGGCTAACTTCCAGGGTATAAAAGCTGATTTTAGATAGAATTTGAGGGAGGCGATTTTAATTTGAATAGCAATTTTCCTAAGGAATAGAGGAGAGTTTTGCAGCAAAAATTAAAGGGGGAGATCGAAGTTCTTCAAGTTTCAAGTCAAAGATTGAAGATTTGAGTTTGGATTATCATTCATCCATTATAGATTGCTTGATTTCTCTACCTTTATTCTTTTATTCTTGTTACATTTTCACTATGAACTAAATTTTTCAGACCTAGGTATTTGATGAATCCTAGATTACTTTATATGGATTGAATGGGTTTTTAATCGATTAAATCATTTAATTGGATTAATTTACCTTTATGGTTTATATTTGTTATTTCTAATTGTCAATTGCATGCTTGATAATTGGAAATAGTTTTCTTGCTAATTGTCGTGAGAAAGCTTAGCTAAAATTGATCACTCATAAAGGTTGAGAATTGATTGGGGTGCTAGAGATAGACCTACAAGATCCTTTGGTTTATGGTTCCTTGATTTTAATGTTGTTCCTATTTAATTATAAATTGAGAAGAGATTCCTTTTATAATACTTAGTAATTAGGGATTGAATCACTCGAGAGAGGTTTCAATCTAACTTAGTGGAATGCCAATTCAATTTGATGTTTGGTTTAGTTGTGTGTCTGTTCACCTCAAAATAACTTGTCCAAAAGCGACCCACAAGTATACGAGATAATTATAGTATATCGGAAGCACCTAAGGTTGTATCTCTCAAGGAATTGCAAATAGAAATATTTGTCTCAATTTAAAGCAAATTAAATGAAAAAGAGTTTGAATGATTTTGACAAGAAATAATTACAAAATAGGAAATTAAAAATAAATATGGATTAAAATGCAATAGGTTTAAATGTAATGAATGAATGATGCCTACATTTTGTATTTAGTTTATCAATCATATATGATCATGAATATACATAATTGATTATTCTAAAACTTTAATTTCTAGCAATTCAAAGAATAGAAATCAATTTATTAGCTATCGTATTCATAGAAATCATTCTATCAAATTATATATCAAAAACTAAAACCTAATCTTAAAACTTATATTTCTAATTTGTTTTAAGGTCTTAAAGGAATGAAATATGGAATTGAACTTCAACTCATATTCCTTCATTCAAAACCTAAGTCGAACAATTGGTAGCTAAGGAATTATTTAATAATAATTAATCAATTCAACTAGGGATAATAAAAATAATCAAATGAGATTATATTCAATTCCATATCATGAGAACATCATACAAACCCTAGACAAAGATGAAATTAGCTCATGGGAAATAAAGAATTCATCATAATTTTGTTATAACCAAAATAATCCATTGAATCAATTCTATCAATTTAATAATCCCCAAAAAGAATTATATTAAAGTAATAAGAATTAAACCAAATTGATTGATCCATTTTATCCGATTCAATCTCTTAAATCTTCACAAATGAATTCCCCAAGAACAAAATTCTAATCTAATTGTTGAAATCTCTAAAATCAAGAAAACAGAAAACTAGAAGAGAAAAATACTATCCTCCTAAAATTCAGATTAAAAATCAAGATGCTTTTCTTCCTCTAAACGGCCCTATTTATAACAATAAAACTTCTTATTTAGTTTCTACTTTCCAAAAATAATTTAGGAATGAAAATCCTTGAAAATCTCGAAAAATCTTCAATGTTGGTTCATAGGAGATGCAGTGGGCGCTGAAAAAAGTAGGTAGCAAGGGGCTTCCTACTACGTGGCGTTGGAGGGCTTCAATAGATGTTGGGGCATTTACTAGAATAGGCAAGCAGTAGGCTGCTTGCTGCTACGGTGCGCTACAGCTCTTGGCGAGATGCTAGGAAGAAACAGCAGTAAGCACATCGCAGTAGCATGGCGCTGGACTTTCTGCCGAGGCACTGGAGATGTGTTGCTACTCCTGCGAGGCACTGGGGCTACCGCGGTGACACTTGTCCTACTGCGTCATAAGACATTTTGCCGAACTTTTAATTTTTGCTCCAATTTTCTGCAAAACAAGACTAACCTTCCTCAAACCTAAAAAGGTAAATAAAATAACACAATCTAACCTATATGACACGAATTACACACAAAATGCCTAATTTATCACAAATAAAAACATGCAAATATGCCACAAACAGTGTCCATTCATGAAATACATATGGGGTCTAGAAGGATTCAAATATCTAGGTAGTTTCTATCATCAATTTTTCTATTGCAATTCACTTACGTTATTTTAATTAAGTTTTTAATTTAGTTTAGTTAATTCAATTTAAATATTACTCAAACTTTTGATTAACTAGACAACAGTCAATATTTGGGCTAGTACTTAAACCTTGTCTCCAGTGGAACAATAACTCTACTCATCATTATATTACTTATGTGATCTGTACACTTGCAGAATACGCATCAAGTTTTTGGTGCCATTGTCAGGGACAACAGTTTTCAATATTAGCAATACAATTGAGATTGTTGATTTAGTTTTTATTTTATTTATTTTTAATAATTATTCTTGCTTGTTAGCTATCTTCTCAGGTATCTTTTTCTGTTTATGACCAGAGCAAGTTCCTCTAATCTACTTGAATTTGATCCAGAGCTAGAGAGAACCTTGTGACAAAGTGAAACGAGGAGTAGGAACTAGATTTGGTAGAGGAGGTAGCAAACTTGGACAACATAGATTCAGAAGAAGAGGTTGAAGTAATGGCAGAACACTAGCCAAGGACCATACAAGAGTATACACAGCCCACTCTCAATAGGAGCTATTTTGATTGACCATTACTCTTTCCAAGTGTTGAAGTTGCCGGCAAAGATTCCTTTCCTGGACCTCCTCCTCCCCCTCTATACTAGCCTCCATGACCCTTACTCTTATGCTTACCCTTATACTCAAGTTCGGCTCGTTCGGCTCTCTTAGCCTTATGCCTCTTCTCCACTGCCTTAGCCTTTTCTATCAGTTTTGCTAAGGTTGAGAACTCAGTTGCTGCCAAAGAGTTGAACAGAGATGGAACTAATCCCCTCAAGAAATAGTTGATGCGACTGGCTTTAATAGGGACAATTTTAGTAGTGAACTTGTTGAGTCAGTTGAACTCTTTAGCATAATCTAACACTGACATTCTAGGTTTTTACCTTAACTGTTCAAACTACAGTGCCCTATCTTGCCTTTCACCTTCCAGTAAGAATTGATCCATCATCTCTTGCTTAAACTCTACCTAAGTAGGTGGGTTTGCCCCATACCATACAGTCAATCTTTAACATTCCTTTCATACTAGTGCCATGCCTCCTTCTTGAGTTAGAGTCCTACTAACTCAATCACCCAAGCATCAAAGCAGGATAGTCAATGCACTACCTTGTCCATCTTATGTAAAAATTCATGAGGGTCATCACCCTTCTCACCATAAAAGGTAGGTGGTTGTAGCTTCTTGAATTCCAGGATGGTCATTTCCTCATCGAGTAGCTGTTTCCTTTCCTTCTGTGCAGGTGCCACTATTGTGGGAGGTGAAACTCCATTCTCCTTTTGTATTGGCAGCATTTTCCACCTTTGAGCTCATAGCTCCTTTAATTCCTTGCACATGTCTCTCATCTCCTCATGCATAGCTTGAACCTCTTGTGAAGAGGCTTGCTCATTAGAGCCCATTGTCGGTACTCTTGACTTAGAACTTTCTCTCAATCTAGACCTTTCTCTCTATCTCACTAGTGTAGAGGCAGCATTTGAAGCAGTGTCTGATATTGCATTCTCACTAGCCCTAACAGGTTGAGCAACTGTGAGGACCTTCTTCTTAGGAGGCATTTTGCTATAATGGTAAGGGAATTTAGTGCTAACTCTTTTCTAACTTGTATAACCCTATTATCACATTATCATACCTACCAAGCATTTATCATGAGCACACATCATATAATATCACATCACAAGACACGTATCACATAGCATATATCACATATCAAGACATGTATCATGTATTATAATCATGTAATACATAACTTATAGCATAATAAACTCTCATATCATGTAAAAGTCAATAATCTCATAGGCAATAAAAGAAATCAATCCATACTAAGTAGCTAAATAGCCAAACAATATCATTCATATCCTTTAAGTCTTATGTCACCAGGCTAATGGTTACTAATTACCAGCTCGAGTTTCAGGTGTGTACTTCGTTAGGGCAAATATTAGGTAGCTTCCAGGATCGAGTAGGCAAATAATCAATAAGAGGGCAGTTAAGAGCAATGTGACCTATGCCACCACATTGATGGCAAGGGAAGTCTCTATCCAGTATGCGACCCATCGAAGATAATGATTTAGATGGCAAGTAGTAGGAATCTCTAAGTGCATGGTCCCCCATCTATTCAACACTTCTAGTCTTAATCTGCTCTAAGTCCTCCCTCAAAGAATGCACTAAGGACCTAAGATGTCAATTTTCTTCTATCAAATCCAAGTAGTCTCCTTCCAACTTTTGAATCTTACTATAAACCCAGTCATAATCTAGACACTCCTCGGGGTCCTCCTCATCAGGAATCTTCTCTTCCTTATGGTGGATTACAGGTATGACCTTCTTGAACATCTCTCACTAGGTCCTCTTGCATGCCACTTGAGGTGCTTTAGGTCGAGGTCCTCTAGCAATGGTACTCTTCTTGGTCATCTGATAAAAGAATCATAAGGCATACAGAATATTAACAGGAGTACTATAGCTTATTAGGATTTTGCAGAACTATAGTATCGATAGATTGCAATTGACATGAAAGGAAAATTCCTATGCTCCAATATTATACTTAATTAACCCAATAAACAGACAAGTCTAAACTAGACTTAAAACTACAGCTCTAATACCAACTTTGTCACATCCTAATTTTGAAGATATGACAGTCCTAGAACCTAGGGAGATAGAAGGTCACCCACACCCACAGAACCCACTTATGCACATATAAACACTGCCTAGGATCATACCAAAATCTCATACATTAACTTAATTTGACCATCAATAAAAGGAAACCTTAATTTGCAAAAGAATAGTTTAAAAATACTTTAAATACAATCCATAAGAAAATAATATTTAAGACTCCAAATAAATCGTCAAAGGAATAATGTTCCAAAAAGAAACTCCCTAAACAATAACTCCCGGAGCCATTTGAGAGTGACTCTTGCATATCATAATATATAAATAGACTCGGACAAGGAAATTTCCCATATGGAGTAGATTGCTTGAGCTATCACTTTGCCTCTTTATAATGCTCACCTGGAAACCACATAAGAAAAAGGGGTGAGATAGATGATCTCAATGAGTAAACAATATGGTTTATACAAGAACACATATCCCTTAGAAAGGGCTCATAGCTTTTAACTCATAGTTCATGATTCATAATTCATTATTCATAGTTCTGATAGTAGTATTTGCCCTAAGAGCCATATAATAGTTATGTAATAGTAGATATTAATTCCTAATGGCATAATAAATATATTCATAATGTGAAAAGGGTTTCATAATATTGAATATAGTCCTTAAGTATTTGTAAGAGGATCTATTTTTCAAGTGTTGAGAATATGAGAGACAGATCGCTCTTATACAAATATTTTAAATATGTTCATGGTCATAGGATTAATGGCTGGGCATCATTAATTCTGGAACACCATCACCTCTATTTGTTTTCTATAATCAGTATGTGATACAAATGATTATAGAGGCAATGAGTCTCATGCTGCTTGACATATGATGTTGATACAAACACGTGGATATTCATAGGATGAATTGTCAAACTGTGACATTAGATGATAATAATATGGGGTTTTACTACTTTTCAATTATTTATCATCTAGGTCATAATAGTGTATATAATCTTTTGACTTGAGGGATACTATATCTCATACATAGGTGGTTAAAATTTATTACTGCTTACATAGATATACTATTCATGTACGGATATATGGCATGAGATATTTCTAATTTGTTATGTATGAAGGTAAGTGATCGCTAATATAGAATTCATTACCTCGAGTAAACGAGGTTAAGATCTTATGCTATATGGTTATTCTTAATACTTAATTCTTGGCTAAGATAGTGAGATTCACTAGAAAGAATTTCTAGTAGGAATCTAATCTCATCAAGAATTAGAACTGAGATAAGGACATAGAATCAAGGCACATTAGAGTTTGACATAAACCATTACCCTAGCCGAGATTAGGATCTTTAATGAAGAGATTTTAGTGTATGATAATTTATGATCGATGGTCCATGTGATGTTTAAAGTTATCAACTATAAACATTCATTTCTAATTAGGTAGTCATGACATGTAATGCTAGCTGTTACTCATGACTTATGGGACTAAGTGTGAAGTGGGGATTTCACATTAGTAGAGAAAAATATTTTCTCATTCCCATTGCTAATTAGACATGAACCTAGAAAGTCACCCACCCAATAGTGATCACCTTCCAAGTGTAAAAGGTTTACCATAATAATTAATTAAAGTGTTTAATTAATTGATTAGTGGTAAAATGATTAAATATGTAATTAAATTTACAAGGACCCTAGCATGTCCTGATGTTTAATACATGAAGGTTTCTATTCAATTAAATCTTAATTTGTATATGATGCAAATGAGAAAGATTAAATTGAAATTGAAATTGATTTGGACTAAATCAAAGACTTATTAATTTTAAGCTTAGTGAAAACCCTTAACACATAAGATGTGGCCTAAGCCCATATGTGATATGGAAAAGAGGCAATTTAGTTGTTAGAGAAAATTCACTATTCATAGGCCCATGTGATAGGTTTATAGGATAGAGAATTTTCTACTAAGGTTAAAATTGTAATTACATCTTTGGCTAGTGGAAATGTTCATTTTACCCCTAAAGGATAAAATGGTTATTTCATCATTTGAAGAAGCAAAGTTTAACTTTGCCCCTTCACCTAATGAAGAGCAAAAAGGGTGTAATAGTCTTTTGGTGCAAAGACTTAGTGGTTAAGTCTTCTAAGGATATAAAAGCTTTGAGTTTTTATATTATAAAAAAAAAAAAAGTGAACATCATTTTTTATATTTGAAGCATTTTGAAAGAGAAGTTAAGAGAGAGAAAGGAAAAATGAAGAAAGTTTTTCTTGAATTTTCTTTTGATCTTAAATTCTCTTCTTTATTCTTTATGAAAGAATAAATGCTTGCAAATTTAAAATGTGTTTAGTCCTAAAGGTTTTTGAGGGAAAATCTTAAATCAAAATTGGGCAACCAAGAGAGGGATTCAAGAACATTAAGAAACTATAGAAACTTGGAGGTGAGCTAAGTGTGGATGATCTAAAGGCTTCACACTTAGGAAGCACTTTGATAAAGAAAGAAGGAACCTACAAGAGGTAATATGATTACTCTTCCTTCTTCTTTCTATGCATATGTGTTTTACACACAAATTAATTGATTGCTTGAATGGATGTTTAGATTAAAAATGGGTGAAGTGAAATTTTAAAATGTTTGAAATTTCACCCCACCACCTTTCTTCTACCGTGTTTGGCTCCACCATTCCTTCAGGTTCATAGTTTGCAATTTAGCAAGGTTTGTAGAAATCACACTTATCACTTATCACTTAGATAGTATCGACTGCTACCATATTCACTCAAATACATAAAGGAGAGGTGGCATCAAACCAAATTCCAACTTCTATCACTTAATACGCATGAAGCTGATCAGGCCCCACTGCTAGAACTGCCCCTGCTAGCTGAGGTGGACACACTACCCCTATTCATCAAGGTTAAGACCGTGTGCATAGGTTCTGATGATTTTCCACATTGGCACGAGGATTTCTGCATAAAGGGTTCATTGGTACCATAGCTAAAGCTAATGGCAATTACTTGTAACAATAGTATTGAAGAATGGAATCATATGTAACATAATAGCAATAGATGTTTAGCTTATTAAACAAAGGATAAATAATAGTATGGTTCTAGAAAGAATGCAAGCTAAGGCAACATTCACAAAAGTTATTTCTTATCATTGTATAAACAATAATAGTTTTGGACCAATTGTCCTTTAGCAATCCAAGCTTAACAAAGAATTCATATAAATATAATTTATGATAAAAAGGAACTTGGGTATCAATCTTAAAAGTTCACATATCATGTTAACTTATGCTTGTAACACGAATAAAATGTTTACTCACCTTGCGGTTCTTTAGCTCATAATGCATGTAGCCCTTGCACTTTTGACAATCCTTAAGCTCTAACATACATTATAATTCAATACTTAGCATTTTCTTAACATCATGCTATCCTATTCCATAACTACCCCATTCACATATATCATTCACATATACTTAGAGTTGCACTAAGAAGTGCACTCATCACTTGTACATAACATGTTGACTTTTAAGTCTTACACACTTTGCCTTCTTAGGCTCACATGAAATCACACAATAACTCATACCAAGACTTTTCTAAAGCCAAATACAATAAATCATAATCTTAATATTAATTCAATTTAACTTCCAAATTGGTACACTTAATACTTTTCATACGCATCAACTTTATGAAGTAAGCCATAAAAGAGTCTTACTTGTCTCCTTTGACCAAATCATACAGTCAATCTCATACTCAATTTAAGGTCATTAATTCACAATTAACACATCATAAAACCTAATTCACTTGTTACTTAATCATGTACACATATTAATCAAACATGACAATTAGGGTTTTGGAAACCCTAGGTAGGCTAAAACACTCTAGGTGTTTCCTTGAGCTACTCCTTCAACAAACATGCAATTAAATCATGTATCATTCATATACACATGCCAATAATCATTAAAATATATCTTACAAAAATTATAGGCCTTGGGATCAAAATCCCAAGGTAGGTCGAACCACATATCATGGAGAAACCATGGATTTTTTTTTGCTTTTCATCATTTCTGATCATTACAACAATATGTAAACACATGATTTAAACCAATATTTTTTATGTAATTCTAACAAAAATCATTTTAGAATAGCAACATACACAAATCGCCGCCGCCCCCTCCTCCCCCCCCTGCCCCCCCCCCCCCCAAATTAATGAACATATGCATGAAAATTTGAACTTTTAGGTTTTAGGGTTCACCATTGATGGATTTATGAAGACAGAGTTATGTTTACGATTGGAAATCAGATTCTCCTTAAAAAACAAAACCTAGGCCAAATTTAATAGGAATAAAAATAGTAAATATACAGCCCCATATAGATTATTTATGGATAGTTTCATAAAAATCAAAATAGTAACTTGAAAGAAGAGGAAAACTTATGAAAAATATCACAAAATCGCAAGGTTTGGAGGCAACTTTGTGAATTTCTGTTGAGAGAAAGTTTTTTAGATAATTTTCTTTAAAAAATATGATGACTAACATAATGGAGGCTACCACAATAAGGGAAGGCCAAATTCTAGGTTAATTTTAGGGTTTTGGTACAAGATTACAAGTTTGCCATTAATGAGATAGGTTAAGAGTGTTTTGGTGTGTTGGGCTTTTGGTGGGTTAGGCCTTTAATTTAATTTATGGACTGATTACAAATATTAAAAATAAAATGTTTTTCTTATTATTTTTTAAAATTACTCCAAAAATATTTAATTTAAAATATTTTAAAAATACTTATAAAAATTATTTTATGCTTAAAAATCACTTTGTGCATGAAAATTCACTTTGTATGTAATAAATCATTTTATGCATTTGCACTTCACATAAATCACCTATTTCATATCCAAAATTCATATTATGCATATTAGAACTAATCTAGCATGCCATTTACTCATCAATCACATAGCACATGAATTTTCATGAAAGCACATATTTCATCATAGTAGTTTGTAATCAAGCAATTTTGTCATGAAACTCCTAGGGCGAGTGTGGGTTGTTATAGATGGATGCCTAAGTTTCTTAGAAAATAACATGTCCTATATAGAAAAGAACATGTATTTTATGGAAACGATGATGGCAGACCTGATAACCTTGTTAGAGTAAGTACTTTATAGACTGTCTTTTACCTTTGGGCCTCAATAAGCCTATAAGACAAGTTTATGAAGAATCCTTAAATTTGTTGGAGTCTAATGGTGTACTTCCTATAGAATACCAACATGCACTACAACAAAGAAAGAAGACTTAAAGCTTATCCAAAAGTCCAATTAACACTGGCCACCCTTACAATGGTAGGCCTACACAAGCACGACCCCAACTAATGCCCTTACAACAATTAGACAATAATTCCAAGGGTATAACACCTAACACCTCAAGGACCAACCATATAGTATACAATGGAGAGGAAGGAGTTCATGCACAAGTCTCAAGCTCAAAGGATAACCAAAGGGTAGGAATAGGAATTCACATACCTAGTGTTATTGCTGCTCAAATTCCTCTTATGCCTCCATTAGCCTAGCTAAATTTGGAGGCTATTAAAGATGTTGTGCAAGAACTATATGGTCTACGCCTATGTCAAATTAGTAGGCTAGAATTCCACAAGCCATATCCCCTAGTTATTAATAGAGAGAATCCTTATCTAAGGGACTTTATTTTCTGGTGAAGATGGGCAATCCATATTAGAACACATTGCTAGATTTACAATTCAATATGGGGGGCTAACAAACTATGAAAACCTTAGTTTTTATAAACTAAGGTTATTTCCAAATTCCTTCATAGACCAAACCTTTACATGCTATTCAACATTACCAAGTGATAAGTGCATGAATTCTTATGTTTTTCCCTTTGATTTACCATGTTTTATTCTTTAAATTATGTTTAATGTGTTTGTTCAAGTGCTTTTCAGATTAATTTCTAGGAATTATTCATATTTTGGAATGCTGTGATCATTTGACTTTGAATTGTTGTTAAAAATCCAGAAACGGTGTAATTTTTAGGTAATTTTAGCAATGGCCATGCCTATGGCCTTGGGCGTGGCAAAAGGGCCTCAATTCTAATAGCTTTACGTGCCCAAGAGCCATGGGTGTATCCCTGGCCATGTGATGCTATGGAGTTCTGATAGTTATGAACACCTTCTAGTATTTTGAGCATAACTTAAGCTATAAAGGTCCGATTTAGATAGTTTAGGTATCGTTGGAAAGCTAAGAGAAATTGATACAAATATTAAAAGACCAAAAACTCTAATTCCTTCATTTTCTGACCCAAAATTGGTATGCAATCCATAAATTATATTTTAGCACCTAGCTAAGATGTGCTGACATGGCAAAAATTGGCCAATCCATGCTTGCCACTAATCCAAACCCTAATGAGCCTTAAAGCACTATAAAAGGGCATAATTTACATCTATAAAAAGGGGCTCTTTCCTAGGTTTTTAATAGCCACCCTCATAAAGAGGTGAGAGGGAGTTTTGTGCAGAATTTTTAGGGTGAAGATCTAATATGCTGCAGATTTTGAAGAGGAATGAAGATCAAATTAAGGATTTCTCATCATCCATGGATTATTTGAGTTTCCTTTATCTTCTTTTGTATTCTTTTTTTCAATTCTCAGCTATAAACTAATTTGTTATTTATCTAGATAAAGATGAACCCTAGTTCTTAATTGTATAAACTAAATAATTTATTTTGAATCAATTTATCTTTTCATTATTTTATTTTCATGATTTATGATATTTATTCTAATTGGTAACAACAAGTTTGTTGATTAGATGTTGTTTCTATATTGGACGAGTAGAGATACCCTGATATAGATAGATCACTCATGGGAATAGAGAGTTGATTGAGGTGCTAGAGATAGATCTACAAGACTTCTCTAGATGTTAATATCTTGAATCTAATGCTACTCCTATTCGATTATAGGTTGAGAAGAGATTCCCCTGTAATACTTAGGAAGTTAGGGATTTAATCACTTGAGAAAGGTTTCTATCTAATTTCATGAGAGTCCAATTTAATTCATTGTTTGAATGGTTCATACCATTGTTCTTGACATGCATAAGAGGCAAAGGGAATTCAATATCTAGATGTATTTCGCTATTGATTTTCTATCATCTATCATTTATTGCTTTTATAGATTAGTTTTAAATAGTTGTTTAATTAATCTTGAATTTAGTTCAACTAGACAATAGTTTATGTTTGAGCTAGTACTTGTGTTGATGTCTTTGTGGATCAACCTCGTTACTACTATACTACCTAAACGAAAGGTGCACTTGCCTAGAGTTAGGGTAGAATTAGTCATCGGGCTATTATAAATGTAAAACTCCTAGTCTTGTAAAATGTTGATCAAGTTTTTAGCACCATTGTCGAGGACACTTGTATACAATATTAGCAATATGATGGAGACTATTGATCTAGTTTTATTTTCATGTCTGTTTGTTTTCATCTATTTTTATTTATTTGTTCTATTTTATGTTTTTGTTTCTTTTGAGTTAGTTTTTTAGAAAAAAAAATTTCTTTATGGCTGAATGAAATTATCATCAGTAGGGTTCTTGCCTAAATCAAGAATGGGGATATCAAGGAGATCAGTATCCCTATCAAACTAATTTTCACGCAGAATGCGGATGGGGAGCACCACAAAAGTCATCCCTAAAGCTTGCATTGGAAAGATTCACGTGGTCTATGGAGAATTAGGCTAAGAAAGTGGAGACAAGTAAAAACAATACATCAGAAGCTAGCTTCCCAACTCAGTTTGTAGTAGACATCACATTGGAGGATGACAAGCATGCACAAGAGGAGCATAGGTTAGAAGAGATGTTTGTGACTTTAGTATTAGCAATGGATAATAGATTTTAGAGCATTGAAACAACTTTAGAGAACCAACATGAATCTTTTCATAACCTAGAAATTCAAGTTGGGTAGATTTTGGAGTTTCTAAGTGCTCAACTAGAAGATAATTTGCCCAGCTATGCTTACTTCATTCCGATAGAACAACAAAGGACCACTTCCACAGCTTGGTTGTGGGATGATGATAGTGATGAAGAAGTGAATGGTCAGGACAATTTGGGGCTGCTGCATATAAAATTTGATGATTGCTTAAGTGAGCAACCCTAAATCCAACAATGGGACATGAATGGCGTGGAGCCAAGTGTTGAAAAACTCTCTTCCGATGATAGTGAGCTGTGTGATAGCATGGAGGGGGAAGCTACGAATGCTAAAAGCTATACTTCTCCTATCATTCCAACCCTCCCACCTTTTGAGGAGACTGACAACAAATCACCCATAATTAAACCACCCACCTTTAACATAACCCAAATTCTAGCAATACCATAACTCACCACATACTATCTAATCCCATTGCCACCCTTCTCACAGTGCTACTTGGTGGGAGACTTAAGTATTTGGCTAGTATTTGTAGTCTTTAAATTTTCTTTGAAAAGGGAGATTCATTTTATGGAGGTGTTATAACAGATAGTTAGTGGATTTGGGTGGAGCATCAAAGATTTACATGAGGTGGATGATGAACACAGCATGCTCCATCTCTTGGCACCCCAACCAGAATTCCCCATGCCAATCCAATGGCTAAAGCTCGTCAATGATGGTTCTATATCTCGCAAGTTTAGGTTTGCACGTCATAGAGAACAAAAAATAATTTTTATTGCTATAAAAAGGCTATGCAAAGGCCACACCCTTTGCATAATATTTTTTATTTTAATCTACAGAGGTGTCCAACATAAGGTAACCTCTGAATCCATCGATGACAATGGATAACAATAATGTCCAGCTAATACGACGTTAAAGAAGAGCTAAATGGGAGGTAACCCATTGATGATTTCAATTTTTATAGCTTTTTTTTATTATTTTTTTATTTTTTTATAGATCTAATCTTCACCTTTACTTTAGAACTATATATCTTTAGTCTACATGATGATTTGATCATGATAGAAATTCTTAGAAAAGGAGATCCCAACATCGATTCAAAAAATATCTAGGGCAGTTTCCCTTTACCCTTCTTTCATTTTAATTGTTCATAACACATTAGGGACAATATGTTACTTAAGTATGGGAGAGATGTATTTTATTGTACCCTATCTTTTATTGAATCTTGAGATTGAGTGAATTGAGTTGTGGCAATAGTTTGATTTGAAATTAGCTCTCTCTAGTGATAAATTTGTCTAATTTTGCAATGACAATGACTATTGGAGTGTGGATTGAATGTGGTGGTCATGAGTAGGGAATTAAATTTTTGTACATTTTTTCTTTCCTAAAATTTGAAACTTTAGTTTCACTTTTTGAGCCTATTTTATTCCACTGTTACTTTTTTTCCCAGTTTAGTAGAAATGCTTAATACCTTAGGTAGTTTGACTATTTTTCTTGGAAAAAAAAAACATAAGTATATAAAAAAAAAAAAAAGATTGTGCAAAGGAGCTTTGAAAATGTTTACCTATTCTGCTATTCTTAACTCTTTTAAAGAAAAGGGGTTGAGAATATGAATAGTGCTAGTAGCTATTTGAATGTGTGATTCTAGTTGAGTAACCAAGGACCGGCATCATAAGTGTTTGCATTCACGTAAAAAGGCTAGGATGACAATTCAAACAAGTCGGGCTCCTTAGTTAATTAAAAAGAAAACATGAATTGAAATGCATAGTTAATGAAAAGTCAAGTAAGTAGTAAGGCACCTAAGGGAAAAATCCTTATAAATCTACTTTGCTTGAACTTTTGTCTCTATGGAATTATTTGCTCAAACTTGTAACTTTAGAATTTAGGTTTTAGGTTTTTAAGATTTGTTTTAGAGATTTCTTGATTTGGCTACCATGTTTGAGCCTTGCTAATTTCAAGTTGTTGTAAATCTTTTTGAATTTCATTGACTAGAGAGGGTGGGTTTTATTTCTTACCATTGTTACGATTTAATATGCTTGAGGACAAGCAAATACTCAAGTGTAGGGGAGTTTGATAAGTGCATGAATTCCTATGTTTTGCCCCTTGATTTAGCATGTCTAATTCTTTAAATTGAATTTAATTTGTTTGTTCAAATGCTTTTCAAAGTAATTTCTAGGAATTATTCATATTTTGGAATGCTGTGATCATTTGAGCTTGAATTGCAGTTAAAAATCAAGAAACGGTGTAATTTTTGGGTAATTTTGGCTATGGCCACACCCAAGGCCATATCCATGGCGTTAGGCTTGGCATAAAAGCCTCAATTTTGGTAGCTTTACACATCCAAGAGCCATGGGCATGTCCCTGGCCGTGTGACACTATGGAGTTTTGATAGCATTGAATACCTTGCAGTATTTTGAACATAACTTGAGCTACAGAGATTCGATTAAGGTGATTTAGGTACTGTTAGAAAGCTAAGAGAAAGATATAAAAATGTTAAGAAGACCAAAAATTCTAATTCCTTTATTTTCTAATGCAAAATTGTCATACAATGCAGAAATTGTATTTTAGCACCTAGCCTAGCTGTGCTAACATGGCAAAAATTAGCCATTCCATGCTTGACACCAATCCAAACCCTAATGAGCCTCAAAGCACTATAAGAGGACATAATTTACATCAGTAAAAAGTGGCTCATTCTTGGATTTTAAATAGCCATGCTCATAAAGAGGCGGGAGGGTGTTTTGTGCAGAATTTTCATTATGAAGATCCAATATGCTGCAGATTTTGAAGAGGAATGAAGATGAAAGCTGCGATTTCTCATCATCTATGGATTATTTGAATTTCCTTTACCTTCTTTTTTATTCTTTATTTCAATTCTCTACTATGAACTAATTTGTTATTTATCTAGATAAAGATCAACCCTAGTTCTTAATTGTATAAACTGAATAATTTATTTTGAATCAATTTATCTTTACATTATTTTATTTTCATGATTTATGATATTTATTGGACAAGTAGAGATTCCCTGATATAGATAGATCACTCATGGGAATAGAGAGTTAATTGGGGTGCTAGAGATAAACCTATAAGACTTCTTTAGATGTTAATCTCTTGAATATAATGCTACTCCTATTTGATTATAGGTTGGAAAGAGATTCCCCTGTAATACTTACGAAGTTAGGAATTTAATCACTTGAGAAAGGTTTCTATCTAATTTAGTGAGAGTCTAATTCAATTCATTGTTTAAATGGTTCATACCATTATTCTTGACATGCATGAGAGGCTAGGGGAATTCAATATCTAGATGAACTTTGCTATTGATTTTTTATCATCTATCCTTTATTGCTTTCATAGATTAGTTTTAAATAGTTTTGTTTAATTAATCTTGAATTTGGTTCAATTAGACAATAGTTTATGTTTAAGCTAGTACTTGTGTCGGTGTCTCTGTGGATCGACCTCGTTACTGCTATACTACATAAACGAAAGGTGCACTTGCCTAGAGCCAGGGTAGAATTAGTCGTTGAGCTATTCTAAATGTAAAACTCCTGGTGTTGCAAAACACTGATCACTAAGGGACTCAGTCTATTCATGGTAAGAAATAGAAAGGAAGCTCCATTCCCAATTTTTTAGGGCTAAGCCTGACGTGTGTGCTGCTAAGCTATCAAAGATGACTTAGAGAAGTGGGGAGTTTATTGATCTATTCATAGCCTGCTTCAAGAAGATGACAAGTAGAAGTAAATTCTTCTTGCCAGAAATAGAATTTGTGAAGATTGCATAAAGGGGGCTTGACATTGAGCTCATAAAAAATTCTTGAGAATGAAATTTAGAGACTTCTATATGGTGGCTGAAAAGTAGCAGAATATGAGGAATTACTTAAAGGAGGACAACAAGATGAAGAAGAAAGCTATGGAGACTTACTTTTGAGAGGTGGGTACCCAAGTGACTATTATTGTTGACCTTGATAATTTTGGATCCTAAGATTATCTAGCACTCCAACGACCATATTTAAAGCTTAGAGATGCTTGGAAGAAGACTCAGACTTCCTCAATGCAGTACACCTTTATTATGAGTGTCACATGCCAACCTTAGAGATATGATGATCCTAGAACATGGGGAGAGATAAGGTCACCCATGCCTATAGAACCCACTTACATATAAACAAATCATGCCTAGGATCTTACCAAACCTCTTACAATAACTTGATTAAAACATTTAGATGAATACCTTAAATTGCAGAAGTCTAAAATAAATCATTACATATAAAATCCATAAGGAAAAATAATATGTATCAATAAGTATCAATCAACATTCCCAGAGCATCTAATGACAAGACTTCATAAAAATTGTATTATTGATAACTTGGACAAGGAATTCCCCAAGTAAAGTAGAATGCTTAAGCCATCACCTTGCTTCCTCATATTTGCTCACCTGGAACGACACAAGGAAAAGGGGGTGAGATAGATGATCTCAATGAGTAAACGAAAAGCCACGTACATTATCACATATTCCTCTGAAAAGGAAACACATAGCTTATACACATAGTTCATGATTTATAATTCATGAATCAGGTTACAATTTAGCAAGGGTTCAATTTGGCAAGTTTGCAGAAACCACACTTATCACTTATAAAGAGTGAAGGCTATTGCTCTATCACTCGAACACTTTAAGGAGAGGTGGCCTTATACCAAATTCCAACTCCAATCACTTATAAGGTATAAAGTTGATCAGGCTCCATGGCTAGAATCACCCCTTCTAGCTGAGGTGGATACATTACCCCTATCCATAGGGTTAAGAACATATGCATAGGTTTCGATGATTACCCGCATCGGCACGAGGATTCTGCATAAAGGGTAAAAGGTATCATAGCCAGAGCTAATGGTAATCACAATTAACAATATCATATAATGCAATAATAACATTTATTTCAATAACAATAGTGGTTTAGCTTTCAAGCAAAACATTCAATAATAGTGTAGTTCTAGAAAGAATGTAAGTTAGGGTGTTAGTCACAAGAAATTCTCATTAGGATAAACAAAAATAGTTTTGGACCAAATGTCCCTTGGTAACCCAAGCTTGTCACATAAATCATATAATAATATTTAGAATAGAAAGAACTTGGGTTTTAAAGATCACAAAGGCTCACATAACAATATATCATATTCTTAAAACACAACATGATGTTGTTCACACTTATAACATGAATGTGGCATTTGCCCACACTTGAAGAATGAATACGATGTTTACTCACCTTGGGGTTCCTTTGCTCCTAGTATATGTAGTCCCTTTGCACTTCTAAAGCTCCTCAAACTCTAACATAATATTTGATTTAATATTTAGCATTTATTTACTCATGATGCTCCTATCCCATAACTACCCCATGTACATATAGCATACACATACACTTAGAGTCCATACATAGGTGTACTCGTCACTTACATATAACACGTTGACTTTGAAAGTCTTGCATACTTAGGCCTTATAGGCTCTCTTAATATCACATTACAATCACATTATTACCTTTTTAAGGTCATTACAATATTATTACCTCAATATCAATTCACTTTAACAATTATCTTAATTCACTTTACACTTCCACATATGTCATCTTAACAATTTACCTTTCAAGCGTCATGCTTAACTCTTATGGTCCCTTTTACTTCTTCAACTCATAACCAAATGTTCATCATCAAGTCATCATAACATCTAGTTCCATATTTCTTAACCACATTTGCATTCTAAACACAATATAATGTTAAGATACCTTAAGTATACCTTAAGTATACCATAATGCATTTAAGCTTATCTAGGATCATACCTTCAACTAATATGCAATTTTATCATTTAATATACATACATACATGTCAAAAATCATTAAAACACATCACATAAAATTTATAACCATTGGGACAAAAGACTCATATAGGCCGAATGCATCACCAAGGTAACAATTACATTCTTCTTCTTTTCGCACTTTCCATTTATTTCAGAAATATGTAAAAATATGGTTTGAATCAAGATTTTTCATGTAAAAGCAACAAAAATCATCTTAGAATTTAAATTCATAAGAATCGGCCACTCTTGGTGTTATTTATACACAAAAATTTAACTTTTGAATTATAGAGCACAAAACCATGAGTTTTCTTGTTTTTGGTATTTTCCAATCATTTCAGAAATATGTAAAGAGGTTGTTTAAACTATTATTTTTCATTCAATCATAGAAAATATCAGTTTAGAACACATCCATACATGATTCGGCAGCCATTGATAGGGTTTATACAAAAAAATTCCAAGTTTAAAGGCTTAGGTGAAAAATCATGAGTTTTCATGTTTTTCGCGCTTTTCGTTCATTTTAGCGATAAATAGACACGTGATTTAAATCATTATTTTTCATCTAAACAAAAAAATTATCATATTAGAACACTTATTCATACAAATTGGCAGCCATATGTCCATTCAAGAATAATATTTTCCAACTTCCAAGTTCTAACACAAAAACCTTGAACTCCTTTGTTTTTCGAAACTTCCCGATCATCACAGAAATATGCAGAAATATTATTTAATCCAATATTTTCCATCAAAACAAATCAAAAATCAGTTTAAAATACAACCATACACAAATCCCCATCCCCCCCCTATGATGTTTATGCATGAAAATTGTGATTTTAAGTTATAGAATTCACCTTTGGAGAAATCTCGCAGAAAGAATCGTGTTTTCGGTAGAAAATAGATTTTCTCTCCCAAAAACCACCCAAATAGAATTAAATCTGTAAAAATCAGTATTCAACCAGTTCAAAATAATTTTCCCATAATTTATTTCATAGAAATCAGTTTAGAAATCGAAAGAGAAGAAAAACTTACGATTACGGTCAAGAAATCGCGAAACGGAAAGGTGTTTTCAATATTTCGGTAGAGAGAAATATTTTGAGAGAATTTTCTGCCAAGATACAGGAAGAATAAGAGAATGGCTTCTGGAACCTTGGTCTGGTCGAAATTTAGAATATATATTAGGGTTGGGGTGAAATTTCCACTAATACCCTTAATGAACTAGGTTAGGAGGATTTTTGTGTAGTGGGCATTTGGGTATTTGGGATTTTATTTAAATTTTTGGGCTGAATAGAATTTAAAATAAAAAGAATATTTTTATTTTTAA
The DNA here is from genome assembly GCA_947687605.1 of Reutealis trisperma. NCBI lineage: Eukaryota > Viridiplantae > Streptophyta > Magnoliopsida > Malpighiales > Euphorbiaceae > Reutealis > Reutealis trisperma. The sequence goes on from CANTUT010001115.1 coordinate 67,554, forward strand.
TTCTGTAACATTTTCCCTAAAAATATTTATTTTAAAATATTTTAAAAATACTCATAAAATTATTTTATGCTTAAAAATTGTCCTATGCATGAAAAATTCATTTTATTAAAAATAAATTCTTTTATGCACATGCACTCCATGTAAATCATTTATTTCACAATAGTAACTCATTTTATGCATATTAAAATTAATTTAATATGCCACCTACTCATCAATCACTTAGATCACAAATTTTCACATAAGCACACACTTAACCTTAATAGTTCTAAATTAAGCAATTTATCACGAAAATTCCTAGGGTGGGTGTGGGTTGTTATAATGAGCAAGACTAAAAAGATCTTTAATTTCTTCCTCAAAGAGAATTTCATCAGTTTACCTATGGGCCACTAGTGAGGCCTCGCCTGAGCACCAGTCCAATCCATTAGAGGGAATCAGGATGTTCATTCAGGTTTAGACTCACGATGGAACCCTTAGATTCGGAATGGTTGATTTTGAAAATGATTTTAGGAGTCATTTTATTTATTAGGGAAAATATTAAGGAAAAAACTTAAATTGACTCCAATTCATTGATTTTGCAATTAATTTTTCTAATGATAAAAATCACTAGTCTTCGAACCAATTTGAGCTTAGGGACTAGGTTTTTGGTTAAGTAATTTAAATTTGCCTCTTAAGTTTAATTTGACTTAAAAATTTATTTCATGAATTGTGATTATAATTAAAATGTATGTGCATGGCATAATTATGAAATGCATGAGGAATTTTAAGAAATAAACATTCACAAGCTAAAGAGAGTATTCCCTTTAGTCCTTATGGATTCTAAGGGAACCACAGAATCACTCCTTGACTCTAAAATAATTAAATCAACTGAATACACTAATTACATTAGAAAATAAATGGAGAAAAGTGACTGATTAGGATTTAGATTTGAAGTTTGGATTTAAATTCCAAACATGCCTACGTATCCCATTGAATAGGGATCAAAACCCACGTAGTTCTTTCCACAATTAAATGGAGGGATTCAGGGGGTTTGTCACATCCCAATTTTAGAGATATGACAGTCCTAGAACATGGGGAGACATAAGGTCTCCCACGCCCATAGAACCCACTCATACATATACAAATATTGCTTAGGATCGTACCAAAACCTTATACATTAACTTGAATAAACCATTTATAAGAAAACCTTAAGTTGCAAAAAAGTAGTTAAAATATACTTTAAATACAATCCATAAGAAAAATAATGCTTAGACTCCAAATAAAGTCACCAAACATAATGTTCCAAAATAGAGTTCCCATCACAGTAAGTCTCAGAGCGTCTAAGGACTCATCATAGCATAACATAATAATAACTTATACAAGGAAATTCCCCAAGTAGAGTAGATTGCTTGAGCCATCATCTTGCCTCCTCATAATGTTCACCTGGAACCACACAAGGAAAAGGGGTGAGATAGATGTTCTTAATGAGCAAATAATATAGCTTATACAATAACACATATCCCTTAGAACGGCTCACAGCTCATAACTCATAGCTCATGATTCAACATTTATGATTTATAGTTTATGGTTCATAGTTTGCAATTAGAAAGGTTCACAGAAATCTCACTTGAAACACATAACACATAGAGTGAGGGCTGTTGCCATATTCACTCAAACACATAGAGGAGAGGTGGCATCAAACAAAAAATTCCAACTTCTATCACATAGAAAAGTGTGAAACGGATCATGCTCCATGGCTAGAACTGCCCTTTCTAGTTAAGGTGGATATATTACCCCTATCCATTGGATTAAGACCATGTGCACAGATTTCAATGATTACCCGCATCGGCACAAGGATTTCTGCATAAAGGGTCACAGGTACCATAGCTAGATCTAATTATAATCACTTGTATCAATAGCACATAAGAAAACAATAACATGTAGCTGTGAGGCCTTGCTTGAGCACTGGCCTGGTCTATAAAGGGAACTATTATGCTCATTTGGGTTTAGACTCACGATGGAAGCCTCGGATTCAAATTGGTTGATTTTGAAAATGGTTTTGGGGAGTCACCACCTTAATTTTATTTAGTTAGGAAAACATTAAGGAAAAACCCAAATTGACTCGAATTTATTAATTTTGCAATTAATTTACGCAAGGGTAAAAATCAATAGTCTTTGAACCAAGTTGAGCTCGGGGAGTAGGTTTTTTAATTAAATAATCTAAATTTGGCTTTTAAGTTTAATTTGATTTTGAAAAATCAATTTCATGGATGACATTTATAAGATGATATTAAAGAAGATGCATGAATATAGCATGACATGAATGCATGGTGTATGGGGTGTGAACCCTTAATTTTGCACCTTCCAGTATGTGTTTGAACCTTATAAGCATTTAGGCTTAGTAAATAGACCTTCAGAAGTCAAAAACTCTCAAAATGGGAAAATAAAAACAATTCTTTTTGGCATTTGAACCTTTCAAATCATCCGAGATTGAGTAATGAGTACAACACAACTAGAATAATGAAAAATGGATGAGAAATGAGCAAGAAGGAAAAACTGCATGGGTTCTAATTTCCATTCAAAGGGATACATAAGCATGCTTGGTTCAGGCATCGAATCCAATTAAAATTAACCAACTCTCCCCCCTTATCACCTTCTTCACTTGCTTTTGTTTTTCTTTCCTTTACTTAGTTATTAGGTTTAGTTTGGGGAATGTGTGACTTCCCTAGATCCCATAAGTGCTAGAGGAGGTATCCCTTAAGTTTGGATTTCATTGTAATATTGACTCTCTTTTATTTTAAATTCTAATTATGTATAAACTTTATGGATTGAATGATTATGCATATTATAAATTATTCATGCATTTTAATTGTTCATGAAATATATTTTAAGTCACTCTTATATTCATTGGCCAAACTTATTTTGTTAAAATAAACTGAAAACCTAGTCCCCAAATCCTCTTTGGTTTCGAGGCTAGTGATATTTTACCTTTGGGTAATAATTAGAGTTAAATGGATTTTTTCCTTATATTTTTCAAATAAAAATAAATTAAGTAGGCGACTCTAAGAAATAATTTTCAAACCTATCAGCGATAAGCCTGAGGGCTTCCTCGTGAGTTCTTTCCCAAATGAGCATTTTGATTCCCTTTAGCAGACCAGACCGGTGCTTGGGCGAGGTCTCACAGCAAGTAACTCCACTGGGGACATGCTTTTTTTTAATAAAAGGAAAAATAAGTGGACTATTAATTGGTTTAAAAAGAGTTTGGCCTTTTAATATAATTGTGATTTTGCATGCATCACTTGCATAGGCTCTTTGCTATTTAACCTAGTTTTAGAAAAACAGTGGATAGTGAGTAGCATCGATTGGGTAACTCTCCTTGGGTCTATTTGCGGATAGTGAAATCATTCACCCCATAATGAATCCTTTGATCCTTTCAAAGGTGCAACGAGTATGCATGTACTATTAGACCCATGCGATGCTCCTTGACTCACATGTGGTTAGGTATATCGCTACTCTAGTGTGACGAGTACTAAAAACTGAGCCATCCTTACCCCATCATGTAATGAACCTAGATCCTAACCTTAGGTTGTATATACCATAATTAAAACCTTGCATTTTTGCATTCTCATGAAAATATTTTTCCCATGCATATCATACATCCATAGTGTACAACAAACCATGCATTTGTCTTAAGTCTAGGTCAAACCTTGAACCTTAGAAGGATCAAACATTCTTACCTCCATCCAAATTCCTCCTAAACAAAACAGTCTCACCTATACCCTATCACTTATCTAATAATCCTTAGACCATCACCCTAAACCTTTGACCTAAACACCATTATCCCTTTATTCTAGCCCTTAACCCAAAACCCTAAGCATTCTCACCTCCATCCAAACACTATTACCCCTATAAACCTAAAACCCTCACTCTGGCCTTTAATCCTAAATACCTCACCCTAGCCTTTATCCTAAACACCATCACCCTAACCACATATCATAAACACCTTGCCCTAGCTTTACCCTAAACACCAAACACCTGAACCTCACAACTTACATATAAACCTAAACCACCTTTAACCTTTGGACCTTAAGCCATAAAGTTGCAATCCTAAAACCCATATCCAACCCTAACAAACCTTGCTAACTGACCATAAGCCTAACCCCTTGTTAAAAACCAAACCCACTATCCTTAAGCCTAACACCCATGACCCATCACCTTTCAAAACCAGTTTGTTACCTTTAAACCCAACAACTTTGGCCCAACACACTACCTTAAACCTAATACCCTTGGTTTAGTCTACTACCCTAAGCCCAAAACATTTGTCCCATCATACCTTAAGCCCTCAAAAAATAAAAAGAATTGGTTGGCCCATGACACAATTGGAAAGCCTTTTCTTTTAGGATCTACACGCCTATACCTTCATCACCTATTCTGTTCCATACCCATTACTTACCTTGTTGCTTTGGTTTGGAGGTACCAATGGCCCACCTACTTGATATGGCTTCCTTGACCACATTTGTGATCAGAGTCCTTAAGAAGCAAGAAGAGCATTTTCAAGCTATCCTAGCTGCTCAACAAGCACAATTTAAGGAACAAAGGCAATTCATCATTGAGAAAGTTCGAGCTATGATTAACTAGGCCACCCTTAGCCATCCTAACCCTAACCTTATCTTGAACTCGACCAATCCTAGCCCAAATTCAAGCCAAACCAACCTATAACTAAACCAAGGTAGGGAAGTTTTCTTTTATCTAGACACTAGATTGCTCATAGAGAAACTTGAAGCCATAGAAAGAACCATTAAATCCCTAAAGCACCACAATAATCTAATTGATGTGGACAGTTTAACCTTATTCCCTAATGCCAAGCTTCCTCCTAAATTCAAAATGCCTGAGCTAGAAAGATTTGATGGAACCACTTGCTCCAAGACCCATTCGATGATATACGTGGGGGCAATGAATCTTTTAGGAGTTAATGATGAGCTTCTTACTTAACTATTCCAACAATCACTAATTGGTGTTACCATGAAATAGTTCCTTTCACTAGGCAAGAGTAAGAAAAGGACATGGGATGATATCTACTGTACCTTTGTCGGGCAATATCATTATAACAGTGAAGTGGATGTCACTAGTCATGACTTGGAAACTACCAAGTAGCTTCCAGAGGAGTCCTTCTCCATGTTCCTTATAAGGTGGAGGGCTAAAGCTGCTCAAATGGTAAATAGACCAACAAAGTAAGAATAAGTGGAAATTCTTGTGAGGAATTTACTTCTAGCCTACTGAGCTCACATGTTAACCCAATACCTACCCACTTTCAAGGCTTTGATTACAACTGCATCAAAGGTTGAAGATTGCATCCAAAGTGCATCATTTTGACCTAAATTCCCCACCACCAACTGAAACAGTAATGGAGAACCTGAGCCCAAGTCGACCCCACCTTACCTTAGCCCCAAGTGGCATGGTATGGAAGAGTTCAAGTTCAGCTAATCTGGCTTGTTTGAGATTCAAATTTAAGTTTGACTTCGAGTATGAGTCCAAATCTCAAAGTCTTAGTCTAAATTCGAGTATGAGTCTGTCATCTTATTTTCTTTTTCATGTATTTTTTATCAATCATGTCAATCCCCTTTTGCTATCTTGTAATAAAATTTTCCATTGTAATAAAACATTCACATCTTTTTAATTATTTATGCACTTGTTTTTCTTGTTTTAAACATGGATGAGCTTTTAAAAAAAAGAATAAAAAAAGAGAAAGAGAAAAAGAGAAATGAACAGTCAATTAAATCCACCACAGTTAGCACATGTTGGAATTGAGGTACCATCAACAATTGCTTTGCCAGCTCCTAACCAAATAAGGTCAAGAAATAAACCTCTCATCAAATAGCTAAAGCACAAAATCAAATGATACACCTTAATAAGAGGCAGCAAGTTCTTCAAATACAAAATTCAAAGGTTAAAGCCCCTCAAAGTGAAGAAAAGCAGTAAATCATAGTGAAATATTTTCTACCAAATTTCATTAATCCAAGATCATTAAGTTGAAAAATAGAAAAGGTGGCTTAGGAAAAGGTTAAAGCTAGAGAGAGAGAGAGAGAGAGAGAGAGAGAGAGAGAAAGAGAAAGCTCATCCCAATCATCTTCCTTCATATTATTCAAAGTTTATCAGATCATCTTCAATCAATCTGTCTCGTCTCATATCTTTAAAGTTGTCCTTCCTCACTAGAGGCTCATTCTCTAAAGTGGTAGTCTTTTATGCCCTTATCTCACAGAAGAGGCATATCCTTCTAGCTCATTATCACCTTTTGTTAATCTGTCTCGTTGCTTAGCATAAAGAGCTTAGGCAAAATCTCTCACATTGCTAGTCTGCCATGTTCCTATCTCTAATTGGAAGCATGATTCCCAAGTTGTATCTTTTCATCAATCCTTCAGCCACTCCTTAGGGCACTTCCTTTCATCCAATTTGTCGTCTACACTTAAGCCAATAAATTGTCACTCTAAATGTCCCTTCAATCTCAAAACAACAAGGTTAACTTGGCTTATTCTTTTTCATGAATCATGCTATAGATAGCAAAATCATATAACCTCCCTGATCCTTTTTAAAATTTTCAACCCGCCTTTGAACTATTCCCCAACTTCAAAATGTATCATTCCATCTTTTCAAGTTCAAGCCTCATACCATCCTTTCCTGGTAAAGTCCCATCATCTTCTAAAGGCCAAGCCTATGTGAAGAATTAAAGATCGTAAGTCTTTCAAGACTTATCATCCTTAAAGCCATCTTTCTTTAGCATAACCAAAATCAAGTCATGTCTTACAAAACTTAAGAAGGGCTCAAACCACTCAAAATCCAGTCATCCTATGTCTCATTAGCAAAATCTCATCATCCTTCAAAAGACCAAGCCTCATTGGCAAATTACATCACCTATAAAGTCCAACAGAGTTAAAACCTACCAACCGTCTGATGGGGATTGAAAAAATCTTATATAACCATGACAAAGGGCAAGCTTTCATCCATAAGCCTACGGTATCCTTATGACTAAAACCTGTAGCACCACACTTGAGATAAAGCCAACATCTTCCAAAGAGGTCTAAAGCACCCTAAACCAAAGCCTTTAAGCCTTCTTCATGAAGCCCAAACCAAGAAGACTTCACCATGATGCCCAAAAAGCATTCACCATAAAAACCACTCCCAAAAAGCCTTCACCATGAAGCCCAAAAAGCCTTCACTATGAAACCTAAACTAAAAAGCCTTTACCATGAAGCCTAAACCAAGAAGCCATCACCCTGAAGCCCTAGCCCAAAAGTCTTTACCATGAAGCCCATTCATAAAAAGCCTTCATTTATGAAGACAATAAATCTCCTCTAAGGCCAAATCTGACTAAGCCTTCCCCAACTAATTTCTTAGCTTAACCTTTCCTCTAAGCCAGACCTAACCAAGTCTAAGGCAGAACTTGACCGAGTCTTCCAAATAAACTCCCTAAAGGTTATAACATGACTAAGCCGAAGTGCCAAACCTGACTAAGCCTTCCATATGAACTTTTCTTAGGACAAGCCCCACAACTTGACCTTCCCTAAACCTTCCAATCAAATCATCTCCAAAAATCTGACCCTCCTTATCAAGCTCTCTAATTCAACCTCAAACTAAATCTTCTCCAGAGTTAGACCTATCTAAATTGAATAGCCATATCTTTTCCAAGACCACACCTTGCTTGACTTTCTAGAATGACTTTTTCCTAAGCTGAACTGATAGCCATTAACCCACTAATCTCATACCTGACATGTCCATTTCACCTATAAGCTAGCCAATCAGCAAAAAACTAAATGACCAAACCACTTCCCTCCATCATTCTAAAGTAGGGGCACCTCCCTTCCACATGTTCAACTTTCTAAAATGAGGGCATCTTTCTCTAAAAGATCAGCACTTTTATATCAGGACTGACCTTTCACAAGTTCAAGGTATCAGATCATTATATAATTATCTAGCATTTTTGCAGTAAATAGGATATGAATTAAGGCAAATTGTCAAACTTTCAAAGAAAGATCATTAACCCAGTCAATTTGAATCAATCTCTTATCGATTCCTACCAGACAGGATCATCGCCTTCATTCGTACCTGACAGGATCATCATTCGTACAGATAGGATCACCATTTTGTCAATTCCTACTAGATAGGGTCGTCTTCTTTCCTACCAAATAGGATCATCATTATCGTTCCTACCATATAGGATCACCGTTTTATCGATTCCTACCAGACAGGATTGTCTTCTTTCTTACCCAATAGGATCATTATTCTACTAGATAGGATCACCATTTTATTGATTCCTACTAGACAGGGTCATCTTCTTTCCTACAATATGGGATCACCATCATCATTCCTACGAGATAGGATCACCACTTTGTCAATTCCTACCAGATAGGGTCATCTTCTTTCCTACCAGATAGGATCATCATCATTATTCCTACCAGACAGGATCACACTTCATTGATTCCTACTAGACAGGGTTGTCTTCTTTCCTACTAGATAGGATCATCATTATCATTCCTACTAGAGAAGATCACCACTTTGTCGATTCCTACTAGTCTTGGTCACTTTCTTTCCTACCAAATAGGATCATTATCATCATTCCTACTAGACAGGATCACCACTTTATCGATTCCTACCAGAAAGCATCATCTTCTTTCCTACTAGACAGGATCATCATCATTATTCCTACTAGATAGGATCACCACTTTGTTGATTCCTACTAGACAGAGTCATCTTCTTTCCTACCAGACAGGATCATCATCATCATTCCTATAGATAGGATCACCACTTTATCGATTCCTACTAGACAGGGTCATCTTCTTTCTTACCCAATAGGATCATCATTTCTATTAGATAGGATCACCATTTTATTGATTCCTAATAGATAGGGTCATGTTCTTTCCTACCAGATGGGATCATCATCATTATTCCTACCAGACAGGATCACCACTTCATCGATTCCTACTAGATAGGGTCATCTTCTTTCCTACTAGACAGGATCATCATCATCATTTCTACCAAACAGGATCACCACTTCATCGATTCCTACTAGATAGGGTCATCTTCTTTCCTACCAAATAGGATCATCATCATCATTCCTACCAGAGAAGATCACCACTTCGTCGATTTCTACTAGACATAGTTGCCTTTTTTCCTACTAGATAGGATCATCATCATCATTTCTACCAGACAGGATCACCACTTTATCGATTCCTACCAGAAAGCATCATCTTCTTTCTTACTAGACAGGATCATCATCATTATTCCTACTAGACAAGATCACCACTTCATCGATTCCTGCTAGATAGGGCCATCTTCTTTCTTACCAGATAGGATCATCAACATCATTCTTACCATACAGGATCAACGCTTCATTGATTCCTACCAGATAGGGTCATCTTTTTTCCTACCAGACTGGATCATCATCATCATTCCTACCAGATAGGATCACCATTTTATCAATTCCTACTAGACAGGGTCACCTTTTTTCCTACTAGACAAGATTACCCTTCCTACCAGACAAAAGCATCACTTTTAGGTCCTATTAAAAAGGGCAATTATCAAATGATACCAGCTGTTAGACCTCGTAAATGTACCGGGGGCAACTTCCTTAAAATTCAACCATGCCTTTCACCCAAATGTCTAAACTCTAACCTGGACATTAATTTAGTTCCTTTTACCATCTTCCATCCTTAGGTTCACTATCATCAGGATTGCCTTTTAGACAAAGACAATTCTGATAAGGGGGCAGCTATGAACCTTTAATTTTGCACCTTTCAGTATGTGTTTGAACCTTAGAAGCATTTAGACTTACTAAACAGACCTTCAGAAGTCAAAAACTCTCAAAATGGGAAAATCAAAATAATTCTTTTTGGCATTTGAACCCTTTCAAATCATCCAAGACTGAGTAATGAGTACAACACAACTAGAATCGTGAAAAATGGACGAGAAATGAGCAAGAAGGGAGAACTATGTGGGTTTTAATTCCCATTCAAAGGGATATGTAGGCATGTTTGGTTCAAGCATCGAATCCAATTAAAATTAACCAACTCTCCCCCTATCACCTTTTTTACTTGCTTTTGTTTTGCTTTCCTTTACTTAGTTATTAGGTTTAGTTCGGGGAATGTGTGACTTTCCTAGAAACTATAAGGGCTAGAAGAGGTATCCTTTAAGTTTGGATTTCATTGTAATATTGACTCCCTTTTATTTTGAATTCTAATTGTGTAAAAACTTTATGGATTGAATGATTATCCATATTGTAAATTGTTCATGCATTTTAATTATTTATGAAATATATTTTAAGTCACTCTTATATTCATTGGCCAAACTTATTTTGTTAAAATAAATTGAAAAATTAGTCCTCGAATCCTCTTTGGTTTCAAGGCTAGTGATATTTTCCCTTTGGGTAATAATTAGAGTTAAATGGGTTTTTTCCTTATATTTTCCCAAATAAAAATAACTGAAGGTGGTGACTCTAAGAAATAATTTTTAAACCTATCAAAGATTATGTGTTAAATAGAAATATAATTTGAATGGGTTTAAATGAAGTAATGGAGATGTGGAAAAGTAAAAATATTGAATAAAAAGAAAAAAAAAAGTGCATGAGGAAATATTAGGAGATATGAAGTATGAATTAAAGGGAACTAAGGGAAAATAAAAGTTATGACGTAAAAGAGTTTATGAAGTTAATTGATTAGGCAAATTTTATTTAAGAGAAGGTTTTATGATGAGATTGAATTAATACAGAGATAGATAAGCTAAGAGTGTATTAGACTAAATAAACTATGGAGTATAAGATTCTTGTTTGCTGATGTTCTAGTTCTCTAAGTATAGACTAGAATTTCGTGCTTTGATTTGACCTTTATACATTTTTCGCTTGTGCGGCGATGTCTCCTCATTTACGATTTGGACAAGATCGTCTCGGAAGAGTTACTCTACCTTGAACGAACTCAATTATGTGCTTGATATGTTTTCTTATTTATGATTGTGTTTAAGTATATTTACCTCATTTCGATAGATCAATTATATTACTCGATGTGTTTAAAGTTGATATAGCCGAAGTAAAAAAATTACATATGAACTATGGAGTACTAGTGAATGGTATTTTAGGAATGGAATGGGAAGTTGTATTAATAGATTTTTATGATTTGATAATTTGAATATTATAATAATAAATTTATTGCTAAAGAGACGCATGTGATGTTGAAAGGTAGGAGTTATTTTAGAGATAATGTGAAGATTGTATTTTGGAGTGATTACGTAAATTAATATGATAGTAGATTGAATAAGATGAATATTGGGTTGAAATTTTATGTGATTATAAGGAGTTGATTGAGAATTATGGAGTAGTGGAGAAAGTATAATTCTTTTAACGATATAATATGTAAAATAGTTGGTAATGAGGTGTTTAAGATAAGTTGAGATAAGATTGTTGTTTAAAGATGAACAGATATAAGAAGTGTAATGGATATATACTTATATAAGAGGTAATAAGTAAGAAAAATTTGTTGATGATAGTATGAGAGTGGAATAAATCCCAACTATATGAAGACCATGGTTATCAAATTATAAATTGGAAGTCATTCAGAATTAGGAAATACCATAAGGGCATATGTATATTCAAAGTATGGTAATTGGTGTAATAGGAGCTATGATTCAGTTGTTAATGTGATTTAGGTATTGATAAGACTATATATGAGAAGAGATATATTTAAGATTGCAATTAAATTGAGATGAAATCAGAAATCGAAGAGATATAAAGGTTGTGTAAATGTTTCTTAGTAATTTTTGAAGTTATAGATTCAATGCTATTATGAAGGTTAATGATTGATAAAAGAGATTAGGTAGGGTAAGAAGAGAGATATGCGTAAATATATGGTTGAATACAATAAGAGCTAAAGATCGATTATGGGGCTTGGAGGAATAAGATATATAATTGGAAGAAGATATATGGAAGAGGGATAATAGACCGCTAATGATAAGAAATGAAGTTGGTAGGTGATGAATTGAAAGTAATGAAAGTGATTAGAATTTTTTTGGCAAGAATCATAATGTAAGTGATATAATTACTCAAGTTTGCAAAGGTGAACATTTTATTTTTGAAAATTCGAGGATGAATTTTTTTAAAGGGGGGTAGAATGTAATACCCAAGGTCTTCATAGCTCATCAGAGCTATAATAATACCATAAAATATAAATTTTATGAGTATAGTATCAATGACATAGTGATAAAATGACAGAGACTCTTGTTGGTGTTAAGTGCTTGAGTGTGTACATTTATGAGATAGGAATATTTATTGTATGTTTTATTGAATTAATTTTAGGCAATATGGCTTAGTTTAGGCTTATTATGATATAGGAAGGTAAGATTTAAAATGCCAAGTGAAAGGGAAGGGAAAAAGTTACAAAAAATTTTAAGTTCGGGAAAACGTTTTCGGGTGGGCTTGTTAATGGGCTTTTGGACTCAAAGTCCAAGCCCATGGAGTGGCCAGCCCTAAGGCCCCAAATTTTGGTGGAACTTGACTAAAGAATGGTTAGAACAAGTTAATTAGGGGTTAGGATGAGAAAGGAATTTGGTTAGCCATATTTGTTGATTTGTGCCAACTTTACACCTAAGCCTCCTACTTTTCCATCACCATGATTATGTTCACTTTGGTGATGATGTTATTCATTATTTTGATGCTTAGTCACCATACACCTAAGGGCCATCTCAACCATCCATCTTGATCAATCTTAGCCTTCCATTTCAAGTAAAAATGTGACCATTGATCTTGTGTGATTAAATCACCACCATTGATTTTATTTGTATATAAAATAAAATTGTGTTAAACCATTTCATTTGTAACCTACACCAAAAATTTCACCCTCATCAAAGACCAAAAACCTCCCAACTCATTCTTCAACTTTGAAGCATTTCAAGGTGAGATTTATTGCTTAAGTAATTCCTTTCTTTCTTTAGCTTAAGTGTGATAAATTATTAGCAATTATCCCTTTTCTTTTAATCTCTATGATTGGATTTTGGTGGAATGATTTGAAGGAGAGTTAGTTTGGCATGTTAAGTGATGAAATATGAGAATTGGGGTTAAGGATTTGGGGTTTAATAGGTGAATAATAACAAGGGAAGCATGAAAGATCAATAAGGAAGAATGTTACATAAGGTTCGGCCAAACTAGGATTCTTAGGGGAAGTGTCCAAATTTTTTTTTAACAATATCTAAGGTTATTTGGGATGTTGAAAAGTGGTTTAAAAATGTAAAATTTGAATTTAGAGATTTTATTCAAAAATTGAAATTCTTGAAGGTATAATGCATGATATAAGGAAAGTATGTAATATGAAGTGTAGTTTGATGTTTGATTGTTGTGGTAGGCTTTGCATGGCATTAATTTCATCTTGGCAAGATCAGTTTGAGATTTGATTGAGAAATTTTGGGTTTTCCCCAAATCATCCCAATTTGGTAAAGTTAGGATTTATGGGAATTGAAAGAGATTAGTTTCAATTGGTAAATGAATGTTGATTGTTTGAGTATTAGTTTGATAAAAATAAAATTTAATTAAGGAATTAGGAAGGAAAAAGGGACCTAATTGTTTTAATGAAAGGATTTGGACAACATGGGATTTTGGAATAAAGTGAGTAAATAATTAATGTGTTTATGTATGTATTGTTTAATGTATTGGAATATGTTTTGGTGATTAGTAGTAGGAAGTTAATGTTAAGTTGAGTTAGAATGAGATTAGCAAGTTAAAGGACTAGGAATTAATGTATGATTATTTGGGTATATTTGTAGAATCGAAAGGCAAAGGCATTGCTTGGGATACTGAGGAGCCTCATTATAATCTGCACTAGAACTATCGGTATAGGAGCTAAGGAGCAAAAGGTGAGTACTTAATAATATAATATTCCTTGTTTCATATACTTGAACCTTTATTGTTCCAACCTTAATGGTTGAATTGTTTCTATGCCTTGAAAAGTTGAATGGCTCATTGATATTCCAAAATCTTGATTTCTTGATAAGCTTAATCTGCTTATTGAATATTGAACCGTTGATATAATACTTCCTTGATTATTGAGCCAAAGTGAACCAAACATTTCTTTATGGCACTTGGCCAAATGAGTCTATATTGTTTGATCTTATAATATGATTAATAATGAGAACCCAATTGATATTATATATTATCCATTATAATATTACATTTCTTGTGCTTTAAGTATAAGCCTAAATGTTGGATCACTTTCCTAATTAAAATGCATTGCAATTCTTTGGCATGCATGATATGTTTTACCAATTATTGAATTAAATATCTCTTATGGCACTTAGCCAAATGAGCCTTATTGCTTCATTTCCTAATATGATCAATGATGGGAATTTTGATTATTTATTGATATATTATCCATTGAAGTATTTCATGGATGGAAAGGAAAAATGTTTTAATGATATCGTGGCAAGCAGAATACCCCTCTGATGTGGGGCAATACATCAGACATTGTGCACAATGGTAATGAACCTGCGGATAGGGTAAAGAGTATCCGAACCCTAGCTAGGAAGGGTTTATGGCCCCCAGTACGTATGACCCAATCAGTTGTACGTGTGACTGATATGGGAGTGAGAAAGGCGTAAGCCGCCACTCAAGTGATAATGATAATGTGGGAAACACACCGTTTCCATAAAGGAAATATTCTGCTAAAAATGTAATATTTACTGTATATGGAAAACTATTTTTATAAGAGTAACTTGTGACCCGTTTTACTTCTTTGCTATAAAAATATTATCATTAAAGCACCTACCATTTGTTTATTTTATATAGTATTATTTTGTACTCACTGAGCTCTGTCTCATATTTTAGTGGTTTAAACTTTTCAGGTACAATCAATGAGTTAGCAAAGTAAAAGTCCCAAGTCCATCCTTCGCTTGGAAACTGTTTTGATAAGTTTCGGTGTTATAAGTAGAGCTCCATGGTTATTGAAAGTTATAAGGTCTATATGTAACATGAATGGTTATTAAAGGGTTTGACATTAATATGTTATAGGATGTTTGTATAGGGTGATTTGTATCATAACCGGTATTGTAATGATATATGAACTATTGAACGTTGAGTTAATGACATGAAATGAAACTTTAAAGGTTTTACAAGTTATATGTGTAAATGATATTATAAGTGGAAATGATAGCAAGTAATGGGTATTAAGGAAATGTGATTAGGCTACAGTCTTGGGATATGGTTCAATGTAATGAATGTCAATTGATTATGAGTGGAATGGGTTCTACGGGTTTTGGTGCCCTTATGGCTACCCATGCCCTAGGACTGTCGCGACTCAAAAGGTGGGTCGTGACAGTGACACTACTATGAATCCAATTAAAACTAACCAACTTTCTCCCTATCACCTTCTTCACTTATTATTAATTTGTTTTCCTTTACTTTGTTATTATGTTTAGTTTGGGAAATGTGTGACTTCCCTAGAACCCATAAGGGCTATAGGATGTATCCCCTAAATTTAGATTTCATTGTAATATTAACTCTCTTTTATTTTGAATTCTAATTGTGTATAAACTTTATGGATTGGATGATCATGGATATTATAAGTTGTTATGATTGCATGAAAAATCTTGGTTTAAACCACATTTTTGCATATTACTATAATGAACAGAAAGTGCAAAAAGTAAGAAAAATCCATGTTTACCTTGATCGTATGATTTGACCTATAGAGGAATTTTGATTCTAATGTCTATAATTTTTGTATGACATATTTCAATGATTATTAATATGTATACGTGAATGATAAATGATTAAATTGCATGTTGGTTGAAGGAATAATTCTAGACAAGTCTAGAGGCAATTAGGTATACCAAGGGTTTCCGAATTCTATTACTATGTTATGACTAATATGTGTATGCGATTAAGTGATGTGGGAAATAAGTTTTACAATGAGTTAATAATGAATTAATGATCTTAAATGGACTATGAGATTGATGTGATGTAAAATGGTATGGATTTAATGTTATTTCAAAGTGCATTTTAGTTGCTTTTTAGATATATGTTTAGTATATTATAATGCATTTTGTGTTTTATTCCCTTAATATTTATTCTACTAATATTTTCTCAAGATATCTCCTTAACTTGATGGTTTTGAGAGTATTTTATAAGTTTTAGTAGGTTATGGGAGGTATTGGAGGTTCCTAGAAGAGTTAAATATAAAAAGAAAGCAAAGTTTAGGAATTCACTAGTGCCAAGTCGGCACCCTTCAACTGAGTTAGTGCCGAGTCGGCAGCAATGCTTGCTGTGCCGAGTTGTTGAAATGAAGGGTGAGTTGGTGCCGAGTCGGCACACACCAAAAGACAGGATTCTTCACGAATAGTCTGCAATGTTTTGGTCATAACTTCCTCTACACAACTCAGATTGAAACAATTCAAGAGGCTATGGAAAGCTAATAAAAAGGCCTATATGCTCAAAGTCTAATTTTGCCATATGAATTGTCCAAAATGCCCTTGCAGTTTCTAAAGCAGTTATTAGGTGACTTTTCACAAAGTGTTGCATTTCTTTATGAAATGTTATGACTTTTAACTATTCAAAGTCTTTAAATAGTTAAAGTTTCTTCTGTAAGAGACATCTAGAAAATTAGAATAAAAGTAGAGAGTAATTTATTAAAAAGAAAAAGAGAGATCTTACAAGTTTTAGTACTTTCAAGTATAGCACTTTGGGAAACTATTATTGTATCTAGGCTTCTAATCATGAAAAGTGATAGTAAAAGATTTCTATAACTTTTCCTTACTTAATCTATTTTATTTCTTTGATGATTGAATGTTTAATTTTCTTTTTATAAGATATCTAACAATGCATCAAGGCTGAAATACTTGTGGTAAGAATTGCAATGCAAATTTAGTCTATGAACTTCATTTTGATATTTTGTTAATGAATGATTGATTTGGCTTCAATTAAGTTCTAAATAGTTGTTATATCTGCTTGATCACCATATGTAATATGTTAGTTAAGAATTTGCAATGAGAATTGGAATTCTTAATGGAAAAGTAATTAATGTCACTTAAGTTAAAAGATTAATTAGAATCTACATCTACAGGGATAAAAAGAATTAACATTAAACTTCATGGTTTTTATTTGCATTTACATTGACATGAGAATGTATGTAAGTCTATTCAAAAATACCTTTAATTGATTTAGAGATAAGCCTTTAAAGATTTCAAGTTAATTCTCCAATCAACTCATTCATAATCTTATTTTATATATATGTTAAAAGTTCATTGATTTAGATTTAAATTATAATTCTAACCTATTCTCTTTCTAGAAATTGTTTAATAACTTTGAATTATTTAGATTTTAGTGATTTGTAGTTAAATTAGTAGTTAAATAGTTACTTAAACTCCAATTATTTTTTGCCTATTCATCTTATTATTTGTTCGGTTAATAATAAATTCATCAATTTTCCTAGTGTTCGACCCCTTGCTCATCCTATATTTAGTCATAAAGGCTAGGGTATAATAATTTGCCTACATTAGAGATTAATTGTTGACTTGGTTAGAATGGATGTGTATGATACTTGAAAGGTTACTTGTTAAGTTGACATATATGGAAAGTGTTAAGTGTATTAAGTTGAATGTTAAATTGAATTGATATTAAGATCATGATATTTTGTTTGACTTTAGAAAAGTCATAGTATGAGTTATAATATGATTTCATGTTAGCCTAAGCTGGCTAAGTATGCAAGACTTTAAAAGTCAACATATTATATGCAAGTGATGAGTGCACTTCTAAATGCAACTCCAAGTGTATGAGAATGTTATATGTGCATGGAATAGTTATGGGATAGGTGATATGCTGAAACACACACTAACAAACTACAAGTGCACAGGTCATTGTCAAGTAATAAAGTAGTGAGTATGAGTATTGAATCCATAAGGATAGTATATAAGTACTAGCACAAACTTCAACTATTGTCTAGCGAATAATCAAGATGAAGATTAACTAAACAAAGCTAAATTAACTAGGCTAACCTAAGAAAGCAAGTAAATGATATTGATGGGAATAATCTAGGCAAAGCTAATCTAGATATGACTCCCCCTAGTTTCTCATGCATATCAAACAATGGATTAAATTGGACTATCACTAAATTAGATAAAAACCTTTCTTAAATGATTAAATCCCTAACTTCTTAAGTATTATAGGGGAATCTCTTCTCAACCTATAATCAAATAGGAGCAGCATTAAGTTTAAGAGATTAACGTCCAAAGAAGTTTTGCAGGTCTATCTCTAGCACCCCAATCAACTCTCTATTCCCATGAGTGATCTAACTATATCAAGTTATCTCTACTCGTCCAATATAGGAATAATATCCAATCAACAAGCTAGCAATTACTAATTGGAATAATAAGATTTATCATGAAAATAAAACAACCAAAGATGAATTGATTAAAGTTTAAATCCTTCAATCTATAAAATCAAAACTAGGGTTCATTACAAATAGAATTAGTTCATATTAAAATTGAAGAAGAAAGATGCAGAAAATAAAAGAAGAAGAAATCTCAAATAGATCTTAAAGATGTTCTTTGAAATCTTCTCTTCAATCTTCCACATCCACTTGGATCTTGGTCTTTGATTCGATTATGCCCTTAATATCTCTAGCCTTTGCCTTTCCTATGACTGTAGGGCTTAGCCAACCCTCTTAAATCTCTATTTTTGCTCTGTGGTAGCTCCCCCTCTGTAATGCTATTAGATCTGATTTATACTGCTAAAATTTAGCCTCATATGGTTGGACCCACGGCTAGGGTTCTAACCATGCCAATGAGAGGGCCCAAGAATGTAACTTCCCACGGGTAAAACCTCAGTTGTGCCTCCACCTGTGGGAGGCTACTGGATGAATTTCCAATTTGCTCTTATCACACGGCTGGAATCCCAGCCATGTGGTCACTCATGGCTGCCCATATTCTTCTAAAAGTCAGCATTTTGGCTTGGATTCTTCACCATTTTGGGTCACATTTGGTTCATGGCATCATTTGGCACTAGGTTAACCAAAAGAATTCTGGAAAAGCACTAAACAAGCAAATCAAACTCAATTTAAGGATAAAATACATTAAGAACAAGGGATAAAATGTAGTCAGTTAAACACTTATCAAATTCCCCCACATTTTAGTATTTGCTTGTCCTCAAGCAAATTAAATCATAACAATAGTAAGAAATATAACCTATGCTCTCTAGTCAAAGAATTTCACAAAGATTCATAATAACTTGTATTCAGCAAGGCTCAAACATGGTAGCCAAATCAAGAAATCTCTAAAAAAAATCTTAGAAACCTAAAACCTAAATTCTAAAGTTACGAGTTTGAGCAAATAATTTTACAGAGACAAAAGTTAAAGAAAAGTAGATTTGTAAGAAATTTTCCCTTAGGTGCCTGACTACTCACTTGACTTTTCATTGATTATGATTTCAATTCATTTTTTCCTTTTTAATTACTTAAGGAGCCCGACTTGTTTGAACCATCATACTAGCCTTTTTACACAAATGCAAACACTTGTGGTGTCGGCCTCCGGTTACTCAACTAGAATCACACATTCAAATGGCTACTAACACTATTCAGATTCTTAATCCCCTGTGGTTACAAGAGTTAAGAATAGTGGAATATGTAAACATTTTCAAAGCTCCTTTGCATAATCTTTTTATATACTTATGTTTTTTTTTTAAGAAAAATACTCAAGCTACCTAAGGTATTAAGCATTTCTACTAACTAAAACAAAAGTAACAGTGGAGTAAAATAGGATCAAAAAGTGTAACTAAAGTTTCAAATTTTAGGCAAAAAGATTTGCAAAAATTTAATTCCCTAATCATGACCACCACATTCAATCCACACTATAACAAGTCATTGTCTTAGAAAAATTAGACCAATTTATCACTAGAGAGAGTCAATTTCAAATCAAACTATCACAACTCAATTCACTCAATCACAAGATTCAATAAAAGACAGGGCACACTAAAATGCCTCTTCCCTACACTTAAGTAACACATTGTCCCTAACGTGTTATAAACTAGTAAAATGAAAAAGTAAAAGAGAGAATTAACTGCCCTGAATGATGTACCACATGAATCTTGCTGGTGTTGCTTTTAGTGAAAGTGTACTATGATCAATGTTTCTGCATAGAAAAAAATCAAACTACAACCAAAATAAGATCCATTCAAAGTAAAATAAAAATAAAAGAAAATAAAAATAAAATAAAAATAAAAACTAAAATAGACCATCAATGGGTTACCTCCCATTTAGCATTTCTTTAACATCATATTAGCTAGATGTTATTGTTATTCATCTTCCACCAATGGCTCAGAGGTATCCTTATGTTGTCTACCTCCATAAACTAAGATAAAGAAGAGTATGCAATGATGGTGGCCTTTGCATAGCCTTCTTGTGGCAACAATAAAAATTATTTTTGGTTCTCCATTTTGTGCAAACCTATGCTTGCCAAGTTCAGAACCATCATTGAAGAGCTTTAACCCATTAGCTTGGCATTGGAAATTCTGGTTAAGTTGCCAAGAGATTGAGCCTGTTGTGTTCATCATCCACCTCATGTAGATCTTGGATGCTCCACCCAAATCCACTAACAATCTGCTCTAACACCTCCAGAAAACAAATCTCACTCTCCAAAGAAAAGTCGAAGACTATAAATATTGGCCAACTAGTGGAGTCCTTCACAAAGTAACACTGTGAGAAGGGTGGTAAGGGTGTAAGAATGTATGTGGTGGGTTATGGTATTGAAGGAATTTGAGTTATGTTAAGGGTGGGTGGTTGAACTATGGGTAGGTTATTGTCAATCTCTTCAAAAGGTGCGGGGGTTGGAATGATAGGGGAAGTAAAGTTCTCCGCATTCATAGCTTCCCCCTCCATGCTCTCACATAACTTGCTATTATCGAAAGATAATTCTTTAACACTTGACTTTATTTCACCCATGTCACATTGTTCAAGTTGGGATTGCATATCTAGATGATCATCTTCATTAAGTTCTTTAGGCAACATTCCCAAATTGGCCGCACCAATCTCGTCCTCCTTATTGTCATCATCCCAAAACCAATTGATGGCAGTGGTCTTGTGTTGTTCCTTCGGAATGGCTTTGGTTTCATTGGGCAAATTGCCTTTAGGTCTTTCACTTAGCATTTTCAAAATTTGCGCAGCGAAATTCTTTAGATTGTGAAAAGAAGTTTGTTGGTGTTCCAGAGCTGTCTCGATGCTCTGAAATCTTTTCTCAATAGCTTCCATTAAAGTCACAAACATCTCTTCCAACCTCTTCTCCTCTCATGCATGCTCGTCATCCTCTAATGTAGCATCTGCTTCAAATTGAATTGGTTTCTGCTACTCTCCACTTCCTTGGTCAAATTCTCCATAGACACCATGAATCTTTCTAATGCATGTTCAAGGGTGACTTCTCTTTTGGTGTTTCCCATCCATATTCTACTTGGAAATCAGTGTGATAAGGATACTGATCTCCCTGATATTCCCATTCTTGATTTTGGCAAGGACCCCACTGATGATAGGTCCATTTAGCCATGGAGAAAATTTTTTTTTCCTGAAACACAAAAAAAAAAAATACTGAAAAGAAATAAAAACCTAAAATGGCAAAAACAAATAAAACAACTAAAAATGAAATAAATAAAATAAGAAAAACAAATACGAAAATAAAAACTAGATCAATAATCTCTATTAATATTGCTAATATTATAAAACTATCTCCGACAATGGTACTAAAAACTTGATGTGCCGAAATGCACACTAACAAACTGCAAGTGCACTAGTCGTTATCAAGTAGTAAAGTAGTGAGTATGAGTATCATCTCCATGAGGATAGTATATAAGTACTAGTGCAAACTTCAACTATTGTCTAGTGAATAATCAAGATGAAGATTAACTAAACTAAGCTAAATTGACTAGGCTAACCTAAGAAAGCAAGTAAATGATATTGATGGAAATAATCTAGGCAAAGCTAATCTAGACATGACTCCCCTTAGTTTCTCATACATATCAAACAATGGATTGAATTGGACTCTCACTAAATTAGATAAAAACCTTTCTTAAGTGATTAAATCTCTAACTTGCTAAGTATCATAAGGGAAACTCTTCTCAACCTATAATCAAATAGGAGCAGCATTAAGTTCAAGAGATTAACATCCAAAGAAGTTTTGTAGGTCTATTTCTAGCACCCCAATCAACTCTCTATTCCCATGAGTGATCTATCTATATCACAGTATCTCTACTCATCCAATATAGAAACAATATCCAATCAACAAGCTAGCAATTGCTAATTGAAATAATAAGATTTATCATGAAAATAAAACAACCAAAGATGAATTAATTAAAGTTTAAATCCTTCAATCTACACAATCAAAACTAGGGTTCATTACAAATAGAATTAATTCATATTAAAATTGAAGAAAAAGATGCAGAAAATAAAAGAAGAAGAGATCTCAAACAGATCTTGAAGATGTTCTTTGAAATCTTCTCGTCAATCTTCCACATCCACTTGGATCTTGGTCTTTGATTCAATTAAGCCCTCAATATCTCTAGCCTTCAAGCCTTTCCCATGACTCTAGGGCTTAGCCAACCCTCTTAAATCTCTATTTTTGCTTTGTGGTAGCTCCCCCTCCATAATGCTGTCAAATATGATTTATACTACTGAAATTTAGCCTCACATAGCTGGACCCATGGCTGGGGTTCCAACCGTGCCAATGAGAGGGCTAAAGAATGTGACTTCCCATGGGTGAAATCTCAGTTGTGCCTCTACCCGTGGGAGGCTATTGGATAAATTTCCAATTTGCTCTTATCACACGACTAGAATCCTAGCCATGTGATCACCCGTGGCCGCCCATATTCTTCCAAAAGTCAACATTTTGGCTTGGATTCTTCACCATTCTAGGTCACATTTGATTCATGGCATCATTTGGCATTAGGTTAATTAAAAGAATTTTGGAAAAGCACTAAACAAACAAATCAAACTCAATTTAAGGATAAAATACATTAAGAACAAGGGATAAAATGTAGTCAGTTAAGCACTTATCAATAGGATAGCATGATATTAAATGAATACTACGTATTGAATTAAACATTATGTTAGAACTTGAGGAGTAGTAGAAGTTCAAAAGGGCTACAAGTACTAGGAGCAGAAGAACCATAATGTGAGTAAACATTATGTTCATGTTACAAGTACAAGTTATCAAGTTATATGAACCTTTAAGATTCTTGAAACCCAAGTTCCTTTCTATCCTAAATTATAATTATATGAATTTTTGTTAAGCTTGGATTGCAAAAGGACAATTGGTCCAAAGCCATTATTGTTTATTTCATGATAAGAGAGAACCTTTGAAATTATTGCATTACCTTGCTTTCTTTCTAGAATCACACTTTTATCTTATCTTATCTTTTGTCATGTCTTCTATGTATTCGAGTGAATTGAGCAAGAGTCTTCACTCACAAGTAAATTCAAGTGAATTGAGCAAGATTCTTCACTCACGAGTGAATTTGAGTGAATTGAGCAAGAGTTTTCACACACAAGTAAATTCGAGTGAATTGAGCAAGAGTCTTCACTCATAAGTAAATTCGAGTGAATTGAGCAAGAGTCTTCACACACGAGTGAATTGGGGAAGAGACTTCACTCATAAGTAATAAGTGTGATTTCTGCAAACCTTATTAAATTGCAAACTATGAGTCATAAATAAAGAATTATGAACTATGTGTTATAAGTTATAGGTCCTTTCTAAGGAATATATGTCATGGCATAAGCTATATTGTTTACACATGGAGATCATCTATCTCAACCCTTTTTCCTTATGTGGTTCCAAGTGAGCAAATTTGAGGAGGCAAGTTGTTGGCTTAAGCAATCTACTCTGCTTAAGGAATTTCCTTGTCTGAGTATTTCATTTTCATGCTTCAATGTGATAAGTCTCTAGACACTCCAGAAGTCCTTATTTTTGGAGTTTTATTTCGTTATATTATTCACTGGATAAATTATTTAGAGTTATAAATGTTATTTCCTTATGGATTATGTTTAAGGTATATTTTAACTACTTTTTCAACTTAAGATTTTCTTGCAAATGGTTTAGTTAAGTTAATGCATGAGGTTTGGTATGATCCTAGACCATGTTTGTATATGTATGAATGGGTTCTATAGGCATGGGTGACCTTATGTCTCTCCATATTCTAGGACCATCATATCTCCCAAATTGGGATGTGTCGAAACATAAAGATTTTGTTAGATTTTAAAATATAGAAAATATTACATATGTACATGTAGTAAAGAATTGAAATTGGGAAATAACTGATACAATACCATAGTTCTTTTATATCTATGCAATATGAGACTATTGTATGAAAGTTTGAATAACTGATGTTTGAACTACTCTTTAAAGCAATAACAAATATATTTATATGCTTAATGATGAAACCTTGATATTAGAAAAGGCTAAAATAAGGCCCCATAATAGAACCTAACAAAATAGCCTATGAAAGTGCATAAAAAGTTGAATGAAAAACTTTAGAGCCTCAGAAACAGCTTTAAACGATTGAATTTGGACCCAAAAGTGGGCAGTGTTAAAAAACTTAAATATACTTATAGATCATTGAACGAGCTTTGATTTGATATATTATAAGCCCCGTAACTCATCCATAGCTGAAAGTTATAGCCTTTCAAAGTTGACTTGCACGAGAAGATGTCAACTATTCATTGGAGCTGAGTCACTATCACGACTTCTTAATCACAATCACAATTCTCTATCGCACCCTAAGTTGGAGTTAGGACCCAAGTTGTGAAACACACTATGTCTCAAGGTTTAAATCAAATGTTTTGTCCTTTAAATTAGTCGCGATCTTAACATTTGGATTGCGATCATAATATCAGGTTGCGATCGCGAAAAGTGTATAGCGCTGGCGACTCTAAGGCTCATTTCATGACTTAAGGAACTTTTGAATCTTTTGGAAATTATGATCTTTTAATGAATTATATCTATGGATTAAACACCTAGTGAACATGTTAAATAATTTTAAGTTGATTTGGTAGGATTAGAAAGAGAAATTGACTAACTTTTGATCGAACTTAGATTAATGATTGATATGTATAATGTTATGCTATATGAAATGCTTACATATGACAATGGTTTGATATGTGAATTATTAACTGATATTTGTTATTGATGCCATAAGAAGAGAAATGATGTTTAGTAATGATTAGTATGAGAATGAAATTAATCTATTACATTATATATATATATATATATATATATATATATATATATATATATATATATATATATAATATATATATATATATATATATATATAAGTATACAGTATGAATTAACTAAACTATATTGAGAAATTTATGGCTTAGATGCTACCTTATAAACTAGAACAATAAGAAAGGTAAGGATTTCTCTGTCACTTATATAAATATCAAATATAGTCAAAGGAAGAATATTAATCTAGTGCGATATAGAGAAGACCACTTCATATTCAAAGAAGGAAGTGATCAATCGTATATGTGCTAATGTGACCTTAGGAAAGGCGATTATGTATGTGTAATATGGAAGTTCTTAAAACCACTAAAGTAGTAAAGTTATAAGGTCAGTAAAGGACCAAAGTGGAATATGACTTGACATTGGATCATTCCAAAAAAAAGGTGCATGAAATTGAAAATTACATATATGATGAAGGAATAGTCTTTAAAAAGAAAGTAAGAAGCTAAGGAAGATTTGACTTAAAAAGGATAAGTGTAAGCTACGATTGAATAGGTCTAAAAATATGGATTGATTTTGGACAAAATACCCTATATTGAGAATGAGTTCACAATGGGAAGAATACCTATAAAATAAGATAGGTATGAAATTGGAGGATTATATGTTAGTTAAAAAACAACTTGAATATGGTCAAGCAAAGTAAGTGAGATGTGGAAAGGTAAAAAAGAAATATATATATATATATATATATATATATATATATATATATATATATAGTGAATGAAAAGGCAAAGAATGTATGAGGAAATACTAGATATATGAAGTATAGAATTAAAATGAACTAAAGAAAACAAAAGTTGTAACATAAAAGGAGTTTATGAAGCTGACTAATTAGGCAAACCCCATCCAAGAGAAATATGTTATGTTGAAATTGAAGTGATGATGAAATAGAATTAAATAAGTAAAAAGTAGATGCCATAAGAAATAGTAAACTTTGAAAGTAACTCAATGAAGCAAGTGTGAGATGGATTAAGTTTTAAGGTGGGAAATATAGAAAATTATGAGGTAAAGGAAATTATACGAGTTAAAGAGAATGTAATTGTGAACCCTTAATTTTACACCTTCCAGTATGCATTCTTATAAGCACTTGGGCTCGATAAACAAACCTTTAGAAGTTGAAAACTCTCAAAATGGAAAAAATAAAATATTTCTTTTTGGTATTTAAACTCTTTCAAATCATCCAGGAATGAGTAACGAGTACAACGCAACTAGAATTGTAAAAAATGCATGAGAAACAAAAAAGAATGGGCGAAAATGGGCAAAACAGGCGAAAGTGGGGCTCGTTGTTGTAAAGCTCTGCGGCACTGCTGCAAAGTCCTCTACGAAACTATAAAGGGTTGTGCAGCACTACCACAAAGGCCTCTGCTGCACTACAAAGGCCTCTGCGGCAACTCCAGTGAAAATTTGATTTTTGCAATCCCACATTAGAATTTTGTGTTTTCTATGCTTCAAACCTTATCCTATATATAGAGGGCCTCTCCACACTTCAAAACACTAACTTTTAGAGCTTGAAAAGCATTACATGAAACAAAGCACTTTGCATTTGCTCCTTGCTTCACAGAGCAAGTTGGGGGGTTTCTCCTTGATTCCTACCCGACTAGTTTAAGGCTTTTCGCCGCCCACCTGTCCGAGGCAAGTCTTTTGCCCAAGGCTCGTTTCTGCCTCCCAAGGCTAGTTGCCGCCTGCTGCTGCCCAAGGCTAGCCACCACCCACTATCTGAGGTTATATGTTGCCCACCAAGGCTAATTGCTGCCTGCCGTCCAAGGCTACCCATCGCTTACCATCCAAAGCTAGCTGTCACACGTTGTCCAAAGCCAGCCACTGCCCACCATCTGAGGTAAGCTTCTTTTCCCTGAATTTCATTGTTTGTTTTAGTTAGTTAATTAAATTTGATTCATTTAGGTTGCTAGCTAATCAACTCGGTAATCAATTAAATTAATTAATTAATTCCACCTTCTTTTAATCAATCAATTAAAATATGATAAAGTGGCTAGGCTAAACTAACCCCTTCGTAAGAATGGAGAACTACGTGGGTTATGAATCCCATTCAAAGGGATATGTAGTCATGCTTGGTTCAGGCATCGAATCCAATTAAAATTAACCAACTTTTCCCCCTATCACCTTCTTCACTTACTATTATTTTATTTTCATTTACTTTGTTATTAAGCTTAGTTTGGGGAATGTGTGACTTCCCTAGAACCCATAAGGGCTAGAGGAGGTATCCCCTTAATTTGGATTTCATTGTAATATTAACTCTCTTTTATTTCGAATTGTAACTGTGTATAAACTTTATGGATTAAATGATCATGCATATTATAAATTGTCCATGCATTTTAATTGTTAATGAAATGTATTTTAAGTTACTCTTATATTAATTGGCCAAACTTGTTTTGTTAAATTAAAACGAAAACCTAGTCCTCGAATCCTCTTTGGTTTCGAGGCTAGTGATCTTTTTCCTTTAGGTAATAATTGGAGTCAAATGAGTTTTTTCCTTATATTTTCCTAAATAAAATAAATTAAGGTGGCGACTCCTAAAACAAATTTCAAATCTATCAAAGATAAGCTCGAGGGCTTCCTTGTGAGTTCTTTCCCAAATGAGCATT
The DNA here is from genome assembly GCA_947687605.1 of Reutealis trisperma. Taxonomy (NCBI): domain Eukaryota; kingdom Viridiplantae; phylum Streptophyta; class Magnoliopsida; order Malpighiales; family Euphorbiaceae; genus Reutealis; species Reutealis trisperma. The sequence continues at coordinate 95,411 of CANTUT010001115.1, forward strand.
TTGATTCCCTTTAGTGGATAAGAATGGTGCTCCGGCGAGGCCTCACAGCTGGCAACTCCACTGGGTACTAACTTTCTTTTAATAAAAGGAAAAAATAAGTGGACTACTAATTGGTTTAAAAAGAGTTTGGCCTTTTAATATGATCGTGACTTTGCATGCATCACCTGCATAGGTTATTTGCCATCCAACCTAGTTTTAGGAAAAAAATGGATAGTGAGTAACATCGAGTGGGTAACCCTCCTTGGGTCTATTTGCCAATAGTGAAATCATCCACACCGTGACAAATCCTTTGATCCTTTCAAAGGTGTAACGACTATGCACATACTGTTGGACCCACGTGAGGCTCCTTGACTCATATGTGGTTAGTTATATCGCTGCTCTAGTGTGACGGGTACCTAAATCTAGCCACCCTTACCTTTTCCTATAATGAACTTAGATCCCAGCCTTAGGTTGTATGTACCTGTGAGGCTTCACCTGAGCACCAGTCCGATTTGCTAAAGGGGATCGAAATGCTCATTTGGGAAAGAACTCACGAGGAAGCCCTCGGGCTTACCTTTGATAAATTTGAAAATTATTTCTTAGAGTCGCCACCTTAATTTATTTTTATTTGGAAAATTATAAGGAAAAAACCCATTTGACTCCAATTATTACCCAAAAGAAAAAGGATCACTAGCCTCAAAACCAAAGAAGATTCGGAGACTAGGTTTTCAATTTATTTATTTTCAGTTTATTTTAACAAAATAAGTTTAGCCAAGTAATATAAAAGTAACTTAAAATATAGTAACTTAAAACATATTTCATGAACAATTAAAATGCATGAATAATTTATAATATGCATGATCATTGATTCCACATGTCTAATAATAAATACAAGTAATAGTCTAAAAGAAGGTTAACATTACAAATGAAATTCCAAACATAGGGGACACCTCCTCTAGCCCTTATGGGTTCTAAGGACACATTCCCTAAACTAATGCTAATAATAAAGCAAAGAAACAAACATAAAAGTAAGTGAAGAAGGTGATAGGGGGATAGTTGATTAATTTTAATTAGATTTGATGCCTGAACCAAGCATGCCTACGTATCCCTTTGAATGGAAATCATAATCCATGCAATTTTCCCATCTTATGAAAGGGTTTGTTTAGCCTAACCACTTTATCATGTTTTGATTGATTGATTAAAAGAGGGTTGAGTTAATTAATTTAATTAATCACCAAATTGATTAGCTAACAACCTAGATGAATCAATTTAATTAACTAACTAAAAGAGACAATGAAATTAAGGAAAATGAAGCTTACCTTGGATGGCAAATGGCAGCTGGCTTTAGATGGTAGGTGGTGGCTAACTTCGGATGATGGGTGGCGGACAGCCTCGGATGGCGGGCGGCGGCTAGTCTTGGGCGGCGGACACAAGCGTTGGGCAAGAGACTTGCCTCGAACAAGCGGGCGAAAAGCGTTAAACTAGTTGGGTAGGAATCAAGAAGAAACTCCCCAACTCGCTTTGCGAAGCAAGGAGCAAATGCAAAGCGTTTTGCTTAAAGTAATACTTTTCAAGCTCTAGAAGTTGGTGTTTTGATATAGGAGGAGGTTTGGAGCATAGAAATTGTTCAAATATGATGTGGGATTGCAAAAAATCAGAATTTCACTAGAGTTGCCGTAGAAGGCTTTGCAGCACTGCAGTGGTCTTTGCGCTAGTACCGCACAGCCCTTTGCGGTTCCGCAGAGGGCTTTATGGCAGTGCCACAGGCCTCTGTGGCAACAACCCCACTTTCACCCATTTCACCCGTTTTCGCCCATTCTTGCTTGATTCTCATCCGTTTTACACAATTCCAGTTGCGTTGTACTTATTACTCAGTCCCGGATGATTTGAAATGGTTCAAATGTCAAAAAGAAATATTTTGATTTTTCCATTTTGAGAGTTTTTGACTTATGAAGGTTTATTTACCAAGCCTAGGTGCTTTTAAGGTTCAAACATATATTAGAAGGTGTAAAATTAAGGGTTCACAGCTGCCCCCTCATCAGAATTGTCTTTGTCTAAAAGGTAATTCTGATGACAGTGAATTTGAGGATGAAGATGATGCCCTCGGTATATTTGGAAGTGGCAAGAAGTTCTGATAAGTGTGAAATGAAAAGGATGCCACCCCTATATTTGGAAGCAGAAGGAAGTTCTGATGAGTATGAAATAAAGAGGATACCCCCGATATATTTGAAAGCGATAGGAAATTTTGATAAGTGTCAAATGAAGAGGATGCCCTCGGTATATTTGGAAGCAGTAGGAAATTCTGATAAGTGTAAAATGAAGAGGATGCCCCCGATATATTTAGAAGTGGCTAGAATTTTTGATGAGTATGAAATGAAAAGGATGCCTCTGGTATATTTGGAAGCATTAGGAAGTTCTGAAGAGGATGCCCTTGGTATATTTGGGAGCGGCAGGAGGATGCCCCCGGCATATTTGAGAGCGATAGGGAATTCTGATAACGATGCCTTCAGTATATTTGGAAGTAAAGTGGATGCCCCTGGTATATTTGAGAGCAAAGAGGATTCTAATAAGTGTGAAATAAAGAGGATGCCCCTGGTATATTTGGAAGCAAAGTGGATGCCCCCGGTATATTTGGGAACAAAGAGGATGTTGATAGTGTGAAATGAAGAGGATGCCCCCAGTATATTTGGAAGCAAAAAAGATGCCTTCAGTATATTTGAAAGAGGCAAGAAGAAAATGGCAATTTCTGTCTGGTAGGAATGATAATGATGATCTTGTCTGGTAGGATATGAGAAGAGATGACCATCTTGTCTAGTAGGAATGGTAAAGATAACTATCTTGTCTAGTAGGAATATTAGTGGTCCTTTTTGGTAGGAATGAAAGTGATGATCCTGTCTGGTAGGATCAAGAAGAGATGACCATCCTGTTTGGTAGGAATGGTAAAGATAACTATCCTGTCTGGTAGGAACAATAATGTTCCTTTATAGTAGGAATGAAAGTGATGATCCTGTTTGGTAGGATCAAGAAGAGATGACCATCCTATCTGGTAGGAATGGTAAAGATAACTATCATGTCTGGTAGGAATAGTAGTGGTCCTTTCTAGTAGGAATGAAAGTGATGATCCTGTCTGGTAGAATCAAGAAGAGATGATCATCTTGTCTGGTAGGAATGGTAAAGATAACTGTCCTATCTGATAGGAATAGTAGTGGTCCTTTTTGGTAGGAATTAAAAGTGATGATCTTGTTCAACGCAAAGATGCTAGATGATTATGCAATGATCTAATACCTTGAACCTGTGAAAGGTTAGCCTGATATAAAAGTGCTGATCTTTGGGAGAAAGATGCCCTCATTTAAGAAAGGTGAATATTTGGAAGGGATGTGCCCCCACTTTAGAATGATAGAGGAAAGTGGTTTGGTTATTTAGTTGATTGCCTAGTTTAGAGGTGAAGTGGGCATGCTGGGTATAAGATTGGCTGGTTAATGGCTATTAGTTTGGCTTAGGAAGAAGCAATGTGTGGTCTTGGAAAAGATTGAGTTATTCAATTTAGATAAGTCTGACTTTGGTTTGAGGCTGAATTGGAGAGCTGGATCAGGAAGGCCAGGTTTTTAGTGATGATTAGTTTGGAAGTTTTGGGGAAGGTTAACTTATGGAGCTTGTCCTTGGAGAAGTTCATATGGAAGGCTTAGTCAAGTCTAGGACTTTGGCTTGGTCAAGTTCATTTGGAAGGCTAGGTCAAGTCTGACTTAGAGGAAAGGTTAGGCTAGGAAATTAGTTAGGGAAGGTTTGTTAGATTTGGCTTTGGAGGAGATTATGGTCTTTTGTGAATGGTGAAAGCTAGGCTTAGGCTTCATAGTGAAGGCTTTTTGGTTTGGACTTTATAGTGAAGGCTTTTGGACTTGGACTTCATAGTCAAGGTTTTTAGGCTTGGGCTTTATGGTGAAGGCTTGAAGGATTGTAGGCTTGAAGACTTTTGGTCAAAAGGCTTTGTCAGCTTGGGCTTTTTTCCATAAAGATGCTTTAGATGGTCAGCTTTAGCTTAGGTATATTGGTAAGGATTTTGGTCACAGGCTCATGGATGAGGGTTTGCCCTTTTATCATGGTTATATCAAATTTTCAATGCCCATCAGATGGTTAGCAGGCTTTCACTTAGTTGTAATTTGCCAAAGAGGTTTGTTCTTTTCAAGGATGATGAAATTTTGCCAATGACTTAAGTGGTCCAAGCCTTCTTTAAGCTTTGCAAGACATGATTTGGTTTTGGTCATGCTAGAGAAAGCTAGCTTTAAGGATTATAAGTCTTGAAAGACTTAGGATCTTTGGTTTTGCCCATAGGCTTGGCCCTTAAAAGATGATGAGATTTTGCTAAGGAAAGGGTGGTATGAGGCTTGAGCTTGAAAAGATGGAATGGTACATTTTGAAGTTAGGGAATGGTTCAAAGGAGGGTTAGAAATTCTAAAAAGGATTTGGGAGGTTGTATGATGTTGCTATCTGTTACATGATTTATAGAAAGGAACTAGCTAAGCTAACCTTGTTGTTTTGAGATTGAAGAGACATTTAGAGTGACACTTTGAATGTACATGACAGACTGGACGAAAGGAAGTGCCCTAAGGAGCGGCTGAAGGACTGATGAAAAGAGGCAACTTAGGGATTTTGCTCCTAATAAGAGATAGGAACATGACAGACTAGCAATGTGAGAGATTGTGCCTAAGCTTTTTGAGCTAAGCGATGAGACAGATTAACAACAGATGATTACAACCTAGAAAGACATGCCCCTATTGTGAGATAAAGGCGTAGAGGAAAATACCACTTTAGAGAATGAGCCTCTTCGAAGACCTGAGATGGATTTGATATGAAGGAAAATGACTAGGATGAGCTTTATTTCCCTCTCTCTCTCTCTCTCTCTTTTTATTTTGTTTTTTGCTCTAACTTTTGCCTAAGCCACTTTTTTTGGGTTTTTAACTTAGCAAGCTTGGATTAATGAAGCTCGGGAGAAAACATTCCACCGTGATTTGCTTATTTTCTTCATTTTAAGGGGGTCTAACCTTTCAATTTTGGATTTGATGAATCTTGTTACCCCCTTGTTGAGGTGTATAGTTTGATTTTGTGCTTCAATTATTTGATGAGAGGTCCATTTCTAAACCTACTTTGGTTAGGAGCTGGCAAAACGATTATTGATGGCACCTCAATTGTGGTGGACTTGTTCATTTCTCTCTCTCTCTCTCTCTCTCTCTCTCTCTCTCTTTTTATTTTCATCTTTATCTTTTCTTTTTTTTTTAAAGCTCATCCATGTTTAAAACAAGAAAAGACAAGTGCATAAATAAATATGGATGTTTTATTATAATGAAAAATTTTATTACAAGATACCAAAAGGAGACTGATATGATTGATGAAAAATACATAAAAAGGAGAATAAAATGGTAGACATAGACTCAAATTTAGACTCAAATTTTGATATTTAGACTCAGAATCAAACTTAGACTTGGAGATTTAGACTTAGACTTGAAATTCAATCTCAGATAGGTCAGATTAGTCAAACTTGAACTCTTCCATGTCATGCCACTTGGGGCCGAGGTAAGGTGGGATTGAATTGGGTTCAAATTCTTCATCACTACTCGGGTCGGTGGTGAGGAATTCAGGTTGAAATGATGCACTTTGGATGCAATCTTTAACCTTTGATGCGGTTGCAATCAAAGCCTTAAAAGTGGGTAGGCATTGGGTTAACAAGTGGGCTCGGTAGGCTGGAAGTAGATTCTGGACAAGGATGTCCACTTGTTCTTGCTTTATTGGTCTATTTACCATTTGAGCAGGTTTAGCCCTCTAGCTTGTAAGGAATATGGAGAAAGACTCCTTTGAAAGTTGGTTGATGGTTTCCAAGTCATGCCTAGTGACATCCATTTCACTGTTATAATGATATTGTTCAACAAAGGCACAACAGATATCATCCCATATCCTTTTCTTGCTCTTGTCTAGTGAAAGGAACCATTTCTTGGTAACACCAGTTAGTGATTGTTGGAACAGTTGAGCAAGGAGCTCATTGTTAACTCCTAAAGGTTTCATTGCCCTTATATATATCTTTAGATGGGTCTTGGGGCAAGTGGTTCCATCAAATCTCTCTAGTTCAAGCATTTTGAATTTAGGAGGAAGCTTGGCATTAAGGAATAAGGTTAAATTGTCTAAATCAATTACATCATCACGGTGCTTTAGGGATTTGATGGTTCTTTCCATGGCTTCCAGTTTCTCCTTAAGCAATCTAGTGTCTGGATAAGAGAAAAATTCCTCACCTTAGTTTAGATATGAATTGGTTTGGCTAAAATTAGTCTAGTTCAAGATAAGGTTTGGGTTAGAATGGCTAAGGGTGGCCTGGTTAATCATAGCTTGAACTTCCTTACTGATGAATTGCCTTTATTTCTCAAATTGGGCTTGCTGAGCAGCTAGGATAGCCTGAAAATGTTCTTCTTGCTTCTTAAGGACTTTTGCCGTAAGTGTGGTCAAGAAAGCCATATCAAGTGGGTGGGCCATTAGTACCTTCAAACCAAAGCAACAAGGTAAGTGACGGGTATGGAACAGAAGAGGTGATAAAGGTATAGGTATGCAGAACCTAAAAAAGTTTCCTTATTGTGTAATGGGCCAACTATTTTTTAGGCTTAAGGCATGATGGGATAGATGTTTTGGGCTTAGGGTAGTAGACTGAACTAAGTGTATTAAGTTTAAGGTAGTGTGTTGGGCCAAAGTTATTGGGCTTAAGGGTAACAGACTGATTTTGAAAAAGTGATGGGTCACGGGAGTTGGGCTTAAGGATATTGTATTGGGTCAAAGGTATTGAGCTTAGGGTAGTGTGTTGATGATTTAGGGTATAGGTTATAGGCATCTATCAATATGGGGGTAATGGATTGGTTTTAAAGGTAATGGGCTAAGGATGTTAGGCGACGGTGTCTTATGGCTAGGTTGGCAAGGTATGGGTAAGAGGAGGGTAGAAATATTTTTAGGTTACAATTTAGGGTGAAGAAATTTTGGGTAAGGTTACAATAATAGTGTTTAAGGTTAGAGGTGTTTGTGGCCAAGGTTAGGGAAATAAGGTGTTAGTGTTTAGGTTAAAGGCTAAGGTAAAGAGATAAGGTTTACGATTAAGGTATTGGTGTTTATGTTAAAGGCTAAGGTAAAGGGGTAAGGTTTAGGGTGATGGCTTAAGGTTTATGGGGGGCAAAGGTGAATGGGATAGAGGTGAGAGTGTTTAAAGTTTAAAAGTGAAGGTGTTGGGGTAAAAGTGAGTATATGAGCCTTCTTTGGTTCAAGGTATAACCTAAACTTAAGATGAATGCATGTTTTGTTATACAATATGAATGCATGAGTTGCATAAGGAAAAGATTTCATGAAAATGCAAAGATTCAAGGTTCTAATTATGGTACATACAACCTAAGGCTAGGATCTAAGTTCATTACATGAAAAAGTAAGGGTGGCTTAATTTGGGTATCTATCACACTAGAGCAATGATATACCTAACCACATGAGAGTCAAAGAGCATCGCATGGGTCCAACAGTACGTGCATACTCGTTACACCTTTGAAAGGATCAAAGGATTCATCACGGCATGGATGATTTCACTATCGGCGAATAGACCCAAGGAGGGTTACCCACTCGACGCTACTCATTATCCATTGTTTTCCTAAAACTAGGTTGAATGGCAAAGAGCCTATGCAAGTGATGCATGCAAAGTCACAATCATATTAAAAGGCCAAACTCTTTTTAAAACAATTAGTAGTCCACTTATTTTTTCCTTTTATTAAAAGAAAGTTACTCCCTAGTGGAGTCGCCAACTGTGAGGTCTCGCTCGAGCACCGGTCTGATCCGCTAAAGGGGATCAAAATGCTCATTTGGGAAAGAACTCATGAGGAAGCCCTCGGGCTTATCTTTGATAGATTTGAAAATTATTTCTTAGAATCGCCACCTTAATTTATTTTTATTTGGGAAAATATAAGGAAAAAACCCATTTGACTCCAATTATTACCTAAAAGAAAAAGGATCACTAGCCTCGAAACCAAAAAGGATTCAAGGACTAGGTTTTCGGTTTATTTTAACAAAATAAGTTTGGCCAAGTAATATAAAAGTAACATAAAATATATTTCATGAACAATTAAAATGCATGAACAATTTATAATATGTATGATCATTGATTCCACATGTCCAACAATAAATACAAGTAATAATCCAAAAGAAGGTTAACATTACAAATGAAATTCCAAACATAGGTGATACCTCCTCTAGCCCTTATGGGTTCTAAGGAAGTCACACATTCCCCAAACTAATGCTAATAATAAAGCAAAGAAATGGACACAAAAGTAAGTGAAGAAGGTCATAGGGGGGATAGTTGATTAATTTTAATTAGATTTGACACTTGAACCAAGCATACCTACATATCCCTTTGAATGGAAATCAGAATTCACGCAGTTCTCCCATCTTGCGAAGGGGTTAGTTTAGCCTAGCCACTTTATCATGTTTTGATTGATTGATTAAAAGAGGGTTGAGTTAATTAATTAATTTAATTGATCACATAATTGATTAGCTAACAACCTAGATGAATCAATTTAATTAACTAACTAAAAGAGACAATGAAATTAAGGGAAATGAAGCTTACCTTGGATAGCAAACGGCGACTAGCTTTAGACAGCAGGTGGTGGCTAGCTTCGAATGGGGGCAGATAGCCTTAGACTGCAGGCAGTGGACAACCTTAGATGGCGGGCGATGGCTAGCCTTGGGCGGCAAACACGAGCCTTAGGCAAGAGACTTGCCTCAAACAGGCGGGCGAAAAGCCTTGGTAGGAATCAAGGAGAAAACCCCCAACTCACTTTGCGAAGTAAGGAGCAAATGCAAAGCATTTTTCTTAAAGTAATACTTTTCAAGCTCTAGAAGTTGGTGTTTTGAAGTGTAGGGAGGCCCTTTATATATAGGAGGAGGTTTGGAGCATGGAAATTGTTCAAATATGATGTGGGATTGCAAAAAATCAAAATTTTACTAGAGTTGCCACAGAGGGCGTTGTGACACTGTAGAGGTCTTTGCAGCAGTGCCGCATAGCCCTTTGCAATTCCGCAGAGGGCTTTGTGGCAGTGTTGTAGGCCTCTGCAACAACGGGCCCCACTTTCGCCCGTTTCGCCCATTTTCGCTCGTTCTTGCTCATTTCTCATCCATTTTACATTATTCCAGTTGCGTTATACTCATTACTCAATCCCAGATGATTTGAAATGGTTCAAATGTCAAAAAGAAATATTTTGATTTTTCCATTTTGAGAGTTTTTGATTTTTGAAAGTTTGTTTACCGAGCCTAAGTGCTTTTAAGGTTCAAACATATACTAGAAGGTGCAAAATTAAGGGTTCATAATACCATAATTAAAACCTTGCATCTTTACATTTTCATGAAATATTTTCCTCATTCATATCATACATCCATATTGTATAACAAAATATGCATTCATCTTAAGTCTAGGTCGAACCTTGAACCGAAGAAGGGTCAAACATTCTTATCTCCATTTAAACATCTCCCCTTTAAACACCTAACTCTAACCTCCATCCCATTCACCTTTGCCCCCTCAAACCTTAAGCCATCACCCTAAACCTTACCCTTTAACCTAAATACCAATACCCTAACCCTAAACCTTACTCGTTTACCTTAGTCTTTAACCTAAACACCAATACCCTAACCCTAAACCTTACCCTTTTACCTTAGCCTTTAACCTAAACACTAAATACCCTAATCCTAAACTCTACCCCTTTACCTTAACCTTAACCTTTAACCTAAACACTAATGCCCTAACACTAAACCTTACCCCTTTACCTTAGCCTTTAACCTAAACACTAATATCCTAACCCTAAACCTAAAACATCATTTCCCTAGCCTTGACCTCAAACAACTCTAACATTAAACATTGTTACCTTAACCTTACCCAAAATGTCTTCACCCTAAATTGTAACCTAAAAGCATCTCTACCCTTCTCTTACTCATACCTTGCCAACCTAGCTATAAGACACCATCGCCCAATATCCTTGGCCCATTACCTTCAAAACCAATCCATTACCCCTACATTGACAAATGCCTATAGCCTATACCCTAAATCATCAAGACACTACCCTAAGCCTAATACCTTTGACCCAACACAATATCCTTAAGCCTAGCACCTGTGACCCATCACCTTTCAAAATCAGTCTATTACTCTTAAACCCGATAACTTTGGCTTAACACACTACCTTAAACCTAATACCCTTGGTTCAATCTACTACCCAAAGCCCAAAACATTTGCCCCATCATACCTTAAGCCCAAAAAAAAAAAAAAAGGTTGGCCCATTACATAATAGGAAGCCTTTACTCTTAGGATCTATATGCCTATACCTTCATCACCTTTTCTATTCTATGCCCATCACTTAACTTGTTGCTTTGGTTTGAAGGTACTAATGGTCCATCCAGTTGATATGGCTTCCTTGACCACAATTGTGACCAATGTCCTTAAGAAACAAGAAGAACATTTCCAGGCTATCCTAGCTGCTCAGCAAGACCAATTTGAGGAACAAAGGCAATTTGTCATTGAGGAAGTTCGAGCTATGATTAACTAGGCCACCCTTGGCCATTCTAACCTAAAACTTATCTTGAACCAGACTAATCCTACCCAAACTAATTCATATCTAGGCCAAGGTGGGGAAGTTTTCTCTTATCCAGACACTATATTGCTCATGGAGAAACTTGAAGCCATAGAAAGAACCATCAAATCCCTAAAACACCGTGATGATTTAATTGATGTGGACAGTTTAACCTTATTCCCTAATGGCAAGCTTCCTCTTAAATTCAAAATGTGTGAGCTAGAAAGATTTGATGGAACCACTTGTCCAAGACCCATATGAAGATATATGTGGGGGCAATGAAACCTTTAGGAGTTAGCGATGACCTCCTTGCTCAACTGTTCCAACAAACACTAACTGGTGTCACTAGGAGATGGTTCCTTTCACTAGACAAGAGTAAGAAAAGGACATGGGATGACATCTGCTATGCCTTTGTCAAAAAAATATCATTATAACAGTGAAATGGATGTCATTAGGCATGACTTGGAAACCATCAAGCAGCTTCCTGTGAACCCTCAAATTTGCACCTCTTGATTCGGTTGCAGCTTGACACCTACTAAGAATAGGGCGCTGCGCACCCTACTCACTCTGTATAGAATCAAGCAGAGCTTGAATCGGAGCTGAAATGAGTCCAAAATGAACAGAAACAGATTGAGTCGTGCGAGTGGCGTTGGGAGGCACACATCCTGTGCTGCCCAGGAGGCAGCACGCATTTCGTGCAGCCGGAAAAAGGCTGTGCCACCGGTGCGGCATCAAAATCATGCCGCCGGTATGGCAACACGTCTGGCGTGCCGCCCAGACGGCCGGTGAGTCGGCCGTGCCGCCCCTACCGCCGACGCCATGCCGACACTGTCGTTCGTACCGCCGGCACCTCCTCTGTCAGCTCTATAAATAGGAGCCTTCTCCAGCCTCATTTGGCATGACTTCCAATGATTTCCAAGAGATTCTAAAGCATTCTAGAGCATTTCAAAGCGATCAGAGCAATTTCAAAGCATATTTTCGTTCTTATACTCACATATTTGCTGCTTCTAGATCCAGATTCCAAGCTTCCTTTGAATTCAAGGTGGAGTTGAGATCTGGAGCAAAACTAGTTCCATTCATCCGAAAGCTGAGAAAAGCAAAGGTATAATCCCTTTCCCATTTTAAAATTCTAAATTCAGATCTAGAATTTTCTTTAGGTCTAAAACTAAAAAGATCTAAAAAACTTATTAATTTAAGGATCAGAATTAAGTTAATAAGCAAACCAACACATTTTTAAAACCCCTCCTTCGCAAGAAGGGAGAACTGCGTGGGGTTTGATTCCTATTCAATAGGATACACAGGCTGCCATTCTGAAGGGCATCAACTCCAAAAATCTTTTTATCAATATTGTTTTCCTTTTATTTATTCACATTAATCCTTTATTTTGTGATTTTGTTTTCAGTTTATTTTGGGGAATGTGTGCTTTCCCTAGTACCCATAAGGGCAAGAGGAAAGATCCCCTTTATTTCATTTGTTTTGATATTGTAATAATTAAGTAGGATTTATCTGGCCTATTTATTTATTATTGTCATTCCATCACATCATATATATATATATATATATATATATATATATATATATATATATATATATATATGTTCATTCATCGTTATATTCCTGTTCATGCATACACAAAAAATCCTTTTCAAGAGTTATTTTGCATTTCAAGCCAAGCTAAAGAAAATAATATTTTCTTAAATTGTGTAATTATCAAAACCTGATCCCCGAGCCCTCCTTGGTCCCTTGTGGATTAGTGCACTTTTCCATTGGGATAAAATCAAATTTTGGAGTCAACCGTGTTGGGTTTTCTTTAATTTTTCCAATTAAAATAAATAAATTAAAGTGGCAACTCACTTTTCAACCTTCAAAATACAAAAATCAATTTTCTGAACTCACAGCGAGTTCCAATCGTGGAGTTTCTCCCAAAGAGCATTTCGATCCCTCGGTGGATCGGACCGGTGCTCGGGCGAGGCCTCACACTTCTAGAGGAATCTTTCTCCATATTTCTTACAAGGTGAAGGGCTAAAGCTGCTCAAATGGTAAATAGACCAATAGAGCAAGAACAAGTAGACATCCTTGTCAAGAATCTATTTCCAGCCTACCAAGCCCATTTGTTAACCCAATACCTACCCACTTTTAAGGTTGAAGATTGTATCCAAAGTGCATCATTTCAACCTGAATTCCTCACCACCGACTTGAAAAATGAAGCTAATTCAACCCTACCTTACCCTAGCCCCAAGTGGCATGACATAGAAGAGTTCAAGTTCAGCTGATCTAGCCTATTTGAGACTGAATTCCAAGTTTGAGTCTAAATCTCTAAGTTTGAGTTTGAGTATGAGTCTGTCATCTTATTTTCTTTTATTTTTTGTCAATCATGTCAATTCCTTTTTTGTTATATTGTAATAAAATTTTTTATTATAATAAAACATTCACATCTTTTTAATTATTTATGCACTTGTCTAAACATGGATGAGCTTTCAAAAAAAAAAAAGAAAAAAAGGGAAAAAAAAAAGGAGAAAAGAGAGAAAAAGAGAAATGAACATCAATTAAATCCACCCCAATTGAAGTGCCATCAATAATTGCTTTGCCAGCTCCTAACCAAAGTAGGTCAAGAAATAGACCTCTCATCAAAATTGAAACACAAAATCAAACGATACACCTCAACAAGGGGCAACAAGTTCTTTAAATCCAAAATTCAAATGTTAAAGCCCCTCAAAGCAAAGCAACATGTCATGGTGGAATGTTTTCTCTTAATTTTCATTAATCCAAGCTCGTTAAGTTGAAAACCTGAAAAGGGCAGCTTAGGCAAAATTTAGAACAAAAAAAAAAAAAAAAAAGCAAGAAAGCTCATCCTAGTCATCTTCTTTCGTATCATTGAATGTTTGTCAAAACATCTTCAGTAAATCCATCTCATCTCATGTCTTCAAAGTCATCTGTCCTCACTAGCTTACTCCTTCTTTAAAATGATATTATCTTCTACGCCCTTATCTCACAGTGGGGGCATGTCTTTCTAGGTCGTCATCATCTTTTGTTAATCCGTCTCGTTGCTTAGCTCAAAGAGCTTAGGCATAATCTCTCACATTGCTAGTCTATCATGTTCCTATCTCTCATTGGGAGCATGATCCTTAAATTGTCTCTTTTCATCAGTCCTTTAGCCACTTCTTAGGGCACTTCCTTTCATCCAGTCTATTGTCTATGTTCAAGCCAATAAAGTGTCACTCTAAAAGTCTCTTCAATCTCAAAACAACAAGGTTAGCTTGGCTTGTTCTTTTCCATGAATCATGCTATAGATAGCAAAATTGTATGACCTCCTTAATCCTTTTCAAAATTTCCAACCCTTCTTTGAACCATTCCCCAACTTCAAAAAGTACCATTCCATCTTTTCAAGCTTAAGCTCAAGCCTCATATAACCCTTTCCTCTCATCATCTTTTAAGGGCCAAGCTTATGGGCAAAACCAAAAATCCTAAGTCTTTTATGACTCATCATCCTTAGAGCCAGCTTTCTCTAGTATAATCAAAATCAAGTCATGTCTTGCAAAGCTTAAGAAAGGCTTAAACCACTCAAGTCATTCTATGTCTTATTGGCAAAATTTCATCATCCTTGAAAAGACCAAGCCTCTTCGGCAAATTACAACTGAGTCAAAGCTTACCAACTATCCGATGGGCAAGAAAATCTGATACATCCATGTTAAAAGGTAAACTTGTATCCATGAGCCTGTGACCAAAACCCTTACCACCATACCCAAACCAAAGCCGACCATCCAAAGCACCCTTATGGAAAAAAGCCCAAGCTGACAAAGCCTTTTGACCAAAAGCCTTCAACCCTTCAACCCTTCACCAATGAAGCCCAAGCTTAGCTTTCACCATGGTGCCCAAATCAAAAAGCCTAAGCCTAGCTTTCACCATTCACAAAAGACCATAATCTCCTCCAAAGCCAAATCTGACCAAGCCTTCCCCAACTAATTTCCTAGCTTGACCTATCCTCTAAGCCAGACCTAGTTGAGCCTAAAGTAGAACCTGACCGAGCCTTCCAAATGAACTTGACCAAGCCAAAGTCCTAGACCTGACTAAGCCTTCCACATAAACTTCTCCAAGGATAAGCCCTATAAGTTGACCTTCCCGAAACCTTCCAATCTAATCATCTCTAAAAGCCTGACCTTCCTGACCCAACTTTCCAATTCGGCCTCAAACCAAAGTTAGACCTATCTAAATATAATAGCCCAATCTTTTTTAAAACCACACCATACTTCTTCCTAGGCCAAACTAATAGCCATTCACCAGCCAATCTCATACCTAGCATGCCCACATCACCTCTAAACTAGCCTATCAACCAAAAACCAAATGACCAAATAACTTTCCTCTATCATTTTAAAGTGGGGGCACATCCCTTCCAAATATTCACCTTTTCGAAATAGGGGCATCTTTCTCCTAAAGATCAACACTTTTATATCAGGCGGACCCTTCATAGGTTCAAGGTATTAGATCATTATATAATCATCTAGCATTTTTGCAATGAACAGGATCATCACTTTTCATTCCTACCAGAAAGAACCATTACTGTTCCTACCAGACAGGACAATTATCTTTATCATTTCTACCAGACAGGATGGTCATCTTTTTCTTGATCCTACTAGACAAGATCATCACTTTCATTCCTACCAGAAAGGACCAATACTTTGCTATTCCTACCAGACAGGAATATTACTCTCAGATCCTACCAGATAAGATCGTCATTATCACTCCTACCAGATAGGACCAATGATTTACCATTCCTACTAAACAGGAATATTACTCTTAGATCCTATTAGACAGGGTCATCATTATCATTCCTACCAGACAGGAACTATCATTTTCTTTTTGCCACTTTCAAATATACTAGGGGCATCCTCTTCATTTCATACTTATCAGAATTTCCTACTCCTTCTAAATATACCAAGGGCATCCTCGCCGCTTCCAAATATATCGGGGGAATCCTCTTCGCTTCTAAATATACCGGAGGCATCCTCTTCATTTCACACTTATCAGCATCCACTTCGCATCCAAATATACTAGGGGCATCCACTTCGCTTCCAAATATACTAGGGGCATCCACACCGCTTCTAAATATACCGAGGGCATCCTCTTCATTTCAACTACTCCCAAATATACCGGGGGCATCCTATTCATTCCAACCACTCCCAAACCAGGGGCATCTTATTCATTCCAACTACTATTAAATATACTGGGGGCATCCTCTTTAATTCCCACCACCCCCAAATATACTGGGGGCATCCTCTTCATTTCACACTTACTAGAATTTCCTGTTGCTTCCAAATATACCAGGGGCATCCTCGCCACTTCCAAATATATCGGGGGAATCCTCTTCGCTTCTAAATATACCAGAGGCATCCACTTCGCTTCCAAATATACGGGGGGCATCCACTTCGCTTCTAAATGTACAAGGGGCATCCACACCGCTTCTTGATATGATGCAAATATGTATACCTAAACTAATCAATTAATGGTTGATTTTGTGTTTGAATGCATGAGTTTTATCTTTAAAGTGGTGCTTTTAATCTTGTTTTTAAGTGCTCTTTAAGTAATTTAGGTAACTCTCAAAGGATCAAGGGTCCTGTGCTTGAAAAGGAAGAAGTTTTGCAAGGATTAGCTAAGACAAGACCGTGCCGACTCGTCCCAGGCCGTCATGAGTCGTGATAGTAGCCTTCTGTGCTGACTAGTGACAATAGCCTGTCACGAGTCATCCCCCCTGTGCCGACTCGTGACAGGGTAGTTACTACACCCTTTCAAGGAACCCTTTTATTTTGACACCCTTTTCAAAGGGGCACTTCTTGGGACACCTTGGGGCTTGTAAATACTTAGATTTGGCTTCACTTTTGGGAGAGATACTATTGTATTACATAAGAAAAACTTACTTAAAATCATTGTAAACACCTTATTAGAATTAAGTACTTGGATCAAGTGTCCTTCCAAAAGGCACTCTAAGTTCAAGAGTTATGCAAGTAATTTTATGAAGAATAAAGGAGTCTTCATTTATCAATATTTCTTCCTTTCTTCTATCTTTATTTTACTATTCAATAATGAATGCTTGCATTATTTCTATGAAATATTTTACCATGTACTTATTCTAATAGGTTGTTAGAATTGCAATGATGAATTAATTTTATGAACTATATTCTTAATATGGATGGATGATTTGTTTCAATTGAGTGCTTAATTATGTTGTGTATGCTTGATCACTATATGTAACTTGTTAATCAATTTATTCACAACGAGAGTTGGGATAACTTGGTGGAAATGCAATTAAAATTACTTAAAGGATAGGAAAATACCTGGAGACAAGAAATCCACTTTGAGGGGTTAAAGAATTGGCATGGAACTTGATAGTTTTTGTTTATCTCTACAATGTCATGAGAGTGCTTGTAGACTCTAAATGAAAATATCCTTAATTGATAATGAGAGTTGCTTTTAAGGACTGATGGTCATATTCTCTAATCATTGCATGTGTTTATATATTGTTAAACATTTATAGTTCAAAATTAATTCTAAATTGTAATTCTATTTTTGTTATTAATTAAAGTAACAATAAAACTTTAGTATTTTAGATTAGATAGAATAAACGAACATCTTTTGTTTGTTGTTTGCCTATCCATCTTAGTAATTACCCGGTTAATATAAAATTGCTCCAGATTCCCTAGAGTTCGACACCCTACTCACTCTGTACTTAATCTTAGAGACTAGGGTATTAAATTTGACCCACAACACTTCTAAATATACCGGGGGCATCCTCTTCATTTCAACTACTCCTAAATATATCGAGGGTAACCTATTCATTTCACCCACTGCCAAATATATTGGGGGTAACCTATTCATTTCAGCCACTTCCAAATATATTGGGGGCATCATATTCATTCCAACCACTCTCAAATATACTAGGGACATCCTATTCATTCCAACCACTCCCAAATATACTAGGGGCATCCTATTCATTCCAACCACTCCCAAATATACCAGAAGTATCCTATTCATTCCAACCACTCCTAAATATATCGGGGGCATCCTATTCATTCCAACCACTCCCAAATATACCGAGGGCATCCTCTTCATTCCAACCACTCCCAAATATACCAGGTGCATCCCCTTTAATTCCAACCACTCCTAAATATACCAGGGGCATCCTCTTCATTCTAACCACTCCCAAATATACCGAGGGACTACTCTTAAATATACCGGGGGCATCCTCTTCATCCTCAAATTCATTGCCATTAGAATCACCTTTCAGACAAAGATAATTCAGATGAGGGGGCAGTTGTGAACCCTTAATTTTGCACCTTCCCATATGCATTTGAACCTTAAAAGCACTTGGGCTCGGTAAACAAACCTTTATAAGCTGAAAACTCTTAAAATGGAAAAAATAAAATATTTCTTTTTGGCATTTAAACTCTTTCAAATCATCCAAGACTGAGTAACAAATACAATGCAATTGGAATCATGAAAAACGGATGAGAAACGAGCAAGAACAAGCAAAAACGGGCAAAATAGGCGAAAGCAGGGCCCGTTGCTGCAGAGCTCTACGGTACTGCTGCAAAGCTCTCTATGAAACTGCAAGGGGCTATGCACACCACAAAGGCCTCTGTGACAACTCCGGCAAAAATTCAATTTTTACAATTCCACATTGGAATTTTGTGTTTTCTATGCTTCAAACCTTCTCTTATATATAGAGGGCCTCTCCATACTTTAAAACACTAACTTCTAGAGCTTGAAAAGCATTACTTAAAGCAAAACACTTTGCATTTGCTCCTTGCTTTGCAAAGTGAGTTGGGAGATTTCTCCTGGATTCCTACCAGACTAGTTTAAGGCTTTTCGCCGCCCACTTGTTTGAGGCAAGTCTCTTGCCCAAGGCTCATTTCTACTGCCCAAGGCTCATTTCTGTCACCTAAGGCTAACTGTTGCCTACTGCCCAAGGCTAGCCACTGCCCACTATCTAAGGCTATCTGTTACTCGCCGAGGCTAGCTACCACCCGCCGTCTAAGACTACCTATTGGTTGCTATCCAAAGCTAGTTGTCGCTCGCCGTCCAAAGCCAACTATTGCCCATTATCCAAGGTAAGCTTCTTTTCCCTTAATTTCATTGTTTGTTTTAGTTAGTTAATTAAATTGATTCATTTAGGTTGCTAGCTAATCAACTCAGTAATCAATTAAATTAATTAATTAATTCAACCCTCTTTTAATCAATCAATCAAAATATAATAAAGTGGCTAGGCTAAACTAACTCTTTCGCAAAAAGGGAGAACTACATGGGTTCTGATTCCCATTCGAAGGGATACATAGTCATGCTTGGTTCAGGCATTGAATCCAACTAAAATTAACCAACTTTCCCCTCTATCACCTTCTTCACTTACTATTTTTTTTTTGTTACTTTGTTACTAGGCTTAGTTTGGGAAATGTGTGACTTCCTTAGAACCCATAAGGGCTAGAGGAGGTATTCCCTAAATTTGGATTTCATTGTAATATTAACTCTCTTTTATTTCAAATTCTAATTATGTATAAACTTTATGGATTAAATGATCATGCATATTGTAAATTGTCCATACATTTTAATTGTTCATGAAATGTGTTTTAAGTTACTCTTATATTAATTGGCCAAACTTATTTTGTTAAATTAAACCGAAAACCTAGTCCCCGAATCCTCTTTGGTTTCGAGGCTGGTGATCTTTTTCCTTTAGATAATAATTGGAGTCAAATGAGTTTTTTCCTTATATTTTCCCAAATAAAAATAAATTAAGGTGGTGACTCCTAAAACCAATTTTCAAATCTATCAAAGATAAGCTCGAGGGCTTCCTTGTGAGTTATTTCCCAAGTGAGTATTTTGATTCCCTTTAGTGGATCATATCGGTGCTTGGGCGAGGCCTTACAGTAATATAACGAATAATATAATTTGGATAAAGGACTTTATTGATAAGAATAAGATTATTGAAAGGTAAGTAGGGAAAAGTTATAGAAACAAATGAATGATAGAGAAAGTTAGCTCAAATGGGATGAATATTTGAATATGGAAAGAAAAAATTAACCCATAAAGTGTTGCAATTAGGACTAGTCCTAATGGAATATTTATTTGATGTAATATAATCGATTGGTTAAAATGATGTTTTTGATGTTAAGTAAGAATAAGAAATGTAAATGTTTAAGTGTGATATAGAATTTAAGAGTGTGAATGACCACAAGAGTATGGGAGAATAGAGTTGATGGGATTTTAATGAGATTGGTATATATTCCAAATAAGTTAGACCTAGAGAAACGTGAATGTGAAATCGTTAAGGAATGAGTGAATCAACGAGAAGTGCATAAAGAGTTATATAATATGACATGTTCAATTCTTAAAAAGAATTTGGCTCATAGAAAGATGTTGCATTTAAGACTATCATTATTACTTTAGTAGGGAACACTATGAAGTGGGAGCATCTTGCTATAGTAAGTGCATGACTTGAAATGTTAATTCAAATGTTAAACTCTATTTTAATGCATAAATGATATCTAAATAATTTGGACAAGACCTTTAAATAGGGAAGTGAATAAGATTTGCCATTAGATATGAAAGTTAGGAAATGAGGAAAACCCACTAGATAAAGAGATGACATGATGAAATAAGATGGTATAGGAAACAAAGGCTTCCTCTTATAATGGTATAGTTGCAATCTAAATGTTCAAAGAAGAAAGAGCTCACTCAACTCTTATACTTATTGACATACTAAAATAATTAAACAAATAAGAATTATTTGATAAGGAACTCAATTTTTGAGGAAATTACTAATGAAACATAGCCCTTCATTTAAAGGTTTACAAGGACAAGGACATTGTTCTATCATGGATGCCTTGATAGATACCCTTTAATACCACTCGACCAATGACAAAGTTGATGGTACTAGTTTCCTAAGGATCATTCCTAGAAATAAAGAGGGTAAGTTCATATAGAGAAGGATGTACTCAAATGCAAAAGAAGAGAAGCATTTCAAAATAACCATATTTCAAACAAAGGCTTAAAGCAATAGAGTAAGAAGGAAAAAAGAATTAGTCTAAATAAGGATATGAATATGAAAAAGGAAAGTTGACATGAGCCTAGTAATTGAGATGCTTAAAATTATTGAAAGATGAAGAATAGAAGGGAGATAAAGGATATAATCTAAGTGTTAGAAATTTTCATGGATCATAAATAGGCTATATATTGGAGTAATAGAAGTAAAGATCCAAATAACCATGTTAGAATATACCAAGGGATGGTGTTGACCAAGTAAAATTGTATTTCTCCATTATACTTATTGAAACATAAGTCAAGAATTGGAAAGAAAAGTGAGTGATGATTTGATAATTAAATAGGGGAAGCAAGTAAAAGAGAAGGAAATGCATAAATATAAATGTCAATAAGAATTAAAATTGAAGTTACATGACATATTGAGTGATTAAGTTTCATTAGATGTAATACAAAGAGAACTTGAAAATTTAAAAGAATATACATGCCTTATTGAGCACAATAGGAAGACCTTTACTAAGGAATAAATGAATCTTCTTAGAAAGAGAAAAGGGAAAATCAAACTATAGGATACAAGGAACTGAAAAAGGAGTTGGATTAGAATAGTAGTGTAATTATATGAGATTTATTATGGTGAAATTACCAAGTAAAATGAGAAAAAGTATGATACGAGATGGAATAGAATTATTCAAAGTTGACAGTGGATATCTTGTCACTGAAGTGCTTTAATGATAATGCAATCTTTGAATTCCAAATTTCAAACCTCTCTAATTTCTAACATTAATTTGTTTAGCTGAAGATAGGACAAATAAGTTGGAAAAACATGGGTCACGAACCATTAGGAGTGAGGTTCGTGAACTTGCTTAACTTAGATGCCTTACGTCTGATATGAAGACAACTAGATCACCTTCTGCTAGACAAAAGGATGAAAATTAAAGAAGTTCTGGAATTTTTGCATATATATGCATTAATACCATTTGTAAAATGTTTAGTAGAAATTTATCCTACTTCATTGTGTGTGTGTATAGACCCCTCCATATGATAATGTGCAACAAGATCTATTATTAAGAAATTAGAAATAAATGCCCAATAAAGGAATATGATTAAAGAAAGATGAAGCATAAATATTATTATATTACTCTAATTGAATAGAAAATCATAAGCAAAATATAATACTCAAAGGATAATGAGCTATAATTGATCGAAAATTTAGGAAAAAGTGAAAAGAATCAAGTTTCTGAATTTAAAGTTAAGGATAATACTTATAAGTGAGGGAATGACAAAGATGAACTGCGCGTATAAGGAAATAACTGTAAATTTGACTACATGAGTGTGTATATGGGCATGTATATAAGAGCAAGTATGTGAATGACAAACATATTGAACTCTGGCATAGTTAAGACAATTAGTAATAATAAAGAATCCAAAATATCTATTTGCTTATTTGAGATGCTATAGCATTATAAAGATTTGACATAAATTTGTGGAATTGGTATATGGAGATAGGACACATAAGTTAATGAAGGATTTAAGGTGAGTTTTATTATGTTTCTCATTTATACATAACTATGTACATATTGTATGTTTAATAAATGGTTAGAAGATGATAAAGTAATGATCTTGACATATCTATAACAAAAGACAAATTGAATGAAAATTTGGTTTGATAAAATAAATAATCAATTCCTTATAGACATTTATGATTAGGGAATGATTAAATTTGAAAGGAATTCTTCAATAGTCAGTGAAAAGCAAAAATGGAAGTAATTTGCCTAAAGAGTTGGTACTTGTAATTTGTAATAAGTATTAAGAGTGACCATGACCACCGGACATAGGAATATATTATTTTAATTCACTCTTCTAGAGTTTTAGAATGGAAATAAAAAGATATCTGTATAGTGATTTAAATACTATAATGCAAGATGAAGTATCTCAAAAAGTTGTGAAATTAAGGAACTTTAAAGTATAGCCTGAGAATTCTTAAACCATAATGAGGTATAAGACAATAGACCTATAGTTTACAAAGTGACAAAAAAATATAGCACATATCTAATGGTTTAGGAATCAAGAAAACAAAGATATCATGATGAAACTTCTATTATAAGAGTTGTTACTAAAATGGAGTTAGTAAAAAGATGTAAATAACTCATATAGTGGGACAATGATAAAAAAAAAATTCTTGGGAATAATAAACGTGTATGGGAAAACAACTGAGACATGTAACCTAAGTATTGTCCTTTGCCTTATGAATCAAGAGTCTCTATTTTGAAAATTTGAGGATGAATTTTCTAATGGGGGGTAGAATGTAATACCCCAGGTTTCCCTAATCTATTAGAGTAAAAAATGGTGACACTATAATGTTCATCTACTATACCATTCAAGGCCTTTCTAACATATTAAGAATTATAAGAATACCATAAGAAGAAATTTTAAATGAATAATGTGAAAATGAGTAAAGAATGTAATCAATTTTGATAAGCACTTTTATGATAAAATGAAAGTCAAACCGAGTTTGACTTAATATGACTATGTTGATAATTTATTTGAAATGTGAATCTAAAGTGCTAGTGAATGGGCATTAACATCTCTTAAGTCATTGGGAGATGATAATAGTGATAAGAAAAGTTGATTTCAATCAAAGTTACAATGGTACAATAGAAGTCAAACTTAGTTTGACCAAGTGAGTCTATATGATTTACATAGTAGAACTATGATAATGAAGGGCTAGAAAATGTACACTATAGAGTAAATAAGATTTATCTAGCAATGTCTAAAGGGTGTAGTGATATTAGAAGGTAGAAACATATATATCAAAGTAAAAGAAACGAACTAGAAAATGTACTAAATCACTAAGTTTGAAATGTGCATATGCGGGCTTGTTAATGGCTTTTGAACACTAAAGGCTCAAGCCCATTTGGTTGGCTGGCTCATTAGGCCTATGATTGAATGAACATACATTTAACTAGAGTTAAGAATGGTTAACCAATGTTAAGTTTGATGTTGTTAAAGTTTGCCATTAATTTTGACTTGGAAACCACCATTTTTTACTATATCAATTCCTTTTCCAACTTGAATTCTCACTTCTCCTACACCAAAGTCTATATTCATTTTTACTCTTCCCAAACTCTATGATGAACATCATCAACCTAGATGAGATCCTAGCCATTCATTTGCTTAAATTATAGCCATCCATTGTGATTAAGTTTTAGCCATTGGATTACAGATGATTGAATCCTCACCATTCAACTTTCATAGATAAGTAATAAGATGTGCAAATTTTCATTATTTTTGTAAAAACTAACATAAAACACCATTCCAAGAGGAAGAACATCCTCTAAATTTTGGCTATTCTCTTAGAAACACAAACCAAGGGTTTTTAAGGAAAGAACTTACACTCATCTTTTCCTTGATATGTTCTAAGCATGACTTTGATGTTATAGTTACAAAAACTTCCTTTTTCTTCCATCTAAATGATTCAACCAAAAGCAAATATAGCTAGAAAATATTTATTTAATATGTTTCTCAATTAAATATGAGGATTGGGCTTAAGAAATTAAGGTATAACAAGTGAAAACAAGCAAAGGAAATAAAGAGCACTTGTAAGGGTACATTAACTCTATATTCGGCCTCTCTTAAATTTAGTATCAAGGGTCATTCTAAAATTTATTTGATGTTATCTAAGGTTATTTGGGATGGAAAATAGTATTTTAGAAGTGTCAAATGGAATTATAGAAACTTATTTCAAAACTTGAAATTTTGAAGACATAACTTAGGTTAAAAGAGGAAGTTCAAGATCTAATATTATTTTCCATGTTTAATTGATAATATGGGCTTTTTAACATGATAATTTCATAATTCTATGATTAATTTGAGGATTGGATGAGGAATTAATAGTTTTCTCCAAATTCTAGGGTTTATGGATAAATTGGGGATTTTGAGAACTAAACTTGAATTCAAGGAATTGAAGGGGGAATAAAGCTTAAGAATAATGTAACATGATTTGTATAATATTAATTTCAAAATTCAATTAATAGAAATGATTTTGCTCAAATTTAATGAACTAGGTTCATTTATGCAATTAGAAGGTCAAAGTAGAATTAGTTCCATTAAATATTGGAAATTATTTAAATTGATTCTAATTGAGAAATATGAAATTATGAGGAAAAGAATTTTCTTTCCTTAAGTGAATATATTTGGCTATTTGGAAAACAATTAGAGAAAGTGTTAAAATTAGTAATAAGTATATGTATAATGTATCTTGACCTTCAAATTTATAAGTTAATACTCCAATGAACAAGATAGAAGTGTTAACAAGTTAAGCTAAATTTAAACTAATGTTATAACAAGGAAGTGATTAATGTGGAATTGAAATGCAAATGTGTAGAAACTAAAGACAAGGATAAGGACATTGTCCAAGAGTGCGAGGAGCACTACTAGCATCAAAGTTAAACGTACATATGAGCAAAGGAGTCTAAGGTGAGTACTTAATAATATAATATGACATGTGCCATATTCTTTGCACCTTTATTGTTCAAACCATTATCGTTGAAATATTCCAATTTCATGATGAACATGAATTGCTTATTGAATATTGAGCCATTTGATATGATACTTCTTTATGGCATTTGACTATTGTGAACCTTTCATGTTGAATTCATAGTGTGACCATTGAATTCCTTACTGCGAACGTTAAATGAACCTATCTATTAATGCCTATTGATAAGCAGAAATACCCTACTGATGTGGGGTAACACATCAGACCTTATGCATTTGCTAAAAGCTTACGGGTAGGATGAGAATACCCAATCTCTATTAGGGGGCAAGCTTAACCATAAGGCTGGATTAGTCTTACGTAATGTGATGCATATGAGTGAGCAAGGCTTAGGCTGTCACTCTTTAATTTATATCTGTAGGATGCATTCCACTTCTAAGAAATCATTATTTCTACTAAAAGATGTTACTTCCATCTTAAATGAGAAATCTATTAATAATAACAATTTTGAATAACATCACTCCACTGTCACTATCAGCATTCTAATAATGAACCATATACTCGCTATATATATTGTATTATTATGTACTCATTAAGTTTTGTCTCATTCCTTAGTTGTTTAAATTTTTCAGGTATGATTGATGAGTCAGCAAGGTAAATTCCAAGCCCTATTCTTCCACTTAGAAGTTGTTTTGCTAATTTCAAGTGTTGTGAGTTTTGGTTATATGACTATGAAGATCATTCATTTAGAGCTCTATGGTTACTAAAGGTTTAGCACTAAAATATCATTAGATTTATAAATATTATAAATTATATTATAATTACTATTATAATAGTGTATTAAGTTATGAACATTTGGATAATGACATGAAATACAAATCTAAAAATTTTACGAGTTGAGTACATAAATGGTATTAGTAAGTAAGTATTTGGTAATATGTAAAATGATAAACTAGCAATGGGCAATAAGGAATGGTAATCAAGTTCTAACCTTAGGATAAAGTTTAACATGATAAATGGTAAAGGATTATAAGTTAAATGGGGTTCTATAGGTTTTGGTGACTCTATTTCTCCCTATGCCCTAAGATCGTCACAGCTTAATAAGTGGGTCATGACACCCAACCTACACATAAATCTTGTAAAATAGAAGCCATAAAGAATGAAAGCAGAATATATCAAAGGGCATCATGTCCACTAAGTTAAAAACCCAAAAGGGTAACTTATGCAGAAATTAGACCAAAAAATAAAAGATGTCTCATTTAATGGTGATCAAATTTTATAAAATACAACCCATCATCATAACAAAAGGATAACGCATTCCATTGTCATCTATAGCTTATCCTGTATCATATAGCCCTGTCGACCTATAAGCATCCTAAACAGAAAGCAAAAAAGTCATGTCTTAAGTCACAGTCTACCTCCTAAAGTACACATCTCTTATGCCCTCATCAGAATTAGAGTTTGCAATAATCTCCTTAGATGGGCACACCCCTCCCTCAGGTCTTTATAGCTCTCTCTACCATAGCAGCAGAAGTATTAGCAAAATCAAAACTACTCCCACAGTAGTATCATAAACTCTCTCCTGAGCACCATAGTTCTGAAACTGCTGCCATAAATCCTCTTCTGCAAAATTGTAACTTGGAAACTGCTCGCTACTACAACAACTAAAATTCTCCTTTGTACTCTAGAAAATATTGTCCTCCTGTTTGCCTTAACTGCAATAGTGATTCTCTAAACCACCACTGTATTGTCATCCTATCTCTTTACAGTAGTCAAAGAAATTACTTCATAATTGAAGAAGAAAAACTAAAGAAATACAAGGGAAAACTGATGGAATTCTTGTTATGAAAAATTTCTAAATTAAGTCTTTTTTTCTCCCCTTAAAATGTGAATTCCAGTCGTCTTCTTATCTCTCGCTATCTCCAAATGTAAATAAATCCCTAATTATTTATCATACTTAAAGAATAAGTTCCTAGATAATCTTTTACAAGATAGGAAATAGGTTTCCATAAGGATTCTACCTTCTAAATGATAAATGCATATTTGACTATATTTTATCCCTTGTTCTTGCCTTATTTTATCATTAAATTGAGTTTAATTTGTTTGTTAAGTGGTCTATCAGAGCATTTTGAGTGTTTTAGCTGATTTGAAGGCCACTAATCAATTTTTCTGGAAATGACAAAGCTAAGGAGCAAATTCAGTGAACTTTGGGCAAGAACTTAAAGACAAAGCAGGCAACACTCCCAGATGCACGGGTGTGTACTAGGGTGTGTTGCACCATTTTGCCTATGTACTTGGCTGTGTTGCAGCCTATGTTGAAGAACTTATTTTCATAAGAGACAGAAGCCTACATGCCTAGCAACATGAGCATGTACCAGACCGTGTAGACGAAAAATGCATCCTTTAAAAGATGTTTTCAAAAAGAATAAAGAGGGAGTCTTATCTTTTTAGAGAGTTTTACTTTGGGGAGAACTTTTTGAGAAGGAAAGAAGAGTTCACAACCAAAATCAAGAGGGAAGAACAAGATTGGAGTTGATTCGAAGTGGGTGATTTAAGATCAAAGAGAAGATTTTTAAAAAATTTTCTATGGATTGTTTGATTTATCTTTCTCTTCTTTCTTGTTCATTATTCTTATAATTTAGCATGAACTAAAACTACTTTTATTTAGATGGGATGAACTCTAGTTCTGATTGTATGAATTGAATGATTGGATTTTCAATCAAATCATCACTAGATTGAGTTATATTCATAATTTATATTGATAAAATCTCATTGACAATTGTTAGCATGTTGATTTGATATCTGATTTATTATTAAGGTCTAAAGATACCCTTGACTTCATTTGATCACTCATGAATATTAGGGATTACTTAGGACACTAGAGATAGGAAATCCTTTGGCTTTTAATTCCTTAATCTTAATGCTTTGACTAACTTATTGAATAAGAAGATATTCTATTTAATTTGTTTAGGGAAAAAGGGATTAATTTAGTTGAGAAATGTTTAATTCTACTTTTAAGATTGCCAACTTAATTCATTGTTTGATTTGATTGATTTTGTATTTCATGAAATACATGAGGAGCTAGGGAGAGTTTCAATCTAGATAATTAATTCATTAATTCTTTTCTATTCATTTGGTTTATTTTCTGCATTTAGTTAATTTAGTTTAAAATTTAATTTATTTTAATTTTAGCTTCCTTGGAATTTGATTCACTAGACAATAGTTAACATTTGAGCTAATACTTATATAGTTTCCCTGTGGGATTGACCTCTTTTGTGCTATACTACTTGGACAATAGGTACACTTGCCTATAACTAGGGTACAATAGACTTAGAATTTATTTAACCTGGTAGAAGTATAAAATACAGACATTAAGTTTTTGGCGTTGTTGCCGGAAAAGCTTTTATATAATATTAAGAAAATAATAGAGACTGTTGATTTAGTTTTTCATTTTTGTTTTTAAATATTGTTCTTGGTATTTTGTATTTTAGGTTACTTAATTCTTGTATGACTAGAGCTAGTTCATCCAACTTGATAGAGGTAGATCCTGAAATAGAGTGAACTCTATGCAAGAAGTTGAAGGAAAGAGAGTTAGTTGTGGTTGAGAAGATTAAAGAAAAAGAAGTTGAAATAACAAGAGACAGAGACCAAAGAACAATGTCAGATTATGCTAAGACTGCTCTTACTGGGGCTGATTCCAGTATCAGGAGACCGACAATTGCTACTAATAATTTTGAGACCAAACCAAATGTTATTCAGATGGTTTGACAACAGTGTCAGTTTGATGGATTTCTTGATGAAGATCCTAATGCATATCTAACAAATTTTATGGAGATTTGTGACACATTAAAGATCAATGGAGTTTTAGATGATGCAATTAGTTTGAGGTTATTTCCATTTTCATTGAAGGATCAACCTAAGCAGTGGTTGAAATCATTTGTTATTAGAACTTTCACTACTTGGGAGGGTTTGGCTGAAAAGTTTCTAGAAAAGTATTTACCTCCTTTTATGATAGCAAAGTTGAGGAATGATATCTCTTCATTTATGCAGAGTGACACTGAGACTTTATATGACACTTGGGAGAGATTTAAGGATTTACTAAGAAAGTGTCTATACTATGGCTTAACTCTTTAGTAGCAAGTTCAAACTTTTTACAATGGTTTAAATTATGCAAGTAAGCAAGCAATCAATGCAGCTACTAGGGGTTCAATTAATAACAAGACACCGAAGGAAGCTAGGGATTTGATAAAAGACATGGTCATTACTTATTACCAATGGCAACCCACTTGAGATTAAGGAAGAATTAGAATTGCTATTATTCATCAAGTGGATCCTGTTGTAGCTTTGGCGGCTTAACTTAAGGCTATGAATAAAAAGATTGACAGTTTAGCCTTATTAGCTAAGCCTACTCAAGTCATGTATTGTGAATGGTATGGAGGAGGACATCAATGTAAAGACTGTTAGATGGGGAACAATTTTGCCAAGCTCGAGTAAGTGGACTATATGGATAATGCACCAAGGTAGCATAATAATCCATATATCAATACCTACAATCCTTGCTGGAGGAATCATCCAAATTTCTCTTGGAATAACTAGTCTTATGTGAGACCTCCACCTAGATTCCAATCTCAACCTCAGCAAGAGAAGAAAAGCAATTTGGAGGAGATGTTGGGAAAATTCATTACAGCTTCGGAGACTAGATTTCAAACCATAGAGACAGCTCTAAGGAATCAAAGGCTTCCATTCATAATCTAAAGAATCAGGTTAGGCAAATTGCAAAAGCATTATCTGAGAGATCTCAAGGTAATTTGCCTAGCAATACTGAAACTAATCCTAAAGAGCAACTTAAGGCCATTTTATTGAGGAGTGGCAAAGAGTTGAAGGCTCATAAGAAGCAAAATGAGAAATTGGTGATTGAGGACGATAGTGCCAAAGATTAGGAAGTTAATGAGAAAGTAGACATTACACTTATGGTTAAGGAGTTCCAGCCATGCATTCTATACCCCGTGAGGTTAAAGAAGGATAAAATGGATGAACAATTTGGTAAGTTTCTTGAACTCTTTAAAGAATTGCACATTAATATTCCTTTTGTGGAAGCTCTTTCATAGATGCCAAAGTATGCTAAAATTCTTGAGGAGCTGCTTTCCAATAAAAGGAAAGTTAAGGAGTTGTTAATGGTTCAACTCTCCGAGGAGTGTTCAACAATCATTCAAAAGAAGCTACCTAAAAAGCTTAAAGATCCAGGGAGTTTTACTATCCTTTATCTTATAGGTAGTTTGGAAATTAATAAAGCATTGGCTGATTTAGGGGCTAGCATTAATGTTATGCCCTACAAAATGTTTAAAAAATTAAGTCTAGGTGAACCTAAGCCAACACACATGAGTATTCAATTAGCTAATTGATTTATCACTTATCCTAAGGGTATAATTGAGGATGTGTTGGTGAAGATGGTGAATTTATATTTCCTATGGATTTTTTAATATTGGATATTGATGAGAAAGTTGATGTGTCACTTATCCTAGGTAGACCATTTCTAACTACTACTAGAGTTGTGATTGATGTGATTGATGCGTATTGATGGTAAATTGATACTTAGGGTAGGAAATGAGCAATTGGTTTTGCAACTATTCAATGCTATGAAAGATCCATTTACACTTGAAGATGTGGATGCTTGTGATGATGCAACTAATCTTAAGAGTGTGCATTTTATTTCCAACACCGTTCACAAGGATCTTTTTGAGTTATGCCTTATGCAGGGACAAAAAGATAGTGAGACACCTGAGACCATTGAACATGTAGCTTACCTTGAAGCTACTAAGCCATTGAAGAAGAGCAAGGCATTTGAGTATATTGAGATGCCCAAGAGTGAAAGAATGAAGCCATCCATTGTTGACCCACCTAGTTTGGAGCTTAAGCAACTCCCTTCCCATTTGGAGTATGCCTTCTTTGCAAAAAATTATAAGTTGCTTGTGACCATAAATGCTAACTTGTCAAAGGTACAAAAGGAAAGATTATTGGAGGTTTTGGGAAAACATAAGAAGGCTATAGCATGGAAAATTGCAAACATCAAAGGCATTACTTCTTCTTTTTGCACTCACAAAATCTTGATGGACGAAGAATACAAACCTATGGTGCAACCCCAAAGGCGTCTCAATCCTAAGATGAAGGATGTGGTAAAAGCTGAGATGATCATGCTTCTTGATATAGGGATTATCTACCCTATTTCAGATAGTTCATGGGTGAGTCTAGTTCATTGTCACATCCTAACCTTAAAGATATGATGGTCCTAGAACATAGGGAGATATAAGGTCACCCACGCCCGTAGAACCCACTTACATATAAACAAATCATGCCTAGGATCTTACCAAACCTCTTACGATAACTCATTCAAAACATTTAGATGAATATCTTAAATTGCGGAAGTTTAAAACAAATCATTACATATAAAATCCATGAGGAAAATAATATATATCAATAAGTATCAATCAGCATTCCCGGAGCATCTAATGACAAGACTTCATAAAATAGTATTATTGATAACTTGGACAAGGAATTCCCTAAGTGAAGTAGAATGCTTGAGCCATCACCTTGCCTCCTCACTTTTGCTCACCTGGAACCACACAAGAAAAAAGGGGTGAGATAGATGATCTCAATGAGTAAACAATAAAGCACATACATATCACATATTCCTTTGAAAAGGAAACACCTAACTTATACACATAGTTCATGATTAGTAGTTCATGAACCAAGTTGCAATTTAGCAAGGGTTCAATTTGGCAAATTTGCAGAAATAACACTTATCACTTATAAAGAGTGAAGGCTATTGCTCTATCAGTCGAGCACTTAAGGAGAGGTGGCCTTATACCAAATTCCAACTCCTATCACTTATAAGGCATGAAGCTGATCAAGCTCCATGGCTAGAACCGCCCCTTTCTAGCTAAGGTGGATACACTACCCCTATCCATCGGGTTACGACCATGTGCACAGATTCTGATGATTACCCGCATCGGCACGAGGATTCTGCATAAAGGGTAAAAGTACCATAGCTAGAGCTAATGCTAATCACAATTCTCAATATCACATAAGGCAATAATAACATGTATTCTAATAACAATAGTGGTTTAGCTTTCAAACAAAAGATACAATGATAGTGTAGTTCCAGAAAGAATATGAGTTAGGGTGTTAATCACAAGAATTTCTCATTGGATAACAAAATAGTTTTAGACCAAATGTCCCTTGGCAACCCAAGCTTATCACAAAAATCATATAATAATATTTAGAATAGAAAGAACTTGGGTTTTAAAGATCACAAAGGCTCACATAAAAATATATCACATTCTTATAACACAACATAATGTTGTTCACACTTATAACATGAATATGGCGTTTACTCACCTTGGGGTTCCTTTGCTCCTAGTACACGTAGTCCCTTTTGCACTTCTAAGGCTCCTCAACTCTAACATAATATTTGATTTAATACTTAGTATTTATTTACTCATGATGCTCTATCCCATAACTACCCCATGCACATATAGCATACACATACATTTAGAGTCCACACATAGGTATACTCGTCATTTGCACATAACACGTTGATTTTAAAAGTCTTGCGTACTTAGGCCTTATAGGCTCTCTCTTGATATCCCATTACAATCACATTAATAACTTTTTAAGGTCATCACAATATATTACCTCAATATCATTTCACTTTAACAATCATCTTAATACACTCTACATTTCCATACATGTCAACTTAACCATTAACCTTTCAAGTGTTATGCTTAACTCTTGTGATCCTTTTATTCAATTGTCACTTCATCAACTCAATCCATGTATTTATTATCAAGTCATCATAACATCTAGTTCCATATTTCCCAATCATATTTGTATTCTAATCACAATATAAGGTTAAGATATCTTAAGTATACCATAGTGCATTTAAGCTTATCTAGGATCATACCTTCCACTAACTTGCAATTTAATCATTTATTATACATACATACAAGTCAATAATCATCAAAACACATCACATAAAATTTATAAACATTGGGACAAAAATGTTTATATAGGCCGAATGCATCACCAATGTAGAAACTAAATTCTTCTTCTTTTTGCACTTTCCGTCTATTTCAGAAATATGTAAAAACATGGTTTGAACCAAGATTTTTCATGTAAACATAACAAAAATCATTTTAGAGTTTAAATTCATAAGAATTGGCCACACATAGTGTTGTTTATACATAAAAATTCAACCTTTTGCATTATAGAGTACAAAACCATGAGTTTTCTTGTTTTCGGTATCACTACACCATAAATGGCCTACAGCAACACCAAAAAAATATTGCATTAATCTCTAGATATATTGCTTTAGGTATAAGGCAACACTTTTAAGGTGTTGCATTTACTGCTATTGCTATTTTAGCTATGGCAACACATTTTTATCTACTGTAACACTAAAAAAAGTGTTGCAATCTCTTGAGCTAGTGCAACAGTTTCAGCCAAAAAAAGATAAAGCAACACTTTTAAGAGCAATTGCAATATTTTTTGAAGCAAACCTTTAGCAACACTCTTTAGTCCAAATGAAATATTTTTTTATAATTATCAAATGCAACATTTTGCAACACCTTTTAGCATAATTGCAACACCTTTTCTATTTAAAAATGCAGTACTTGTTTAGCATAATTGCAACACCTGTTTAGCATAATTACAACACCTGTTTAGCATAATTGCAACACTTTTGTAAGACACACGTGCAACATTTTTTTTACTATAAAGCAACACTTTCATTAAAGTAAATGCAACATTAGTTTTAAACAATTGAAACACTTTTTACAATTAATACATTAAAGTATAATCATTCAATTAAATTAGATCAAAATAGAAAAATACAAACACTATTATAATCATTCAAAAGTATCATAATATTTAAGATTTCATAACATTCATGTATACCATAACCATTCAAATACATAACTAGAGAATAACAAAATTGAGGACTACATCCACTAGCAAAATTCAAATAAAGACCACCTCTTGGGATAACCCCTTTCACAACTTCATTTAAGTAGTTACTCTTCACAAATGCCATGAACCTGAAAAAAAAAAATTATGACTTTAGATTGATAAAAAAATCATGAATAATATGTCTTACAAATTCTTACAACATAAAAACTATGATATCATGATGAAGGCAAAACTAAAATTATAAAAAGCTCAAATTTATAATATTTTGATTATTGTGCTCACTTTGATACAAGCAAAAAAAAAAATAAAATTGTAAGTTGATAAATTGCATTTAACACACACATCACCAATAAAAAAGTTTACAACCAAAGATAGATCATAGATCATGAAATGGCATGTGTTTTGCTCAAAGATACTAAACACATATATGAACCCAATGATTTATGCACAATTTATACTTCCTAGGGAGAATTTTGCTCTTCGCAGTTGATAGCCACAAAGATTTTACAAGTTTATAATTGTCACCATCGTAATTTTCAAGAAACTTCAGGTTTACCTTAAAGCAAATTACAACTAAACAATTAATATTATCTACACAATTTGGGTTCTTTTCTAACTAACACTACTCTAGGCCTGCAGCTAACTATTTTTTATCATATTAAGTTAACAACTTTGCTTGTTTAGGTACTACTTATACCAATTTTTTTTCATGAAAATACAACATTCAAGGACAGCAAAGTTTGCAATTATATAGCAGTAGAGAGAGCAAACAAACACGACAATTATGCTTGGAATGTGATTAAACACCTCCACATCAAATACTCTTCAATTAAGCATGAATAACATTATTTCCTTGTCTACTTCAGATTTTTCAAGACAATCAAAAACATGTAATAATATTGGGCTGACCATTATTAGCAAATTCTAAGACTTTAACAAATATAAAATTCAATAAGTCTAACCTTGAAAAGTGATTGGTGAACTTCAACTTTTTTCCTTAGAAGTATCAGCTTCATTATGGCGAGTAGACTGAGCATCAATAGGGAGGGGACCAGCAGCTTCAAGAGGGATAGCTGCTACAAGTTCCTCAACATTGACTTTTAAGTTGGGGTTATCTTCTCCCAATTTGTTGACAACAATGGTAAAGTAATCACGCATCTTCAATTTCATTTCTTCAGCTAGTTGGCTCCTTATTTTAGATATCAACTCATCTACAAAGCCATTGGGAATTTTAGGAGTTAATTTTTTCTTATGTTTCCTTGATATCCCATGTCGACCAATAAGGAAATTTGGTCCATGAGATGCCTCTCGTCCAATAAATTGCTCCACGGCCTTACTATTGTTTGGACCTGATGAGCCAAGTTCTTCTATCCTTGACTATAAATATGTGAGAGTTATTTACATGTGTACATATATGATAGTAAGTAATTAACTATTCTCCAAACTTATTTGTAATAAATAAGGTACTTACAATCTTAAATTTGAGTACTTCATCTGTTGAACTATATGTACAACCCTCTTTCTGCTTGTGGGTGGCAAGAAACATTTCTGCCTTAGTCGGTGGTTCTTGGTTTGATTTAGCAAGTTGCTTACATAGAAAAAAAATCATTAAACATATTTATTGAAATTATAAAGAGACATAATTTACAAAACACAATTTCATACACTTAAAACATACCAATTTCTTGCGGATTTGTGCAAAACTTCGTGGTCCAGCTGTGTGTGTTTCCTTAAAGTTCTTGCACTTTGTTGAATTTTTTTCAGCCATTGACTGAAAATTTAAATGGAACACCAAGGCAAAATGCATCAATTATTTTTTTATTCATTTTCAGGGAATTTAATACAAATATAATATATACCTTAACTTTCTCATTGCCCCAATATTTCAGGAGCACCTTGAATTCTTCTAATGGAATGTCATCAGGCATGTGTTTCAGCCTCTCCTCATTAGTGTCATATTTTTTATAATGATTACTTTTGACACGAGATTTATACACCCTCCACGCATCACAAATTGTGCGCAACACCCAAATCTTTCCTTCTTCAGGTATTAGGTACTTATGTTGAAATGAACAGGTCTTAGGTTAATAAACAAAGACATAAAATTTTTACAATATAAGACATAATTTTGGAAGATAAAATTATGTTTCATAGGCTAAGATTAAGATATGCTTACGTTTACATACTCCTATAAGTCATTTTTGCCAGGGACTTTATGCCAATTGATGTAGTCGAGTGGCACATATTCCCTTGCCAATGACCCTAAGAAATTGTTGAATTCTGATAGTGTTTGATCATCGGCAGCTATAGGTTGATAATTCTCATTTAGCATAATCACCTTCTTTTCATCATAGCTCCTTATATGGACAAAACTCATTCTTGATTTTCCCCTAGACTTTTTTTCTTTGCCTTTAGTATTTAGGTCTATCACATATACACCAAATATCAAGTAGGGCATATTTTAGTTGAAAATAGAAATTTCATAATGCTATCTGTAGGAGCTTCAACAAACTCAAGTTCAACCAATGTTGGAGATGGTTCAACAATATTTGTCCCTATTTCAACTTGAGGTGCTTGTTGGCGTTTCTGAAATGCTAAGAATGCATGCATTCAGCCAATGCCTTCATTTCTTGGCCGCCTAAGATGCTTAATATTAGATGGTGCAGCAACTTCTTTCCTTGTTTCAACGTTAGCCTTGCAAACACGAGTTTACAAAATATATAGTTAAAAAAATTATCATTAGAATTTCAGACTTCAATACATAACTATTATAAATTAATTTATAGGATGCAAAATATTATTTCACTTGTGCATGGTTTGGTACTACAGCTTCCTTCCTAGCAGTAGGTGCAACAAGATTGGATTGCAATCGTGTTGTTGGACCAACTACTTCTTTATTCTTTCCATCATTTTTGGTATACTGAAATACAAATTTCAAACAAGAGTTAGAAGATATACAATTAACTTCTATTTTTTATTTGGTTTCCATATCTTTATAATTTGTAATACCTTGATGGTTAATTGAGTTTCCTCTTCTTGACTATCATGATTTGGTTGGTAATCTTTACTTGCCTTCACCACCTTGTCCTTCTCTTTCTTTTGTGAACTAGAAGATGTCCTACCTATTGAAATATGATGTAGACCAAGTTCAACCATGCGTGCATTGTTTGTTGCAATATTTTCAAATCGCATTTGTTCATATGAACTCTTCACATCTGGGTTAACATCATTCTCACAGCAAATTGGATCCTGCTGAACATGTTGAATAGGAATTAAGTAAACTAACAAATTCAAGAATTTATGCCAAGCTAATCCAAACATAGAGCATTAACAATCAAAATTTACCTAAATGGACTTACCATTTCAACATTATCTAAAGGAGGGACATCTGAAGATTCGTCGACCTCTTCATTATCTTCCACATCTGCTGCATGCATTTCTTTTTGTGTTGTCTGCATAGTGTCTTCAAGAATTAATTTTTTCTTCATTTCCAGCTACATTTATCTTTAATTTCCTTTCATTTTCATTGATGTTGTTGTTTAATAGTTTGCAAAGTCACATACTTGTGATTCGCTGTGGATTTGATGCCTATAAGAGTAAAATTATTAGAATAAAGCATATATATATATATATAACAGCAAGAAAATAATGCAGATTTTTCCTTAATTAATGCAGACTTTTCCTTAATTAACCAAAAAAATCTTAGTAAATAAACCATTAGAAAAATAGCAAGAATGTTTCAGATTTTGGCATATTTCAGATTTTGGATTAATAAAATGTTGTATCAAGTTGAGTATGCAACAAATACAAAAGCAATGATGTTAGACAGGGAATAAACAAAGATGATCTGATTTAGTAGTAGATATTAGCTTTTCAATGTTTTGATTACTTACACCTACTGCGATTGCTTGGTGTAATCTCTAAGGTTTACTTGTTTTTATATAAAACATACACCATCTCTTATGTGTTTACATTCGTACAATTTCTAACTGTTGATAGTCTATAAGAGGTATGAAAAAATAAAAATAAAAAGAGAAAGAGAGAGAAAGCATCACCCAATAATCTGTGGCTTTTATTAAATCATTTTAATTCACATTGCAAATTTTTCACCCTAACTAAGCAGCCAACAATTTATATATATAGCAACAATTTTTATATTTTTAACACAAAAAAGAAAAATGTAATTTTTCACCCTGAGTAGCCAACAAGTTTCAATATATGGAGCTATATGAGTGAATAGATACACAACATGAACACACATTTTATATTAAAAAAAAAACACAAAATTTATTAATTAATATAAAAAAAAATTTCCAACAAATAAAAGGAAATTAAGCTTGGAAATTAAACCTGAAAAGAGATAATATTGCTGCCTCTGTCGATGTATAGATTAATGGTTGAAGCAGGTGCATGCAGAATTTGACTGGACTAATAATAATACAGTGGTCTGCTATTAGATAGAAACCCTAATGCATGGTTGTTCAATTTATTTTTATATAATATTTACAATAAAAATAAATAATATCCAAGAATATATATATGAGAAGGATAGATGATGTTAACAATTTGATTTTTTCTAATGTTGACCAGTCACTATGTATGGTCTGTTTTTTGAAAATTTTAGGCCTCTATTTGGTTTGTTTTCAGCAGGATATTGAAAATGGATAGGAAAGGCTGTTGTTTTCTGCATAATAAACTAGCAACCATATGATTAAAAAATGCAAGGGACTTGTGAAATATACCTCTTGTTATGATCCTTCTTGGTCTTATGATCACATGTGGTTGATTTTGCATCATCGGTTGCACTCCTTCATCAACAAAGTTGTCAATATAAAATTCCAACACATCACCATCTCTGAAGGTATCTATAAACTGAATTACATCATTGTCACATGTGAGAAGTTTCCATCCACCTTTCTTCCCTTTACTAACATAGACACCTCCAATTTCAGTGTAGTTGAGATCCTCTTTAACATACTGTATCAATGTAGCATAAGACATCATGTCCATATTAACACATTCTTCGATGTCAGTTATAGTTCCACCTGAATATTGAGTCTTTAGGAATCCTTCTTGATGGTGGAATCTTAACAAAAACTCTTTATCTTCCATCCTGCATTGTAAAAAATAACATATTTTACCAAAATAAAAAAATTAAACTAAAATAAAAATAACATATTGAATATTTAAACTTTTAAAGTTCCAACTATGATGTATTTTGAATTGCAGGTTATAGATCAAGTATTGACATCCTAATTTAAAAGAGGCAACAACAAAGAATATAGTTCAAAAACACCAAAAATAACTAAATATATAAACAAAGATAGTAGCTTACACTGAAATAAAAGTCACAGATCTGTAACCCTTATTCAAAATGTCAAATTAGCTTCAAGGATCAGTCCTTTTACTGCAAAAAAAACCACAAATCAAATAGGAAATTAAATTTATAAATTTATTTAAACATTTTTTTTATATGAAAAAAATAAATTCTATGATCAGCTCTTTCATAAGGCAATAAAACATGAAAATTTTCAACCATATTCAAAACCATAAATTCACTTCTGAAATATAAAAAATCTGCTAAATTTTCAAGTAATAGCTTTAAATATTACTGTAGTATTTGCGGTAATAAAGTGATATCCCTAAGTAATTAATCAAATATAATTAAATTTGAAGAGTAATTAGGATTACAGAAAATCAAAACATCAGTTTAAAAATTCAAGAGAGAATTTTACAATTTTATTATTGCAGCATTCCATCTAATCCCAATCTATGTCATCTATGTTAGAATCAGATTCATTTGCTGTTGGAACAGTTGTTTCTTGCACTAGATTTGATGCAGTGAGGATTCCTTACTCGGTACATCAGCTCTATACCAGCTATCCTCACTAACATCGATATTTGCACTATAATCGACTTCATCATCGTTTACGGCAAGCCCATTCATATCTTCTTCAATTGCATTCTTTCCATCTCCTATATCAAACCACTCCCTTGGTAATTTCTTAAGAATATAGTGTGAACCCTTTTCAATAGGATCTTCAATGTAAAAAACTTGGTGTACTTGTGAAGCCATCACAAAAGGGTCATTTCTGTAACATAACCTTTTGAAATTAACCCAAGTAAGCCCATAATCATCCTTTTCTTCTTGGTACCAACAATCTAAATAAAACAACATTATAAGCTGCCCAATAGTCAACTTCGATAATTTCTTCTATTGATCCATAGTAACTAACATCCCCAACTTTTGGGTTTTGGTCCTTTGAACTTGCAAAGCTTGTGGTTAGCGCCATAAAAAATATGCCACTATTTTGGGTAGTACATTTCTCATCTCTTTGCTTAGTATGAAATCTATATCCTTTTATTACATATCCACTGAACCTCTTTGCTACTTGATTTGGTCCCTTTGCCAAACATGATAATTCCCTCAAAACTCCATCTTTCTTCCCAACCTCTTTAACCACTTATGGAATTCTTCACTATGTGCTCGTGCCCTTTTGTACCTCTTTGACTTTGCACAATTCTCAACTAATAGTTGATGTTCCCTACAAATCAATGACAATATTACTAAAGGATCGATTAAAGAATTCACGTTTACATAATTTGATTATATAAATTGAAATTAGGATCAACATCTTACTCCATCAAGTTCTCTACTTCTTCATTCCCACAATTAAATAGAATATATCGATGAGCTTTAGTCCAAGTATCATCATCCATATGAATAGATTTGCCATTTTTGTTTCTCCCCATCCCTAGAGGGTAACCATTTTGTTCATAGTCAATTGATGAATTATGGACTTTAGTCTTCACGCCATCACCCAAATATCTAGAACAAAATGCCAAACATTCTTCAGCCAGGTACGCTTCTGCTATGGAACCTTCTAGTTTACTTTTATTGCAAACATATGATTTCAATTTACCCAAGTACCGCTCAATAGGAAACATCCATCTATTGTGTACCGGACCACTAAGTTCAACTTCCTTGCACAAGTGAATTGGTAAGTGAACCATTATGTCAAAAAATGATGGTGGAAATACCATCTCAAGTTGGCAAAGTGCTTCCACGATATCACGTTGCAACTTTGGCATATCATTTGGATCAATAATTTTGTTGCACAAACCCTTAAAGAATGATCCCAATCTAATCAAAGGTAATGCAACCTCGAGTTTCAATGTTTCTTTCACAGCAAATTATAGCAAATGTTGGAGGATAAAATGAGCATCATGACTCTTGTATCCTGAAATTTTCCTCTCACTCATTTACACACGACGACTGACATTTGATGCAAAATCATATGGCAATTTGGCATTTCGTAACACAGAACAAAATATTTCCTTCTCTTCATTAGTCATATCAAAGACAGCAGCCCCAATTTAAAGGTGTTTGCCATCACTAGAATAAGTAAGATGCAATACCTTCCTAATGCCCATTTCTTGCAAATCTAGATGAGCATTTAAGTGATCTTTAGTCTTACCGAGAATATTCAATAAAGTCCCTAATACATTATCACAAATGTTCTTCTCTATATGCATGACATCAAGGTTATGGTGAGATAAATTATGCCTCCAATATGGTAACTCAAAAAAATTGACTTCTTTTTCTAAGGGACAGCACAATCGGCCTTTTGCTTTATCTTTTGCTTCCCAAACACATTTTCATATCCAAGTAATAATTCTTCAACATCCATCCTAGAAAATTCAATAGGAAACTTTCTTATTTCAATATCACCATTGAATTTTCTTTTATCCCACCTCCACTTATGGTTTGGATCAAGGAACTTCCTTATGGTTCATATAACACATTTTCCTACTATGCTTTGAGTACATTGAGGAAGTCTCATAATGGCATACAGGACAAGCCAATTTACCTTTAGTTCTCTAACCTGACAACATTGCAAGTGCCAAAAAATCACTAATGGTCCAAAGTACACTTGCATGTAGTACAAAAGTTTGGTCAGTTAAGGCATCATAAGTTTCTAACCCTACATCCCATAATTCTTTCAACTCAGTGATCAAAGGTTTCATATACACATCAATATCATTCCCAGGAGAAGTAGGGCCAGGGATTAGAGTTGAGAGAATTAAATTTTCTTGTTTCATGCTTAACCAAGGGGGTAGATTATAATTCACTAACACAATTGGCCAAGTGCTATGGGATATGCTCATTGTTTGAAAAGGATTGAACCCATCAGAAGCCAAACCCAATCTAACATTATGTATTTCAGATGAAAATTGAGGATACCTAGAATCCATTGCCTTCTAAGCCTCACCATCCGCTGGATGCCTTAACTTTCCATCTTTTTTTTGCTCTTTTGCATGCCATATCATAAGTTTAGAGAAATCTTTGCACATGAACATACATTGTAACCTTGGTCTTAGGGGGAAATATCTCATCACTTTTGCTGCCACTTTAGGAAATTTTTTTGGAATTTGATTATCACCCCCAACACCTTCATTCTCCACCACTTTCCACCTCGAAGCACCACAAATTTTGCAGACATTTGCATTTTTATTCTCAACCCAAAATAACATGCAATCATTAGGGCATGCATGTATCTTTTCATGATCAAGACCTAACTCTTTAATTACATTCTTTGTAGCATTAAAAGATTTAAGCATGTTGGCATTAGGAAAAGCCTCTCTAATTAACTCCAAAATATCTGAAAAAGCAGCTTCACTAACTCCATGAATACACTTGAAAAGGTAAAGCCTAACCATGAAGCTTAACCTAGAAAATTTATCACAATCAGGATATAGTGGTTTTTTTCCCTCCTCTACAAGCTTATAAAATTTTCTTGCATCTACATTTGGTCCCTTCTTAACTCCATCTTCATTTGTTTCTAATCCATTGCCTAAATTTCAAAAAGTATCATGCAACATTGTACTAAGGCCATCATCAAAATTAGTACCCATTTCACAATCTATCTCATTAACATCCCCACACAAATTGCCATAACATGAAACATCAAAAATCCATTCGACAAACATTGGAGAAGATCCATTGCAAATGAGATGTTCGTAGATAGAATCTCGACCATGCCACTTGAGATTTTCACATTTTTTGCAAGGGCACCTACATTGGTCTCCTATAGCAAAATTAGCAAAAACGTTTCTTATAAAACCTTTCACTCCATTAATATATCTATCACTAAACCTTGGAGATTCCAACCAACTTTTTTCTTCATTACCCATTACTTTATTAACTTCAAAGGTAATTTAAAATAAAAGGCTGCAAAAAAATACTACCTCATAAGCATTTTTGTCTTTCTAATTTAGCAGTATGACATTTTTTTTTTACTTCGCTATTAACTAATTACAAATAAAACCAGAAATATCAATTAAAATTAAGGAAGACTACAAACAAAAAATGCACAAACTAAAACTAATCACTAAAAAAGCAAATTAAATAAGGAGAAGAAGAAGAATTGAAGAAGCAAATATATAATTTTGGAATATGTTATTTTATTGTTTCCTAAATTACATTGGACAATGATCATTATTTGTTCTATTATTTTTCATATTTAAAATATACCTTTAAATTTAATATATCTAATTTGATCGATTCTAATGTTAAAATATACCTTTTAATTAAAAACACTTTTTAAGTTTGATTAGATCCCTTTGTTAAGCTAAATTTATTAAATAAGCTTGAGTTGGTTATCCATTTTGTGCCAAGTTAGTGCCAATGAGGTGCATGGTCAGTGATACTCATATAAACAGTCAGTCTTTCATAGTGTTGTGCTTCAGTTAGCAGGAGTATATAACAAACATACAAATTTTTACTCTTGTATTCATGGAAATATTAATATTATTTGTAGCTTATATGGTTATAATAATCCATGAAAGTCTACCTGCAAGCCAAACTTGAAAGAAATTTCCTTGAAGTTTAAGGGGCATTTGCCAACATCTATGGTACGATTCTGATAGCATACAATATATACATTGTTTTATGTGTATCACATGGTCACATTCTTGATCACTTTAAGTTTATAATTTCCTTATATAATAATCTTTTGACTTGTAATTTTATCTTTATATTTATTATTAAAACTAATTCAACTAGATCAGCTTAAAATTTAGAAAATCTGAGACTGGCATTCTTGTAAAATAGTAGCAGCTGTTATAAATAAATAATATTTTGTTGCTTTCTATAAAAATGGATTTGGGAAATCTGTACCATTCTCTTTTTTTTTTTGGCATACTAGAAATTTTTAAATGAAAATAAAGTGATGATATTTAAATTTCTGATGTCTTACTCTATAAAATAGATATCCAACAATTGAATTTCTACTTCAAATATATATGATTCTTTAATTTCTTGCACTTTCCTTTTATTTATAAGTCTTAATTTAAAGGATCTTATTGTTGACAGGGAAGCAATTTGAAAATTGAGCTTTATTCTTTGCATGAACAAGCTACAGTCTTGGCAGCTTTGGTGTCTGTTTCACCCAAATTACCTCTAGGTTATCCAGCTAGGTAATGGCTCTATTTTATTTTTATTTGCAAGGATTGCACCTATTGTATTTACTTGTAAAATCATGGCATGACTTTCTCCTCATCCTAGATTTTGGTGGGGATGAAGTGAGTAACGTTTTAGGTTTTCCCATGTTGTGAGTCCTTTATAATT
Organism: Reutealis trisperma; assembly: GCA_947687605.1. Taxonomy (NCBI): domain Eukaryota; kingdom Viridiplantae; phylum Streptophyta; class Magnoliopsida; order Malpighiales; family Euphorbiaceae; genus Reutealis; species Reutealis trisperma. Next base: position 140,118 of record CANTUT010001115.1, read on the forward strand.
GATTTTTTTTCCACCACATCCCCCAAATATTTCTTGTTTTTGGTGTTTGGTGTTCTATAGTGATTACATACAATTTAGGATAACTACAAAGAGATACAATCTTTGGTTCTCCATTTTCCAAAATAGAACACTTTGGCCTTTGATTATAAAATTTGAAACTTCACTCCTTTTTATAGGCCAAGACAACGCATTTCTTTTTTTTTTTTTTACTGAACTACAACATTTTTTTGATATCTTTTTAATTTTTAAAGGACCAAATTGTTGATTTTATATAATCAAGGACTTAAGTATTTGATTTTGAAGAAGAAGATTAACGTGTATATTAGATCAAACATCTTCCTTTTTTCTTGTAATTTTTTCCCTATGATAGAAACAAATATGATAAGATGTGATGGGGGGTGAGGCGGGGATTCTATGTCAGATTTGGTAATAATAATAATATTATTATGTAATTAATCATATTTATTTAAAGGGATAAGCGAGAAATTATGTTTATTATTATTATTAATTAAATGAAAGTGGTAAAATTGTTTCTAGGAAGTCATGTCATGCATGTGGTATAGAAGTAGAAATTTAAAGATTATACTATATGCATGTGAAAGATTTCTAATTTGAAGATGGATCTTTTAATTTTCCTCTTTTTGTTTGTATTTGTGACTACTTTCCATTTGTCTCAGAGAAACTTACACTAATTGATCAAAATCAAGTCGAAGGAAGAAAGAGATGTATATAGAGAGAGAGAAATAGAGAGAAGCATTAGTTATATATATAGTGAGTGGTGTTTGTTTCTGGAAATAGACAAAGCTATAAGCTTATAATAACTAATAATAAGTGTAACATAGAAGACTTTCTTTTCTTTGATGACGGACGTCACCTTTACATGTTTTCTGTACCTATAACTTAAATTTCTAAATGTATCCCTATCATTTCATATCTAAAACACCTTTGGTGGGCTATTAAATTAGTTTGTTGAATTCATATTAGTTTATTATTATTATAATAATAAGTTTTAGGTAATACTAGCACCTATAACTATAAGATTCAAATTTCACTCACAATAACATTTTTTTTAATTTTTGAAGAAAATTAAAAGGCATCTATAAGTACAAAATAATATATAAAAAATTACACCACACGTGTTTAAATTTTTTAAAATTTACTATTTTGGTGTCTGAATTTTTTTTTTATCAAATAAATTTCTCAATTTTTAAAATAATCTCATATATATAAGTGTTTTTATCAAATAAATTTCTCAATTTTTAAAATAATCTCAATTTTTTTTAACAAATAAATTTCTCAAATTTTAAAATCATAATCTGTTATCTAAATTTGTTTCATTTTTTCTTTTAAATTTGTAGCTTTTTTATGATATAATCCACCATAATTTTCTCTTAAACAATAACTTGCATCACTTTCTCTTAGGTACAAGAAAACTAAATAACTTTTTCATATGAAAATAATTTAATATAGATATATCTGTAGTTTTGTGTCTCTTCTATTGCAGAGTATTATGGCACCCCAATAAAAATTTATGGATTTGCCACTAAAGTCTACCACTCTATGTAGTACAGGTCAAAAACAAAGAAAAGTTGAGAAATGACAAACTAGGAAAGCACAAAATCTACTTCGTTGAGCATATTTCTTACTTGATTAATGACATAAGGGTCAATGTCTCTGTTATTTGATTTTGATCACAGAAGTTTTAATTTTCCAACACATAGCCTAAAAAACCTTTAGGTAAAGTTCAAAAACTAACAAGTTGCTAGAAAACGAAAAGAAAAAAAAAAAAGAAGGGTTTGGCACCTTAGGTTATAAAATGCTAGAAATTCCAAATGCAATACTTGTACAGTCTATACCCATCACAATCCATATCAAAATGGGAAAGTCTATATCCAAATTTGATTACATGCATTTCAAATTAATCCTAAAAAAAAAAATAGATAAAACTTACTGGTGAGATCGACAGATCAATTGATATTTGAGGGTGATTTCCATCGATTGCTAACCTAGAACAGTGGTGGATTGATCGGCATTGGTGGATTGATCAACATTCTTCACAGGAAATGATAGGGATTTTCAGAAAATTAATTTGGAGAAAGAGAGGGAGAGAGCGAGAAATAGAAAATAAGAGCAACCAGACAGTGATTCTAAGAAAGAGAGAGTGATTCTGAGAGAAAAAGAGAGAGATTTTAGAAGATTCTAGGTCTGAAAATTGAGGAAAATGGAAATAGAAGAGAGGGAAAGAAATAAGGAAAAAAATACAGAAATTAGGATAATAAATTAATTTCTTGAGTTAATCGGTAAAAAGAATAAAATATAGATATTACTTTGTTTTGTTATATATATATATATATATATACACACACACACACACACATTGTGAAGGCTTTTTAATAATAATAATAATAATAATTATTATTATTATTATTATTATTATTATTGTAATGATATTTATCTTTACATTTTCTTATGTTTGTAAATGAAAAAAAAAAAAAGAGACAAATAGAATTTTCAATGTTTTAATATGCTTAAAAGGAGAATACTTATTAGTAATTATGAAAATATATTAAAAGCTTGCCATAAACAGCTGAAATACTTCTTACTAAATTGCAACATTTATAAGTGTTGCATTAGCTAGAATGATGCAACATTTATACCAAAATGTTGTATTAGATTTAGTCTAATGCAATATTTCTAATAAAGTATTGCATTAGTTTTTTGTTTTTCACATTTACAAGATCTAAAGCAACACTTTACACATGATGTTGCATTAAATTAAAATCAATCTTATCTAAGGCAATACCTGCATAGTAACATTTTTAATTTGTATTGCCATAGGCCATTTATGGTGTAATGTATTTTCTGGTCATTTCAGAAATATGTAAACAGGTTGTTTAAACTATTATTTTTCATTCAATCATAGTAAATATCAATTTAGAACACATCCATACATGATTTGATAGCCATAGATGGGATTTATACAAAAAATTTCCAAGTTTAAAGGCCTAGGTGAAAAATTTTTAAGCTTTTTGTTCGTTTCAGTGATATACAAACACATGATTCAAATCATTATTTTTCATCTAAACAAAACAAATATCATATTAGAGCACTTCCTCATATAAATTGGCAGCCATATGTCCATTCAAGAATAAAATTTTCCAACTTCCAAGTCCTAACACAAAAACCTTGAACTCCTTTGTTTTTTGAAACTTTTCGGTCATCATAGAAATATGCAAAAATATTATTTAATCCAATATTTTCTAGAAAAACAAATCAAAAATCAATTTAGAACACAACCATACACAAATTTCCCCCCTGATGTTTATGCATAAAAATTGTGATTTTAAGTTATAGAATTCACCTTTGGAGAAATCTCGCAGAAAGAATCATGTTTTCGGTAGAAAACAGATTTTCTCTCCCAAAAACTCACTCAAACAAAATTAAATCTATAAAAATAATAACCAACCAATTCAAAATAATTTTCCCAGAATTTATTTTATAGAAATTAGTTTAGAAATCGAGAAAGAAGAAAAACTTACGATTACGGTTAAGAAATCGTGAAACGGAAAGGTGTTTTCTTAATTTCGATAGAGAAAAATATTTTGGGAGGATTTTTCTACCATGATACAGAAAGAATGAGGGAATGGTTGCTGGAACCTTGGTCTGGCCAAAATTTAGAATATATATATTAGGGTTTGGGTGAAATTTCCACTAATACCCTTAATGAACTAGGTTAGGAGGATTTTAGTGTAGTGGGCTTTTGGGTATTTGGGCTTTTATTTAAATTTTTAGGCTGAGTGAAATTAAAAATAAAAATAATATTTTTCTTATTATTTCTGTAACATTTTCCCCAAAAATATTTATTTTAAAATATTTTAAAAATACTCATAAAATTATTTTATGCTTAAAAATTGTCTTATGCATGAAAATTCATTTTATTTAAAATAAATTCTTTTATACAAATGCACTTTATGTAAATTATTTATTTCACTATAGCAACTCATATTATGCATATTAAAATTATTTTAATATGCCACATGCTCATCAACCAATTAGATCACTAATTTTCACAAAAGCATATACTTAACCTTAATCGTTCTAACTCAAGCAATTTATCACGAAAATTCCTAGGGTGGGTGTGGGTTGTTACATTCTCCCCCCTTAAAAGAAATTCATCCTTGAATTTAAATCCTTACCTTGTTTCTCTTGAAAACCTAAGGATGCTTCTGTCGTATCTCTTCCTCTGCTTCCTAAGTGCACTCATCTATCCCATGATTTCGCCACTGAACCTTAATCATGGGTATCTCCTTATTTCTTAGCTTCTTTACTTGTTGATCTACTACAGCTATCGATGACTCCTCATAGGATAGTTGTTCATCTAACGTAATGTCTGGAGGTAAAAGAACGTGCAATGGATCTGACACATATTTCCTTAACATTGAGATGTGGAACACTGGATGCACATGTGCCAAAGTTAGAGGCAAGGCAAGTCTATAAGACACTTCTCCAACCTTATCTAAGATTTCGAAAGGACCAATGAAACGAGGTGATAATTTCCCTTTCTTGCCAAATCTCATAACTCCTTTCATTAGAGAGACCTTTAAGAACACGTGATCTCCCAAAGTGAATTATACTTCTTTTCACTTAGGGCTCGCATAACTCTTTTATCGACTGAAAGCCATCTTCAATCGATCTTGAATTATTGGTACTTTTTTGGCAGTCTCCTTAAGTAATTCGAGCATTTCTACATATTTGTCACTAGGTTCAATCCAATAGATCAGAGAACGACATCTTTTCCCATACAATGCTTCGTATGGCGCCATGCCAATGGACGAATGATAGCTATTGTTATAAGCAAACTCAATCAAGGGTAAATACTTATCCCAGCTATCGCCAAAGTCCAAGACACACATCCTTAGCATATCCTCAAGTGTCTGAATCATTCTTTCAGACTGACCATCCATTTGAGGGTGAAACACCATACTAAAATCTAGTTGTGTTCCTAACGCTTCTTGCAACTTCTGCCAGAATCATGAGGTGAATTGAGTTCCTCGATATGAGATGATAGAAATTGGCACTCCGTGAAGTTTCACAATCTCATCTACGTACAACTGTGCATTCTGAGCTACAAAACATGTGGTCTTAACTGCCAGAAAATGAGCAGACTTTGTTAATCTATCCACTATGACCCATATAGAATTATGTCCTTTGGAGGTTCTAGGCAAGGCAACAATGAAGTCCATGCATTCCCACTTCCATTCAAGTAGTCGAATCTCTTGCAGTAATCCTGAGGGTCACTGATGTTCATACTTGACTTGCTGGCAAGTTAAGCAGGATGCTACTAACTTAGCCACAACTTTCTTCAATCCAGGCCACCAATAGTTAGCTTTCACATTATGATACATCTTGGTGGTTTCAGGATGAGTACAGTAATGTGTCTAATATGCCTCCTTCAATATCCTTTCTTTTAATCCATCCACATCAGGCATGCATACTCTATTCTTGCACTTTGAAATTCCATTAACCACCTCAAACTCAGAGTTCTTTCCTTCTCTTGTCTCATCCTTTAACTTCCTCATATGTGGGTCCCTATCTTATGAATCCCTTATCTCTTCCATTAACTTAGACCTCACTTGAAAATGAGCCAATAAAACTCTTGATCCTCCAATCTCCTTTTTCAATCCTTGATTAAACAATTCTTTTAGTTCCTTTATGATCGGCCTCTTTCTCACATCCATATGAGTAGGCTTCCCATCGACTTTCAACTCAAGGCCTCTGCCACTACATTCACCTTTCCAGGATGGTAGAGAATCTGACAGTCATAATCCTTCAATAGTTCAATCCATCTCCTTTGTCTTAGGTTGAGGTCTCTTTTGCTCAAGATGTACTGAAGACTCTTATGATCCATGTAGATCTCACACTTTGTCCCATACATATAATGTCTCCAAATCTTTAGAGCGAATACTACTGCGGCTAATTCCAAATCATAAGTAGGGTAATTCACTTCATGTCTCTTTAGTTGCTATGATGCATAGGCGATGATTTTACCATTTTGCATCAAAACACACCCAAGTCTTACTCTCGAAGCATCGCAATAGATAGTGAACCCTCCTTCTCCTTCTGGTTATGTCAAAATTAGAGCTGATACCAAACACTTCTTAAGCTTATGAAAACTCTTCTCATAGGACTCTTCCCAATTGAACTTAACTTGCTTTCTAGTCAACTTGGTCAACGGGGATGCTATCTTAGAAAAGTCCTGTACGAATCTACGATAATATCCCACCATGCCCAAGAAACTTCATACTTCTGAAACTATTGTGGGGCTTGGCCAATTTGCTACCACTTTAACTTTCTTAGGATCAACTTGAATCCCTTCCTTACTTACTACATGTCTAAGAAAGTTGACAGACTCCATCCAAAACTCACACTTGGATAACTTAGCGTAGAGTTGGTGATCACGTAACATTTGAAGCACGATCCTCATATGTTCTTTATGTTCTTCTTTATTCTTTGAGTAAATTATGATGTATTAATGAATATGATCATGAACTTGGCAAGGAATGGCTTGAATACTCGATTCATCAAGTCTATGAAAGCAGCAGGAGCATTCGTCAAACTGAATGGCAAAACTGTGAACTTATAATGTCCATATCTGGTACAAAAGGCAGTCTTGTAGATATCTTCTCCTTGGATCTTTAGTTGATGATAACTAGACCTTAAGTCAATTTTGGAGAAGTGACCAGCTCCTTGCAATTGATCAAAAAGATCATCGATCCTCGGTAATGGGTATCTGTTCTTTATAGTGACTTTGTTAAGTTGATGATAGTCAATGCACATTTGGAACAAGTCATCTTTCTTCTTCATGAACAACACTGGAGCACCCCATGGCGAACTACTTGGTTAAATGAAGCCCTTATTAAGTAGATCATGCAATTGAATCTTTAACTCCTTTAGCTCCATTGGTGCCATACGATATAACGGTATCGATATCGGTTGCGTACCAAGTAGCAGTTCGATGTTAAACTCGATCTCCTGATCAGGGGGTAATCCAGGTAAATCTTCTGGAAAGACAGCCATAAACTCATCCACCACTGGAATATTCTCATCTCAAATGGTAGCTTCCTTGCTAGTGTCGATTATGTGGGCTAGATATGCTTGGCATCCTTTCCTTAACATCAGTCTCGCTCCTAAGGCCGATATCAAGTTCAGAGGATTCTCATTCCTATCTCCTTAGTACACAAACTTCTTCCCATCTCCAGTTTGAAACTCGACAAGTTTCTTTCTACAGTCGATACAAGCTCCATGCTCATACAACTAGTCCATTCCTAATATCACATCAAATTCTAGTACGTCTAATTCTAGCAATACTACCGGAAGTGTCTATTCATTAATGTCTATGTCATAGCCCTTATACTCATAATTTACTTCCATCACTTCCCCTAAAGGAGTTGATATTGCTAACGGTTCACTCATCAATTCCTTATCTATACCTAGGTATAAAGCAAAATAAGGTGACACAAAGGAATGGGTAGCACCAAAATCAATTAAACATTTTGCGCTAGATCTTTGGATAGGGATGATACCTGTGATGGCTGTGTACGAATCGCGAGCCTCTTGCAGATTTAAAGTGAAGACTCGACCCTTGCTCTTATTTTTTGTCATTAGTGCATTCCCAACTGCTGGTCCCTTGTCTTTGACTCCTTGTCATTGCGTTTGGAATGGCTTAGATTATGGTTGAACTATGGTCCCATTCCCTTGACTCCCCATCTGAGGGCAATCCTTTACGAAGTGCCCCATTTGCCCACACTTAAGGCAAGCACCAGTATCTCTCCGGCAAATTCCAGGATGTTTCTTTCCACATTTGCCGCAAGTGGGAATTTCTTGCTTAGTTTGATTATTTCGTGGTCCAGATGATGAAAATTCCTTCTTTGGTTCTCCTCTATTTCCATGCTATCCCTTATGACTTTTATTCTTATGCCTTCCCTTCTAGTCTTGTTCGGCTCGTTCGGCTCTTTCTGCCTTGTATCTTTTCTCCATGATCGTATGTGAACCCTCAAATTTGCACCTCCTGATCTGACTGCAGTTTGACACCTACTGAGAATAGGGCGCTACGCATACGGCGGTCCCGCTAGCCGGTTAGTGGGCAGGGGTCAAGGGGGCAGCGCCCTGTAGAAAAATAAATTTCCTGAATCTTTTTTCCTCCAGTCGATTGCTTTTTAATTATGAATCTATAGAATTAAGTAGAGCTCAAATCGGAGCTGAAACAGGCCCAAAACGGACAGAAACAGATTGAGCCGCGCGAGTAGCGCTGGGAGGCACGATTTCCGTGCCGCCCAGTAGGCGGCACGTATCCCGTGCCGCTCGTAAAAGTCCATGCCACCGGAGCGGCATCAAATTCATGCTGCCAGTACAGAGGCACGTCTAGCATGCCGCCTAGATGGCCGGCGCGTCGCCCGTGCCGCCGGCGCCGCTGTCCGTACCGCCGTCACCTCCTCTATCAGCTCTATAAATAGGAGCCTCCTCCAGCCTCATTTGGCATAGTTTTTGATGACTTCCAATGATTTCCAAGAGATTTTAAAGCATTATAGAGCATTTCAAAGCGATCGGAGCAATTTCAAAGCATATTTTCGTTCTTATACTCACATATTTGCTACTTCTAGATCTAGATTCCAAGCTTCCTTTGAATTCAAGGTGGAGTTGAGATCCGGAGCAAAACTAGTTCCATTCATTCGAAAGCTGAGAAAAGCAAAGGTATAATCCCTTTCCCATTTTAAAATTCTAAATTCAGATCTAGAATTTTCTTTAGGTCTAAAACTTAAAAGATCTAAAAAACTTATTAATTTAAGGATCATAATTAAGTTAATAAACAAACCAACACATTTTTAAAACCCCTCCTTCGCAAGAAGGGAGACCTGCGTGGGGTTTGATTCCTATTCAATAGGATACGCAGGCTACCAATCTGAAGGGCATCAACTCCAAAAATCTTTTTATCAATATTGTTTTCCTTTTTATTTTGATTTATTCATATTAATCTTTTACTTGTGATTTTATTTTCGGTGTATTTTGGGGAATGTGTGCTTTTCCTAGTACCCATAAGGGCTAGAGGAAAGATCCCCTTTATTTCATTTATTTTGGTATTTTAATAATTAAGTAGGATTTATTTTGCCTATTTATTTATTATTGTCATTCCATCATATTATATATCTATTCATTCATTATATTCTTGTTCATGCATACACAAAAATTCATTTTTCAAGAGTTATTTTGCATTTCAAGCCAAGCAAAAGAAAATAACATTTTCTGAAATTGTGTAATTACCAAAACCTGATCCCCGAGCCCTCCTTGGTTACTCGTGGATTGGTGCACTTTTCCATTGGGATAAACCAAATTATTTTAGAGTCAATCATGTTGGGTTTTCTTTAATTTTCCCAATTAAAATAAATAAATTAAAGTGGCGACTCACTTTTCAACATTCAAAATACAAAAATCAATTTTCTGAACTCACAGTGAGTTCCAATCGTGGAGTTTCTCCCGAAGAGCATTTCGATCCCTCGGCGGATTGGACTAGTGCTCGGGCAAGGCCTCACATCTTAGCCTTATCTATGAGCTTGGCTAAGGTTGGAAACTCTATTGCTGCTAATGAATTGAATAAAGGTGTGATCAGTCCTCTAAAGAAACAATTGATGTGACTTGCTTCAGTAGGAACGATGTTGACAGCGAATCGACTAAGTCGATTAAACTCCTTAGCATAATCTGACACAGACATTCCTAGCCTTTGCTTTAGTTGCTCAAACTGCAATGCTCTATCTTGCCTTTCTCCTTCTGGTAAGAACTGGTCCATTACTTCTTGCTTAAACTCTGCCCATATAGGTGGGTCTACCCCGTAAAGTCATTCTTGAATACTCCTTTCACACCAATACTAAGCTTCTTTCTTGAGTTGGAGTCCTACCAACTCGATCACTCAAGCATCTGAGCAAGATAGACGATGAACTAGCTTATCCATCTCATCCAAAAATTCATAAGGGTCATCTCCTTCCTCACTACAAAAAGTAGGCGATTGCAGTTTCTTAAACTCTACTACGGTCATCCCTTTGTCAGGTAGTCGTTTCCTCTCTCTCTGAGTAGGTGTCACTACCACAGGTGGTGTAACTCCATTCCTTTCTTGAGTTAGCAGTGCTTCCCGCCTTTGAGCTCATAGCTCATCTAGTTCCTTGCGCAAGTCTCTCATTTCTTCGTGCATGGCGTACACTTCTTACGAAGATGCTTGCTCACTAGAGCCCATAGTCGGTGCCCTCGAGTTGGATCTTTCTCTTGACTGTATAGGTGTAGAGGTAGCATTCGATGTAGTGTCTGATATAACATCATCATTAGCCCTAACGGATTGGGCAACTATGCGAACCTTCTTCTTAGGAGGCATTCTGTCTATCATAATAAGGGAATTTAGTACTAATCCCCTATCCTAACCCATTTAATCTCTCCTTATACTATCACACATTATCATGTATTTACCATACCACATCACTAAGCATATGTCATGTATGAATCGTATATCACCTAGTTTTGCACATATCACATATCATAATCAAGTAGCATATATCTCATAATATTACACCATATCATAAATGTGAAAGAAATCATCTCATACTAGGTAACTAGGCAATCAAGGAAAATCATTCATATCATATAAAGTGCTATGCCATTATACCGATTATCATATCTACTCGACCTAGTTCTCATGTCCACCTCCAGAGCAATCAAGGGCGACATGGCCACTGCTGCCACATCGGTAGCAAATAAGATCTCTATCTTGATGGCGATTAGCTGACGATGCAGACCTCACTAGCAAGTAATCTCCTCTATGCTCAACAATCCCTTACCTGAGTTGCTCCATATCCTCTCTCAGTGTATGAATCATAACCTTGAGACATCGATTTTCCTCCTTCAAGTATGAATAACTATCCTCCAATTTTTGGATCTTACTATAAACCCAATCAGGATCTAAGCACTCCTCAGGGTCCTCCTCTTTGTTAGGGGTCTCCTTCTTCGTGGGGCGAATCACAGTTACGACTTTCTCGAACATCTCTGGCCAAGTCCTCTTACAGGTCACGCGGGGTGCTCTAGGTCGTGGTCCTCTAGCAGGTGTAATCTTTTTGGTCATCTGTCAGAAGAATCATAAGGCAAGCAAACAATAATAAGGATTACTTAAATCTACTAGGATTTTGCGGAACTATACTAACGATAGACTGCAAGTGACATGACAAGAAATATTCCTATGCTCTAAGATTTTACTTAAGTGACTCATATAAAACAAGCCTAAACTAGACTTTTTAAAACTACGGCTCTGATACCACCTTTGTCACCCCCAACCTTAAAGATATGACAGTCCTAGAACATGGAGAGACATAAGGTCACCCACGCCTATAGAACCCACTTACATATAAACAAATTATGCCTAGGATCTTACTAAACCTCTTACAATAACTCATTCAAAACATTTGGATGAATACCTTAAATTGCAGAAGTCTAAAACAAATCATTACATATAAAATCCATGAGGAAAATAATATATATCAATAAGTATCAATCAACATTCCTAGAGCATCTAATGATAAGACTTTATAAAATAGTATTATTGATAACTTGGACAAGGAATTCCCTAAAGGAAGTAGAATGCTTGAGCCATCACCTTGCCTCCTTACTTTTGCTCACCTGGAACCACACAAGGAAAAAGGGGTGAGATAGATGATCATAATGAGTAAACAATAAGGCACATACATATCACATATTCCTTTGAAAAGGAAACACTTAACTTATACACATAGTTCATGATTAGTAGTTCATAAATCATGTTGCAATTTAGCAAGGGTTCAATTTAGCAAATTTGCAGAAATCACACTTATCACTTATAAAGAGTGAAGGCTATTGCTCTATCACTCAAAAACTTAAGGAGAGGTGGCCTTATACCAAATTCCAACTCCTATCACTTATAAGGCATGAAGCTGATTAGGCTCCACAGCTAGAACCACCCCTTTCTAGCTGAGGTAGATACACTACCCCTATCCATCGGGTTAAGACTATGCGCACAGGTTCCGATGATTACCCACATCGACATAAGGATTCTACATAAAGGGTAAAGGTACCATAGCTAGAGCTAATGGTAATCGCAATTCTCAATATCACATAAGGCAACAATAACATGTATTCCAATAACAATAGTAGTTTAGCTTTCAAACAAAAGATATAATGATAGTGTAGTTCTAGAAAGAATATGAGTTAGGGTGTTAATCACAAGAATTTCTCATTGGATAACAAAATAGTTTTGGACCAAATATCCCTTGGCAACCTAAGCTTATAACAAAAATCATATAATAATATTTAGAATAGAAAGAACTTGGGTTTCAAAAATCACAAAGGCTCACATAACAATATATCACATTCTTATAACACAATATAATGTTTTTCTCACTTATAACATGAATATGGCGTTTACTCATCTTGGGGTTCCTTTGTGATATGATGCAAATATGTATACCTAAACTAATCAATTAATAGTTGATTTTGTGTTTGAATGCATGAATTTTATCTTTAAAGTGGTGCTTTTAATCTTGTTTTTAAGTGTTCTTTAAGTAATCTTGGTAACTCTCAAAGGATCAAGGGTTCTATGCTTGAAAAGGAAGAAGTTTTATAAGGATTAGCCAAGACAAGACCGTGCCGACTGGTCATAGGCTGTCACGAGTCATGAAGGTAGCCTTCTGTGCTGACTAGTGACAAATTGTGCTGACTAGTGATAGCAGCCTGTCACGAGTCATCCCCCCTGTGCCGACTCGTGACAGGGTAGTTACTACACCTTTTCAAGGCACTCTTTCATTTTGACACCCTTTTCAAAGAGGCACTTCATGGGACACCTTGGGGCTTATAAAAACTTAGATTTGGCTTCATTTTAAGGGGAGATACATTTGTATTACATAGGAAAAACTTACTTAAAATCATTGTAAACACCATATTAGAATTAAGTACTTGGATCAAGTGTCCTTCCAAAAGGCACTTCCACTTCAAGAATTGCAAGTCATTTCCTAAAGAATAAAGGAGTTTTCATTCATTTATCTTTCTTCCTTTCTTCTATCTTTATTTTACTATTCAATAATGAATGCTTGCATTATTTCTATGACATATTTTACCATGTACTTATTCTAATAGGTTGTTAGAATTGCAATGATGAATTAATTTTATGAACTACATTCTTAATATGCATGAATGATTTAGTTTCAATTGAGTGCTACATTGTGTTATGTATGTTTAATCACAATATATAACTTGTTAATCATTTTGTTCACAACGAGAGTTAGGGCATTTTGGTGGAAATGCAATTGAAATTACTTAAAGGATAGGAAAGTACCTAGAGACAAGAAATCCACTTTGAGGGGTTAAAGAATTGGCATGGACCATAATGGTTTTTGTTTATTTCTATAATGTCATGAGAATGCTTGTAGACTCTAAATGAAAATGCCCTTAATTGACAACGAGAGTTGCTTTTAAGGACTGATGGTCATATTCTCCAATCATTGCATGTGTTTATATGTTGTTAAACATTTATAGTTCAAAATTAATTATGAATTGTAATTCTATTTTTGTTATTAATTAAAGTAACAATAAAACTTTAGTATTTTATATTAGATAGAATAAACCAACATCTTTTGTTTGTTGTTTGCCTATCCATCTTAGTAATTAGCCGGTTAATATAAAATTGCTTCAAATTCCCTAGAGTTCGACACCCTACTCACTTTGTACTTAGTCTTAGAGAGTAGGGTATTAAATTTGACCCACATCAAATTTTGGCGCTGTTGCCTGGGAATTTGATTAGAATTTTTATTAACTTAGGGTAGTGAAAAGTTGTTTTAGGTTTTTATTTATTTTGTTTTCCAAAATTGTCATTTACAAAAAAAAAAGTGTAAATTTTGCTTCTGTGTCGAGTCATACCGGTCTGTGCCGACTCGTTACAGAAGCTATCTGTGCCGAGTCGCGCCTTTGGTGCTGACTCATCACAGTACACAGACCAAATTCTAAATTTCTTTCAATTTTTATGTTCATTTATTTTTTTTCTTTCTATTCTTACATTCTTTACTTCTTAATTTCAATTTTATTTTGGTCAAATTTAACTTCTTCTACACATCTTTTCAAATTCTAAAACAATGAAAAGTTATAACTTTTTCCAAAATAAACACAACTCTTCCCAGTGGTCATGACCTTTCACATCTTTCTTACACCCTAACCTACACAACCACCTAATTCCATCCTTTTTCTAGAAATTTTCACACTCCTAATTCCTATACACGGGTCCTTTAAACATCCCCTTCATCTATTTTAACTTTCTTCCATTTATTTCCATTTCCCTAAGTATCATCTTCTTCTTCATTTGATAAAAACATATTTCTCTCTTATGTCCTACATTATTTTCATTTTATTATAGGTAAGACAAAAGGCTCTTCATCTTTAAAGACACAAGAAGAACATACAATGGAAGATTTGGCATCCATTTATGGGGCAAATTTTGCCCTCCTCTCACATGAAAAAGGGTGCTAAATTCTCAACTCTAAAGATTGGAGATATCATTTCCTTGGGTATGGTGGCTCATCAAGTGGAGAGGCTAGTATTTTGGAGCAACTATTGGAAAACCAAAGGACGATGCAATGCCAATTAGGGAATATAGAGACTTGGAACTGTCAAATGAACCGAAGGCAATATAAAATGGAATACAAGATAGAACAATACATTGAGAAATCCGGCCACATCATTCAGTCTCCACTGCCATCTCCTCCACCACAATGAATATGAGGGAGTTTCTTCTATCCTTTCCTTTGCTTTATTTTCTTTAGGTTTCACATTGAGGGCAATGTGAAGTTTAAGTATGGAGGAGGGATAGAAGTAGGATTTTAATTATTATTGCTTTATTTCATATTTTTGTTTGTTTATTTTGCATATTTGTTTTCTTAGTTTAGTCTTTGCCTTTTGCATCAAAGTTTTCAAAATTTTAACTTTCAAACTTAACTTTTCTCCACATTCTTTAGTAGTATCTTACTTAGAGTTATTTTAAGTTTTGTTAAGGAGTTACTTTACAATAATTTAATGAATAATTTTATGCCCAATTTGTAAAATTTTTTAAGTCTTTGTAGCATTTGTTTTGAGTTTGTCTTTTTATCTCACTTTTATTATTTTCAAAGTTTAAAAATTATCTAGTTAACTTCCTAACTATGCTCAAATGCTAAAATTGTAAGGATTTAAGTTTTGGTTTCTAGGGATTTAAGTTGCCTAAAGGAAATTATAGCCATAATACGAGTAATGCATCTAGTCAATAATGGATGAGGACACACATAAAAATTAAAAAAAAAAGAGTATGAACAATCTTTACTAGTGAATATATGTATGTTGAGTAAGTTGTGTGCAAATGAGTTTGCTCCTTAGTTGCATTCAATTCGAAAAATATGCATGACGTCACTAGTGAATATATGTACATTGAGTAAGTTGTGTGCAAATGAGTATGCCCCTTAGTTGCATTCAATTTGAAAAACATACATGGTAATACTAGTATATAAAAAAAAAAGTAAAGTAAAAATAAAAAAAAAAAAGTGTCCAAAAATTCCATGAGACTAGATATATTTGTGCATAACTTATTTCCTAAAGGCTGTTTATATCTTTAGAATTCTTGACTTAATGAATGGATGTTTTGACTAGAAAAGTATGGTTAGGACTTTGACTTTATAATTATAACTTTGTTCTTGATAGGAATGAGATAATTAGACAAACTTAGGGCTTATACTATAAGACTTGCCACCTTTACCATTGTTGGGCATTTAAAATTATTTCATTGATACATTAGTACTATACTCCTTGCATGACTCAAAGTTAACTTAGTAAGATGGTTACATTTATTTTGGAAAAGTTAAGTACTTTGTTTTTCTCTTTTATCTTTTCTTCTTGCTTGAGGACAAGCAAGGTTTAAGTATGGGGGAATTTGATATGATGCAAATATGTATACCTAAACTAATTAATTAATAGTTGATTTTGTGTTTGAATGCATGAATTTTATCTTTAAAGTGGTGCTTTTAATCTTGTTTTTAAGTGTTCTTTAAGTAATCTAGGTAATTGTCAAAGGATCAAGGGTTTTATGCTTGAAAAGGAAGAAGTTTTGCAAGGATTAGCCAAGACAAGACCGTGCCGACTCATCCCAGGCTATCATGAGTCATGACAGTAGCCTTCTGTGCTGACTAGTAATAGCAGCCTGTCACGAATCATCCCCCCCTGTGTTGACTCGTGACAGGGTAGTTACTACACCCTTTCAAGGCACCTTTTCATTTTGACACCTTTTTCAAAGAGGCACTTTATGGGACACCTTGGGGCTTATAAATACTTAGATTTGGCTTCATTTTAAGAGGAGATACATTTGTATTACATAGGAAAAACTTACTTAAAATAATTGTAAACACCATATTAGAATTAAGTACTTGGATCAAGTGTCCTTCCAAAATGCACTTCCACTTCAAGAATTGTGCAAGTCATTTCCTGAAGAATAAAGGAGTTTTCATTCATCAATCTTTCTTCCTTTCTTCTAACTTTATTTTACTATTCAATAATGAATGCTTGCATTATTTCTATGACATATTTTACCATGTACTTATTCTAATAGGTTGTTAGAATTGCAATGATGAATTAATTTTATGAACTACATTCCTAATATGCATGAATGATTTAGTTTCAATTGAGTGCTACATTGTGTTATGTATGCTTGATCACCATATATAACTTGTTAACCATTTTGTTCACAACTAGAGTTGGGGCATTTTGGTGGAAATGCAATTGAAATTACTTAAAGGATAGGAAAGTACCTAGAGACAAGAAATCCACTTTGAGGGGTTAAAGAATTGGCATGGAACTTAATGATTTTTGTTTATCTCTATAATGTTATGAGAGTGCTTGTAGATTCTAAATGAAAATACCCTTAATTGATAATGAGAGTTGCTTTTAAGGACTGATGGTCATATTCTCCAATCATTGCATGTGTTTATATGTTGTTAAACATTTATAGTTCAAAATTAATTATGAATTGTAATTCTATTTTTGTTATTAATTAAAGTAATAATAAAACTTTAGTATTTTAGATTAGATAGAATAAACCAACATCTTTTGTTTGTTGTTTGCCTATCCATCTTAGTAATTACCCGGTTAATATAAAATTACTCCAAATTTCCTAGAGTTCGACACCCTACTCACTCTATACTTAGTCTTAGAGAGTAGGGTATTAAATTTGACCCACATCAAATTTTGGCGCCGTTGCCGAGGAATTTGATTAGAATTTTTATTAACTTAGGGTAGTGAAAAGTTATTTTAGGTTTTTATTTACTTTGTTTTCCAAAATTGTCATTCACAAAAAAAAAAAAGTGTAAATTTTGCTTCTGTGCCAAGTCATGCCGGTCTATGCCGTCTATTTCAGAAATATATAAAAATATGGTTTGAACCAAGATTTTTCATGTAAACATAACAAAAATCAATTTAGAGTTTAAATTCATAAGAATTGACCACACATTGTGTTGTTTATACATAAAAATTCAACCTTTTGCATTATAGAGCACAAAACCATGAGTTTTCTTTTTTTTGGTATTTTGCCGGTCATTTAAGAAATATGTAAATAGGTTGTTTAAACTATTATTTTTCATTCAATCATAGAAAATATCAGTTTAGAATACATCCATACATGATTGGGCAGCCATGGATGGGATTTATACAAAAAATTTCCAAGTTTAAAGGCTTAGGTGAAAAATCATGAGTTTTCGCACTTTTCGCGCTTTTCGTTCATTTAAGCGATAAACAGACACATGATTCAAATCATTATTTTTCATCTAAACAAAACAAATATCATATTAGAGCACTTCCTCATACAAATCGGCAGCCATATGTCCATTCAAGAATAAAATTTTCCAACTTCCAAGTTCTAACACAAAAACCTTGAACTCCTTTATTTTTCAAAACTTTCCAGTCATCATAGAAATATGCAGAAATATTATTTAATCCAATATTTTCCATCAAAACAAATCAAAAATCAGTTTAGAACACAACCATACACAAATCGCGCCCCCCCCCCTTCCCCTTTATGATGTTTATGCATAAAAATTGTGATTTTAAGTTATAGAATTCACCTTTGGAGAAATCTCGTGGAAAGAATCGTGTTTTCAGTAGTAAATAGATTTTCTCTCCCAAAAACTCATCCAAACAGAATTAAATCTATAAATATCAGTAATCAACCAGTTAAAAATAATTTTCCCATAATTTATTTTATAGAAATTAGTTTAGAAATCAAAAGAGAAGAAAAAAGTTACGATTACGGTCAAGAAATCACAAAACGGAAAGTTGTTTTCTTAATTTCGGTAGAGAGAAATATTTTGGAAGGATTTTTCTACCAAGATACAAAAAGAATGAGGGAATGGCTACTAGAACCTTGGTCTGGTTGAAATTTAGAATATATATATTAGGGTTTGGGTGAAATTTCCACTAATACCCTTAATGAACTTGGTTAGGAGGATTTTAGTATAGTAGGCTTTTGGGTATTTGGGCTTTTATTTAAATTTTTGGGCTAAGTAAAATTAAAAATAAAAATAATATTTTTCTTATTATTTTTGTAACATTTTCCCCAAAAATATTTATTTTAAAATATTTTAAAAATACTTATAAAATTATTTTATGCTTAAAAATTGTCTTATGCATGAAAATTCATTTTATTTAAAATAAATTCTTTTATGCAAATGCACTTTATGTAAATTATTTATTTCACAATGGCAACTCATATTATGCATATTAAAATTAATTTAATATGCCACATGCTCATCAACCACTTAGATCACTAATTTTGACAAAAGCACACACTTAACCTTAATAGTTCTAACTCAAGCAATTTATCACGAAAATTCCTAGGGTGGATGTGGGTTGTTACATTCATGTGGTACCAAAGAAAGGGAGCATGACTATAGTGCCCAATGAAAACAATGAGTTGATTCCTACAAGAACTGTTAGGGGCTATAAGGTATGTATTGACTATAGAAAGTTGAATGATGCTACTAGGAAAGATCACTTTCCACTTCCTTTCATTAATCAAATGTTAGAAGACCTTTTGGACATCAATTATATTGTTTCTTGGATGGATTATCTGGATATTTTTAGATTCTTGTAATCAAGAGAAGAGAACATTTACCTGTCCCTATAGAACCTTTGCATATCGTAGGATGCCAATTGGATTATGCAATGCACCGGCAACCTTTCAGAGGTGTATGATGGCCATTTTTTATGAGTTGGTTGAGGACATTATTGAGGTTTTCATGGATGATTTTTCTATGCATGGTGACTCATTTGATTGTTGTCTTGAGAATTTAGAGACAATGTTAGCTAGATGTGAAGAAACCAATCTAGTTTTGAATTAGGAGAAATGTCACTTCATAGTGTAAGAAGGCATTGTGTTAGGGCATAAAATCTCAAATAAGGGAATTGAGGTGGATTGAAGAAAGATTGAAACAATTGAGAAGCTTCCACCACCCGCTTTATTAAAGGCAATTCGGAGTTTCCTAGGACATGCTGGCTTTTATAGAAGATTCATCAAGGATTTTTCTAAGATTGCTAGGCCCTTAACCAAGTTACTTGAGAAGGATGTGAAGTACCGGTTTGATGATAAGTGTCTACATCCTTTCAACACCTTGAACGAAAAGCTCCTTAATGCACCTATTATAGTAGCACTGGATTGGAATTTGCCCTTTGAGTTGATGTGTGATGCAAGTGATTATGTAGTTGGTGCAATTTTGGGGCAAAGGGGAGACAAGCACTTTCAACCCATCTATTATGCTAGCAAAACCTTGACCGATACTCAAGAGAATTACACAACTAGATAGAAAGAGATGTTGGCTATAGTGTTTGCATTTTACAAGTTTTGATCTTATTTTATCTTGTCCAAAGTAATTATGTATACAAATCACTCAGCTCTATGCTATCTCTTGTCCAAAATAGATGATAAGCCGAGGTTGATTAGATGGGTGTTTTTGTTACATGAATTTGATTTAGAGATTCAAAACAAGAAAGGCGCGAAGAACCTTACGGTGGATCATCTTTCTCGCCTTGAGAATCCTCATCTAGAAAAGCTTATGGAAGAAGATATCAATGATAATTTTTCAAATGAGCAGTTGTGCATAATGGAAAGTGAGGTAAGTATTCTTAACTTTGAAATTCCTTAGTTTGCTGATTTTGCAAATTACCTTGCTGCCATGATACTCCCAGAAGGACTCACATTTCAACAAAAGAAAAAATTCTTTGTTGATTTAAAGTATTACTTTTGGGAGGATCCTTTCTTGTTTCGAGTTTGTGTTGATAGGGTCATAATGATATGTGTGCCATACCTAAAAACCATTAGTATATTTGCTCATTACCACAAAGGACTAGCTAGAGGGCATTTGGGGTTGAGTAAAATTGCACAAAAGATTCTTGAATCAGGTTTCTACTAGCTTACATTATTCAAAAATAGCTACCGCTATGTACAAGGGTGTGATCATTGTCAAAGGTCAGGTAATATCTCCTCTCGTGATGAAATGCCTTAAAATGGTATTCTTGTTTATGAAATTTTTTATGTCTGGCGCATTGACTTCATAGGACCTTTTCCTAATTCCTTTGGTAACAAATACATTCTTGTGACTATGATTATGTTTCAAAATGGGTTGAAGCTCAAGCTTTACCCAAAAATGATGCTAGGGTCATAGCTAAGTTCTTAAAGAAATTGTTTTCCAGGCTTGGTAACCAAAGGCAATAATTTATGATAGGGGAACTCACTTTTGTAACACACAACTTGAAAAAGTGCTTAAAAGATTAGGTGTTATACATAGGTTGGCTACCCTTTACCATCCTCAAACAAGTGGCGAAGTGGAAAATACAAATGGGGAGTTGAAAATAATTCTTGAAAGAACTGTAGAACATTCTAAAAATGATTAGTCTGAAAAGTTAGATGATGCTCTATGGGCTTATAGAACTGCATTTAAAACTCCCTTAGGAGCTACACCCTATAGGTTGGTTTATGGAAAAGCTTGTCATCTACCTATTGAAATTGAGCATAAAACATATTGGGCTATTAAGCAAGTTAACCTTGATCTAGCTCTTGTAGGCCAAAAGAGAAATTTGAAGGTTAATGAGCTGGATGAATGGAGATTGATGATTTATGATAATGCTTGAATGTACAAGGAGAGAACTAAGCAATGGCATAATGCTCTCATCAAGCAAAATCGGGAGTTTAATATTGGAGATTAGGTTTTGCTATTCAACTCTTGGCTTAGACTCTTTCGTGGTAAGTTAAAATCCAGATGGTCAAGATCATTTGTATTAAAACAAGTCTTTCCCTATGGAGCTATGGAGCTTACTCATCCTAAAAATGGTGATTTTAATGTGAATGGGCAAAGATTGAAATTGTATTTTGGAGGAAAAGTGAAAAATGCTAAGGAGATACTTCATCTCTAAGTTTTGAAATGAGAAATCATTCTAGACCATCCAACTAATACGACGTTAAAGAAGCGCTGAATGGAAGGCAATCCATTATTGTTTTAGTTTTCTTTAATTTTGCTTATTGTTTTTCTCTTTGAGTGTTTCAATCTTTGGGCTAAGTGTTTTTGCAAGAAAAAGGGGTGAAAAGGCTTTAATTTTGATGGAGGCAGGAAGCTACACGCCATAGGATTAGGTCGTGTTCAACCAATCCATCAGAATGCTGAAAAGTGGAAGTTCAAAATTTCTTACAGCTAAGGACACGCCTATAGACATACCTATGTTCTAAAGAAATACAATCCACAGGTTTGCACAGAGAGCTACATGCTTAGCCACAAGGCCAGGGACATGGGCATGTCCAGGAAAAAAATGAATTTTGATTTTGCATAGAGCTAATTTCAAGATAGTATGCCTTTCTCTTTTATTTTTATTTTCTTTCTCTCTAACACCTTGAGGACAATGTGTTCAATAAGTGTAGGGGGATTGTTTAAGGGTTTACATTTTAAGTTCATAAATTAAAAAATTGAGATAGTAGTATGAAGTGGAATTGACTTGCTTAATGGATGAATTTTCTTTCAAATGGCAATAACTTGCTTATGAGTTACTTGATTGACATGATCATTTATCAAAAATTGAATGTGGTAGTCATGTTAGGGAGTTGGTTTGATAATTTGGAATTTCAACTCTTAGTGAAATTTTTATGCTTGTTTGATTCTATTGTGATTTTTGTTTAAGGTTTGGTAGAAATTTCTAATATCCTAGGGAACTTGATTACTTTTCTTAAAAAATAAATTGTGTGTTAAGTTAATTAAGAAAAAGGAGTCTTAAATTTTAATCTATTATGTTGTTCTTGGCTCATTAAAATCTTGAGTTGAGATTATAAATAATGCTAATAGCCATTTGAAATTGTGATTCTAGCTAAGTAACCGAGGGTCGGCATCACAAATGTTTACACTCGCATCAAAAGGCTAGTATGACAATTCAGACAAGGTCTTGCTCTAATAGTTAAAAAAAAAAAAAAAAAAAAAAAAACCAAGAAAGTGGTCAAGTACCTAGGAGAAAATCTTTATAAATCTACTTTGCTTTGACTCTTGTTACTTTGGAATCATCTGCACAAATTTTTAACTATGTAGTTTAGACTCAAGAATTTGATATGAAGATTTCTTGATATGACTATCATGTTTGAGAATTAATATTTGATTGAAGATTTCTAGTTTTTGTGATGAGTGAGTTATTGTCCATTTTGATGTTTTATTTTGAAGTTAAGAGTGAAAATTTTATTTTGAGTTGCTATATTGATTTAATTTGCTTGAGGACAAGCAAATGCTCAAGTGTGGGGGGATTTGATAAGTGCATATTTGACTATATTTTATCCCTTTTTCTTGGCTTATTTTATCATTAAAGTGAGTTTAATTTGTTTGTTAAGTGGTCTATCAGAGCATTTTGAGTGTTTTAACTAATTTGGAGGCCATGAATTAATTTGTTTGGAAATTGCAAAGCTAAAGAGCTAATTGGGTGAACTTTGGGTAAGGACTTAAAGACACAGCAAGCAACATGCCAAGACACAATGGTGTGTTGCGCCATTCTACCCGTGTACTTGGGTGTATTGTAGCCCATGTTGAAGAGCTAATTTTTGTAAAGAGACAGACACCTACACGCCCAACAACACGGGTGTGTACCAGACCGTATAAATGAAAACTGCATCCTTTAAAAGATGTTTTCAAGGAGAATAAAGGGGGGAGTCTTATCTTTTCAGAGAGTTTTTCTTTGGGGAGAACCTTTTGAGAAGAAAAGAAGAGTTCACAATTGAAATCAAGAGGGAAGAACAAGATTGGAGTGGATTCGAAGTGGGTGATTCAAGATCAAAGATAAGATTTTTAAGAACTTTTCTATGGATTGTTTGATTTATCATACTCTTCTTTCTTGTTCATTATTCTTCCAATTTACCATGTGCTAAAACTCTTTTTATCTAGATGGGATGAACCCTAGTTATGATTGTTTGAGTTGAATGATTGGATTTTTAATCAAATCATCCCTAGATTGAGTTATATTCATGATTTATATTGATAAAATCTCATTGACAATTGCTAGCTTGTTGATTTGATATCTGATTTCTTATTAAGGACTAGAGATACCCTTGATTTGATTTGATCACTCATAAATATTAGGGATTGCTTGGGATGCTAAAGATAGGGTTTATAAAATCCTTTGGCTTTTAATTCCTTAATCTTAATGCTTTGCCTAACCTATTGAATAAGAAGAGATTCTATTTAATTTGCTTAGGGAAAAAGGGATTAATTCAGTTGAGAAAGGTTTAATTCTACTTTTAGGATTGCCAACTTAATTCATTGATTAATTTGATTGATTTCATATTTCATGAAATACATGAGGAGCTAGGGGCAGTTTCTATCTAGATAATTAATTCATTAATTATTTTCTATTGATTTGGTTTATTTTCTACATTTAGTTAATTTGGTTTAATCTTTAATTTATTTTAATTCTAGCTTCTTTAGAATTTGATTCACTAGACAATAGTTAACATTTGAGTTAATACTTATCTAGTTTCCCAATGGGATCGACCTCTTTTGTACTATACTACCTAAATGATAGGTACACTTGCTTATAACTAGGGTATAATAGACTTAGAGTTTATTTAACCTATTGGAAGTATAACATACGGACATCACCAAACTACAAATTAGGAACCCAAAACAAGTTAGGAAACCTGCTAGCCCTCAAAATAAGGAGTAAAAGTTGAATTCTAAGATAATTAGGTCACAAAAGTCATCCTTTCTTCATTCAAAAATTGCTAGATCACCAGTACTGTTAAGGTGTGAGCATGCCTTATAAAGGGAAGCCTTTTGCCTGAAAATTTTTCTTTTCCTCCAAATTGCACCTAGAACCAGAATTTTTGTGTTTCTCATATTCCTTTCTTCAAATCAAAGCTCCATCACCTGAAAAATTAAATTTCTTTTTTAAATATAAATTTTGATTAAGAAAGGACAAATTACTTATCAAAATAAAGGGATTTTAATTTGAATTTCTTATGCATTTTTCACTTATCAAATTCCCCCACACTTAAGATGGTGCTTGCCCTCAAGCATACTTCAATCAAAACTTAGAAATTTTCCAATATCCACTACTTCCTCCTTGTCAACTAATCAATGAACAACCTCAAACAATCAAATCTCATGAACCCAAGTCAATTCAATAATCAAGGAAACACACATTTCATAGAAGAAAAATTTTAGAACTAAAAATAAGTACTTATTACAATAACAATCTCTTTTTAAACTTAAAATGCCACAAGATACTAATACCCTCTCATTGATGTCACTTTATGCACTCAAAGTGTTTAGGGATTCATAAACTCTCATGTCAAAACAAAGAATGTTATTACCATAAGCTTGCACATATATCTCATCTCCACCACTATGTTATAAGCTCAATGAACTAGAAAACAATGGGTTAAGTAAGGTGTAATGGGGTTAGGGTTCAGGTTTGATAAAAAGGATTTTTAGGTCTAAAAAGATCAAAGCAATCATACTAAACTAAGGCATATGAATTTTCACTTTAAGAACATTAAACATTCTTGCAATCAAATATCATAATAACTAGAGCAATCAAGCTAAGCACACACATTTTTTCTTCAATTTTTTTTTATTTACACACTTTAATTTTTTTTTATAGACAATATGATTGTTTTATTGCTCTAGTTAATTTCCAAAATTTTTCAAAACTCACAAGAATGTTATAATTTTTATGCCACTTATCTCAACTAATGCTCTTGATCTTAAGGGTAAAGATATAATGAAAAGGCTTAAGGTAAAATTAATGTGGTTAAATAAAGAAAAGGGAGAGGCTCAACTTGGTTTTTCTAAGGGAAATTTAATAAAGGTAGGCTTTTTTTGAATTCAAAAGTGGTTATTACTAAATACCCCTTTTCATTCCAATTCATGAATTCATTAAGCATGGTCCTAACATGCATAAGAAAGCAAGTTCTATAACAACAAACTATGTTTGACAATTCACTCAACAAAAAATAATAAGAGCAAGATAGATGAAATGCTCATAGGCCCAAAAGCTTATATCTAGGCTCAATTTGTATTAGATCTTGCACAATTTCTTTTAAAATTGATTGTTAAATGCAATCACATACTCAATTTAGCTGAAAAAATTAACTAATTTTGCATCATTCCTATCTCGCATCATCAACCTTAGCTCATGAGTCACGACAATTGAAAATTATCCAATAGCAAATCCAAGGAGAAGAAATTTCAATAAAAAATTTAAAAAGTAAAGATTGAAGAAAGCTAAGAGTCAACCACTAAAAATATCACAAGACCCTCCCCCACACTTATCATATACATTGTCCTCAATGTATCCAAAAATAGCAAAGTCACCAAGCAAAATATATACCAACGATGGATAAAATTTACATTAAAAAGAATAAAATTTAGAGGACTTCCCTAAATGGTGAGTTGCATTGCCCTAGATTTCTAAGGCTAGGTGGGTAAGGTGGCTTGAATCCTGGATTGCAAAATAGGCTGCCAAATTCTTTTCCATCTTCGAAATGTTGTATGTAAGGAGTTGCAATTGCTCTCTAAAACTAGCTGGTGCATTAGATGTTAAGGAGATATCGGTTCCATCTTCCAAGTCTTGCTCATCCTTGCTATTCAACTCTCTTTTGTGCTATGGGATTTTGATTTTGAGAGATAAAGAAAGAAGACGAAGGAATACGAAGAACAAAAGGAGGAGGTGACTAGGGTTGGCGAAGAAAAAGAAATTAATAAAAGAAAGAAGAAATTTAGTTAAAGTAAAGGCAATAAAATAAATTAGGATTCTAAATTATGACTCTAAAAAAAAGGAAATAAAATAAAGAGAAAAAAAATTAATGTTATTAAATATAAAAACTTTTTGAAAAAGAAATAAAGAAAAATATTAAAATAAAAGCAAAAAATATTTCTTTTTTCTTTTTGCTTGAATTCCAAATTCTAGATAGAAGACTTGCTTGTACAATCCATGAGCATGCCTTATTTTTTATTACCATCAGGTATGATATTCCACAATAAAGCATGGGCACACCCTATAAAGGGAAGTCTTCTGCCTGAATTTTAAATTTTCTATAGAAGGACCCAGAAATAATCCATGCCGATGGACTATCAAAATAAGTTCGAACTAAGCAATTTTTTTTTGAAATAAAAATAAATAAAAAAATAAAAATTCATGGGTTGCCTCCCATAAGCGCTCTTTTAAAGTCATTAGCTTGACTTTTTCTTTTCTTTTCTTTCTTTTTTTTTCTTTTTTCTTTTTTCTTTTTTTTTTATCAAGGAGGTCTTGAATTATCAATTAAGAAATCCTTATGCTCTTTATCCATGACCTGGACATTTTCAAAAGAATTGATAATATAATTATCCAAAGGATCTTCTAATGTATTTGTTTTACATGCACACATGTCAATGCAATCAATTGCAAATACTTCATGTTCATTTGTGTTAGGATATTTTATACTTTTTAAACACATTAAAAACTACATCATCACCATTGATTCTAAGAATGAGTAAACCTTTTTGTACATCAATCAAGGCATTACTAATAGTAAGAAAAGGTCTACCTATAATCAAAGGCATTTCCTTATATTCCTCCATATCCAACACAATGAAACCAACAGGTATAATAAATTTGCCCACCTTGACTAAAACATCCTCTGCTAGTCCTCTTGTATATTTAATACTTCTATCGGCTAATTACAAAGTAATAGTAGTAGGTGTCACTTCATGCAATCCAAGTTTTTCAAAAATAGAATAAGACATCAGATTTATACTAGCACTTAGATCACACAAAGATTTTTCAAACTTTAGTATCTCCTATAGTGCAAGGGATAGAAAAACTTCCTGGATCCTTAAGCTTAGGGGGTAACTTATTTTGCAAGATTGCTGAGTATTCTTCATTTAATTTCACCATCTCATAGTCTTTCCATTTTCTCTTGTTTGAAATCACATCCATCAAGAATTTTGCATAACATGCATTTGTGAGACTACATCAAGAAGAGGAATGTTAATGTACACCTTTTTAAACACTTCTAAAAAATTTTTATCCAAGTTAACTTTCAAAATTCTATTAGGGTAAAGGACAAGAAGTTTAATAGCGTCTAAATTTAGTTGAGGTGTACTCCCTTTGGTATCTATTGGAGGATCATCAACGTCAACTTTTTGTTCACCATGAGTGGTCTCATCAATAATCTTTCCACTTCTCAAGGTGATGGCATTGACTTGCTCCTTGGGGTTCTTCTTTGTATTGCTTGGCAATTTTCCACCTCTTCTTTCTAATAACATGTTCACAACCTGCCCCATTTGAACTTCTAAGTTCTTAATTGATGCGTCATGATTTGAGAATATCTTTTTATGATCTTGAAGCTTTGTTTCAACACGATTGATGAACTTAGAAATTAAATCCTGTAAATTTCCCTTATTTTCTTGTGGGGGCTATTGTTGTGGAATTCCCATAAGTGCCTTCTGCTAGTTGTTACTCTAGGAAAAATTTGGATGGCTCCTCCATCCTAGGTTGTATTTATTTGAATAGGGATTGAAATTTGACCTACCATCATGAGAAACAAAATTAGCACTTTCACAAGAAGCAAAAGGATTTCCTACTTGAAAATTAGAGCTTATATGTCCCAATTGACCATAAAGTTCACATGAAATATTTATTGCCACAATACTAAGATTATCCAATTTTTTATTTAAAATAGCAAGCTATGTGGACAAAGCCATAACGGAATCAATATTATGGACTCTAGCTCCTCTTTAGTAAGTTTTATCACTATTCTATTTATAGCTATTTGATGCCATCTCTTCTACTAGATCATAAGTTGCCCCTAGAGTTTTCCTCATGATTATGGCACCTACAACTGCATCAATTATAGAATGATTAGATGGAGTAATACCATTATAAAAAGTTTGAATTTGGCACCGCACTGGCATTCCGTAATGAGGGCACTTCCTAAGCAACTCTTTAAATTGTTTCTAAGCCTCATACAAAGATTCCCTTTCTAATTGAACAAAAGTAGTGATATCGTTAATCAATTTTGTTATTTTAGAGGGAGGAAAATATTAGCCAAAAATTTTTGAGTCAAATCATTCCAAGTTGTGATACTTGCTATAAGGAGTGAGTTAAGCCAATCCTTAGCTTTATCGCGCAATGAAAATGGAAAAAGTCTAAGTCTAATAGCATCATCACTAACTCCATTATGCTTTAAAGTGTTATATATCTCTAAGAAATTAAAGATATGTGTATTAGGATCATCACTCGGTTACCCACTAAACTGAACACTCGTCTGGATCATTTGGATAATTGCAGGTTTGATCTCAAAATGATTGTCTTAAATCGTTGGCTTGCTAATGCTAGAAGTGGCTCCATTAATTGTTGGATAAGTGTAGTCCATCAAAGTTCAATTTGCTATTTCTCCACTATTTCTTATTCCAATTCGCTTTCTTTAACCCCTTTTTGCTTTTTATTCTTGCTAGCTCTTTGCAAGGCGTGGAAGGTTCTCTCAATTTCAAGATCAAATTCCATTAGTTCTCCACCACTAGTGTGTGTCATATACTAATTAATGTAAACAAAGTAGAATTTGAATAAATTTCATAAAAGTAAAATCCAAATTAACCAAGGTTAACAAGTTCTAATATTATTTTAGGAGTAAATCTCCGGCAATGATACCAACAACTTGATAGCTAAAATTGTAATAACCTTAGCATGTGCACTAGTTATCAAGAAGTATAAAGATATCATTCCTACAAGGATTTAATAAAATAACTACTAAAACTATAGTCAACCTTTAATTATTTGGAAAATCAAATTTTTTATTGTAGAAATTAAATAACTAAAAATTAAAATTAAATTAAAAATAAAAATAAAAATAAAAGACAATCAATTATATTAATTTGTAACAATCGATTTAAAGATGCTAAGACTATTGGTCCACCTAGCTATTCCAATGATTATTAATTTATTTAATCAACCAAGCTAATTGGCTATTTCCATAAGCTAAAATTTTTCCTAAAGCATTCAATATTCTCTTCCAAGATATATTAAATCTACTTTTATCAAGTAATCCCTAGATTCATCTATTAGGATTCTCAAGATAGAAAATGCATTAAGTTTTATGGAAATTTTATGAAAACAGATGAATCATGTATATATGTTCTTATATATCATTCAATTCACACTATAATTTATTTGATCTATTATATGAAATCCTTTTCCAATTTTTTCACATAAATAAAATCAACTAAGAGTTGGCTAATTCTCCTAATTACATTAAGCATATAAATCATAAACATATGGAAATAGAAATAAACTTAGTTGAATATAAATAAAAATCAAACCATTGTAGGATTTATGCTTTCCGTAGCCTTAGCAACAAGGAAATTAGTTCATAATAGAAAAAAAAACTAAAGAAATACAAGGGAAAATTCACGGAATTCTTATTATGAGAAATTTTTGAATGAAGTCATCTTTTCTTCCTTCAAAACATGAATTCCAGCCATTTTCTTATCTCTTGCTATCTCCAAATATAAATAAATCCTTAACTATTTATCATAATCAAAGAGTAAGGTTCCTAGATAATCTTTTACAAGATAGGAAATAGGTTTCCATAAGAATTCTACTTTCCAAACTACAAATTAGGAACCCAAAACAAGTTAGGAAACCTACCAGCCCTCAAAATATACAGTAAAAGTTGAATTCTAAGGTGATAAGGTCAGAAAGTCATCCTTTCCTCATCCAAAAATCACCAGGTCACCTATTGTAAAGGCCTAGGCAATCTTTATAAAGGGAAGTCTTCTGCCTAAAAATTTTTTTCTTCCTCCAAACTACACCCAAAACCAGAACTTTTGTGTTTCTCATATTCCTTTCTTCAAATCAAAGCCCTGTCACCTGAAAAATTAAATTTCCTTTTTAAATATAAATTTCAAATAAGGAAGGCAAATTACTTATCAAAATAAAGGGATTTTAATTTAAATTACTTATGCATGTTTCACTTATCAGTGCCAATTATAGGGTGAAGCTTAAGATGGTTGGTTAGGTTCAATGGTTTTGAAGAGGCTGGTGGTGGTGTTAAACTTTGGCCTTAGGAGCAATAATACCACCACAGTTAATGAGGTCTTGGATTTTGTGCTTTAGAGCATTGCATGCATTAGCTTTGCGCTATGGTCATTGATGATAGTCGCAATGCTCATTGGCATTATAGTTCTTGAGCAATGGATTGGGAGGAGCTATTGGCTCTAAAGGCTTGACAAGATGGGCTTTTAAGTGTGAGGCCTCGCTCAAGCACCGGCCTGGTCTGCTAGAGGAAATCGGGATGCTGATTTGGGTTTAGACTCACGATGGAACCTACGGGTTTAAATTGGTTGATTTTTGAAAATGATTTTGGGAGTCGCCACCTTAATTTTATTTAGTTGGGAAAAGATTAAGGGAAAAACTCAAATTGACTCAAATACATTAATTTTTCAATTAATTTGCCTAAAGATAAAAATTACTAGTCTTGAACCAGATTGAGTTTGGGGACTAGGTTTTTGATTTTAAATAATCTAAATTTGGCTCTTAAGTTTAATTTGACTTGAAAATTAGATTTCATAAATGACATTTATAAAATGACAATTATAGATAAAATGTATGAATATTGCATGAGTGCAAAGAGAAAATAAAACATCCATAAATTAATTAGAAAGGAGAAAGAAGATTGATTAGGATTTGGATTTGAGGTTTGGATTTAGATTTCAAACGTGCCTACATACCCCATTGAATGGGGATCAAAACCCATGTAATTCATTTCTTGATTAAGTGGAGGGGTTTAGGAGTTGATCATATTGATTTTAATTTAGGTGTTTTGAGAGTGAGGAAAAAGGCTGATACCTTTGCTTTTGGTAGACAGAAGGTTTTACTGGACCGAAGTTTTGTTTTATTGGGACCAGGTGATTGGATGGATTGAAAGATTAATTAATTAATTAAAATGATTAATTAACTAATTAATGAAATGGATGGATTGATGGATTAATTAATTAATTTGGATGAGAGGTGGATTTAAAAAAAATGATTAATTTGATTTTGAAAAAAAGTGATTAATTAATTAATTGAAAAGATTAATTAATTAATTAATTTTAATTAAAAAAAGAGTTTTAGCTCACTAAAAAGATTAATTAACTTGGTTAGGGTGAGATAATTAATTAATTAAAAAATTAATTAATTAATTAATTAGAGAGTGGTTGGAGGGAGAAGAAGAGAGTAATTAGTATACAACCATCAATACTAATTCAAGAGGTCGTTTGAAATGGGAAGTGGAGGAGCGTATTTATAGGAAAAGTAGCTGAGGATAGTTTAGGTAATGAAAATGTGAAAAGACCATGAGGAGTAGGGCTAGAAATGGATGAAAATTGGACTGAAAGGAGTAAAAGGGTCATTTTCTGTGCAGGTGGAGCCCATTGGCATAAGGAGGTTGTAGAATCCTATGCAGCGCTGCACCAGGCCTATGCGGTGTCATGTCAAGTTCTTGCGGCATGCTGCAAAAGGGGCATGCGGCACCATAGAACTCTGACGTGGCATGCCACATAGTGCTAGCATGTTTTTTCAGAATTTTTTTTTTTAAAAATTGGTTGTTGGTATGGAGTTTGGAAAATTTGGATGTCTTATGGCAATGTAATTGAAGGCTAAAAATTTTTTTCTTTAGGGGGTGCTACCCCTAAGCCCCCGCCACTAACCGGTTAGTGGGACCATCATAACAGCTCCACATAGCGTGTTAAACTCAGCAAGTACTAAGGCTGCATTTGGATGATGAGATTGCAAAATTAAGGGTTCATAGTTGCCCGCTCATCAAAATTGGCTTTGAACAAAAGGTGATTCTGATGATTGTGAATGTTGGGAACAGGTGCCATGTCAGATTTTGGGCTTGTGTGTTCTTTTCATGTCCTTTAGGAGGAGGCCCTCTAGTATAAATGAGATTTTATTAATAGCTATCAGTTTAGTCTTGACATTGGATGCATGAATGGTCTTGGTGAATTTTAATTAAGGCTATCTGTTTAGCCCTAACGTTAGAGGCAAATAAAGTTTGGTGAATTTCAATCAAGGCTATCTATCCTACCTTATTATTGGAAATAAAGAATGGTCTTAGTGAATTTCAATTAAGGCTATCTGTTTGACCTTTGTGTTAGAGGATAAAGAAGGTTTAGTGAATTTCAATCAAGGCTATCTGTCTGGCCTTAATATTAGAGATAAAGTAGGTTTGGTGAATTTCAATCAAGGCTATCTATCCAGCCTTAATGTTAGAGATAAAGATCATCTAAGGTAAATCTCAATCAACGCTATCTGTCCAGCCTTAATGTTGGAGGTAAAGAAGATTTGGGTAAATCTCAATCAAGGGTATCTGTCCAGCCTTAATGTTGGAGGGAAAGATGAATTGGGTAAATCTCAATCAAGGCTATCTGTCTGGCCTTAATGTTAGAGATAAAGAAGGTTTAGTGAATTTCAATCAAGACTATCTGACTGGCCTTAATGTTGGAGATAAATATGATTTGAGGTAAATCACAGTCAAGGCTATCTGTCTGGACTTAATGTTGGAGGTAAAGAAGATTTGGGTAAAAAAGGTGGAAAATGGAACCATATAGATGTCTCAGTGATTGTTTATAGACTTATATGGGTCAAATTGATAGATTTTTATCAAAGAGATGGAAAAGGAATCACATTAATGTCTAGGTGATTGTTTTTAGACATTTATGGGTGGAGTTGATGAATTTTGATAAAATAGATGGTAAAAGAACCACATAGATGTCTAGGTGACCCTTTCTAGACATTCATAGATGGAAGATGATTTTGGACAAGATAATTTAGTGAAAAAAGAGTCTTGATCTATGGAGAGTTAGCTTGTAAGATTCTAACAAGATTTTGGTAGAGGAAGAGCCTCAGCTTATGGCAAGTCGGCTAGAAAGATTGTGATAAGATTTTGGTAAAGGGAGAGCTTTGGCCTATAGCGAGTCTACTTGACAGATTATGAAAAAGATTTTGGTAAAGGAAGAGCCTTAGCCTATGGCCAATCAACTCAAGAGATTCTGAAAAGATCTCAGCAGGAGGAGAGCGTCGGCCTATAGCAAGTCAGCTTAAAAGATTCTGACAAGATTTTGGTTGCGCCAAAGAAACTTGGGCTTCTGAATGTGAGGGTTGGCCTTTCGAAAGGCTCAAAGGAATTTTTTTGGGGGTAAAGAGATTCCAGAAGTCTTATTTCACTGATTAGATTTGAAAAAAAAAAGTATCATTTGGCTTGAAAGAGACACTAGTCAGCTTTAGGAGGTATCGATCAACTTTGAGAAAGTATTTGTCAGCTTTAAGAGATATCAATGAAGCTATTGGCTCAGCTTATACATGATGGTGCATGATTGCAGATGATTGCATGTGCAGGTATGTTTATGCATAGATGATGAATGTTCATGTATGCATGTTTCAGAATTCATAGACCTTTTGCTTGACTTTTATGCCATACGTGATCTGTGATGATGTTTGTAATGGATGATTGCATGGATGCATGAGGTGGATCCACTTTTTTTTTTTTCTAGTGAATGCAATTTCTTTATGTGACTTTTGTGTCCTGTGGAGACATGCATTTGTGGATTGAGAAACTCGACAAAGTTGAGGAACTCAACTTAGGTTGGTATAGGATATTTGCCATGGTGGCTTTATAAGGAGATTGAGATTTTTTTGAGGGCTTGATTTTTGGGATCTAGTGGCCTAAGGTTTCTATTTTAGTATATTGAGAAGGAGTTGTGTCCATTCTCGAGGAGTTCGATACTATGGCTCGGCTGTAATCCATAGCTAGTTCTAGTGATGTTAGAGCTTAGAGTTTGGTATCTCCTAGATTTTTCAAGAGTTTTTTCAAGCCAGATGATGGTTGGTGATGAGCAAGTGAATTTGACTACTGTGATTGAGAAGTTTTATGATCCCAATGACTAAAGAGATATGAGGGAGACAGAGGCTTATGATGAAGACCTTAGTTTTCTGCTTAAGATTCAGATACAGGTCTATTGATTAGAGTGATGCCAGAGTGGCAGATGAAATAGAGACATTTTATGGTTAGAGTCATACTGGTGGAGACACTGATGATTCTTGATTGCTTTGTTCGAGATTTAGAGATATGAATTGTCTTGTCATTTATTCACTAAGTGTGAAAAATTTTGTCTATTCTTGTCCTTTCTATTAGGGGTGCTTTGTGGGTATCCGTTTTAGGTTTTGGGTTATCTTGGAAGTGTGGCTGATGGATCATTTTTCTGTGTTGGCCTTTGCTTTTCAATTTGTATATGCCTTACTGAGACTTAATCAGAGATCAGATAAGATGGTTTCTTGTAATTTGACCCCAGAGGACAGATTTTTTAACACTGCCAATAATAAAAGATTAGATCTCTCATGACTAGGGGTCATGGGTGTCAAGTGGTTTACCTGTTGGGCTTGATTTGAATGACTTTCCATAAGGGATGAGGGTCTTGAGGCAAATGAGGCTGACTTAAGATGTGCTCCCAATTTTTCTTTCTTGAAGTCTGTGCAGTTCATAAATCTCATTGCCAAAGCTATCAAGTGATGGCTAGCTGAGGAGTTATCATGCTGTTTATTTAGGGATTTCACTTAGGACCATAGAGAGGTATGATAAGTGATTGATAAAGGTGATTTAGATGGTTGAGAGAGAGTACTAGGCTGCTCTGCTGAGGGGAATAGAGGGTGACATAGCTGAGGAAGGATGGGCTGCAAGAAAAGCCATTAATGGAGCAAGGACTGCAACATAGACAGAAGGTTAACTCAATCTTTAAAGGAGACTTGAGGATTTACTAGAAGTGTGACATCATAAATTGTAGTAGTGACTCAAACTGTGGTGGCGATGACAAAGGGACTATGACTACAGTGAGGACATGATGACACTACATTGGAGGTTCAGAGAAGGACTACTACAATCGAGGTAGAAAGGAGGACTGCATCTTTTGAATTGTAGAGGAGAATTTTTAGAAGCAATTTCAGAACTACTGATACTCAAGAGAGGATTTTTAATATTGCTGTGGTGAGCAGTTTTGATTATATTGGTATCGCTACTGCTACATCGGAAGGAGCTACAAAGACTTGAAGGAGGGGTGTACCCACTTAAGGAGATTATGACAAACTCTTATTTCAATGACGACATAAGAGATAAGCATCATAAGGGGTAGAGAAGGACTAGCTAGACAATGACTTCAAACATGACCTTTTTTGCTTTTTGTTCAAAATACTTGCAGGTTGACAGGACTACACGAAATAGGATAAGCTATAAAGGATACTGAAAGTGCTATCCTTTATGATGGGTTTGTACTTTGCAAAATTTGATCACCATTAAATGAGACATTTTTATTTTTGCTCTAATTTATGCCTAAGCCACTCTTTTGGGTTTTCAGCTTAACAAGAATTCTCTTCTTCTTCTTCTTCTTCTTCTTTTTTTCTTTTTTTTTTATCTATTTTGTTTAGGCAAAATAATTAAGTGAATGATGTACTAGACACAGAGAAAATGGGAATGCAATGCAAATAAAATATTTTGTATTATGAGTTGGACTGCACCCGAGTCAGGCAGCCTATATATCCTTTATATCACTTTTTTGTTAGTCATTTCTTTTAGAGAGAATTAGGTCCACCTAGTTATGGTTACATATGCATGAGAAACATAAATGAAATGCAAATGTCATCTTCGGATAATGTATCATTTCAGCTAATCTAGGTAGCCATGATAGGGGAATTCGCTTCTATCCACGTCTGTGAAGATGGTGCCTCTATCGAATAGGATCTTCTTGAACACGTACTATCCAACCCAGCTTGGTTTGAACTTCCTCTTGGATCATGAATAGGGGCTTGGATTTCTCCCAGAACTAGATTTCCTTCTTATGAACCCTTGCCTCTCTAGTTGAAGTGCTCGGCTAGTCTCTATTGATGACCCTAGATTTTCTACAGAGCATCGATTCTCTTTTCCTCGATGGCATTTAGTTGGTCAAGATACTTTTCAGTCTATTCTATCTTCATTCTCCATGGTTTCTCTTTGACAGGCTTCTTGTAGGTTAAGATCTTGTAAACTATGATGCTTGGATCATCCTTATCTTGTCTCCGTCTTATACAAAATAGTTTATGAGCTTCGGTTATGCAAATGCAATGTATATGATTTTTTATTCTTTTTATTTGTGCCATAATTAATTAATCTTTTTGCCTTTTCATCATTTTTTTTGTATTTTTTTGGACTTTTCATTTTTTTTTTGTTTTTTCATTTTTTTCTTTTTAAAGATGTCCCATTTAAAGATGAATCAGGAAAAAAATTAAAGCAAATTAGAAAGTTCTAACTTTTTATTACTAATAAAAGTCCCATCATAAGTACATTAAAAGATAAGCCTAGAAGACAAAATACAGACTCCGAAGAGCAAAACTTGATAGACTCAAATTCAAAGAAAAATTTAATAGAAAATAGACTCAAAAGACTTATACTAGGACTCATACATAGACTCAGGCTCAGACATGGACTCAAAGGACTCAAATATAGACTCAAAAGACTTGGACACGGGGTACAGTGCCACTAGCACTCATCTCAAAATACCGATTCTCAGGTTAAGCTTGAGATGGTCTAGTGAGCTCAATGGTTCAAAAAGGAGTGGTAGCAATGTTAGGCTTTAGGTCTGGGAGCAATTATGTCTCCGCTATCAATGAGGTCTTGAATTTTGTGCTTCAAAGCCTTATATGCATCAATTTTGTGCCCCAGCCCTTGATGATAGTCGCAGTGCTCATTAGCATTATAACCCTTGGGCAAGGGGTTTAGTGGAGATCATTGTTCTAAGGGTTTAATCAGATTAGCCTCTAAGTCTTTCTTGTAAATGATGATAAGGGGCATGCCCAGCTTAGAGAAAGTCTTCCTTTCCAACTTTATTGGCTGGTGACAGGACACAACATTTACCTCTCCCTCTCTTTGGGTGGTATTGGTGGTGTAGCTAGTGTTCTTGTGATACTTTGAACTAAAGGACTGATCCTTGACTTGTCTCGATTAGATCAAATCCTCAATCTTGATGGCAATGGCAAGGAGAGCTTTAAAGTAAAAGAGGCACTACATTTGCACATGAGCCTGATATTGGGGGAGGAAGTTCTTGACGATGATGTCAATTTGCTCTATTTCAGATGGACGGTTCACCATTTGAGCCGCTTTTGTCCTCCACCTTGTAAGGAACATCGTGAAGGATTCTCTTAGCCTTTGATTAGTGGTTTCCAAATCTCGATGGGTGACATCCACCTCGATGTTATAGTGGTATTGCTTAACAAAAGCATTGCAAATGTCATCCCAAGTTTTCTTGTGATTCTGGTCAAGATCTGGTAACCACTTGATAGCTGCTCCCATTAAAGATTATTGGAATAACTAAGCAAGGAGCTCATCATCCATAGCAAAGGGTCTTGTGGTACCCATATACATCTTGAGGTGAGTTTTGGGACACATGGTGCCATTAAACTTATCCATGACTAGCATTTTAAATTTTGGTAGAACCCATGCATTTGGGAAGAGAGCTAAAGAGTCGACATCTATCATGTCTTTATGCTTTTTTATGTTCTTGATTTTTCTCTCTATGGCCTCAATTTTCTCCATCATTTTCTTAGCTTCAGGAAAGTTAGAGAAATCTCCATTTTGAAAAGGATTCGCAATAGGAGAGGGAGTGTTTATGTTCAAGTCCACGACAGGAGAGGTTGGAGTTTTAGGTGCTTTCCCTTTATTGGTGAGATCGATAATAGGGGGAGTAGGAGTAGGGGCATGGCTAGTCCCGGCTTGGGTAGATGCAAGCTCAATTTGAGCAGGATGGGGAGTGACAGTGGCATTGGTTATTTCCTTAATCTCATTGATGATCGACTGGCATTAGGAGTTGAGGGCATAAGTAAAGGTGGCCGATTGGGCATTAGGAGCATTAGTGAAAGTACTGGCTTGGGTTTTAAGGGTGGTGGTGAGTGCAGCTTGAAAAGTTTCCTCTTGTTTCTTAAGGAGATTGGTGAAGAATGTGCTCATTGCTTCTTGATCAAAAGAGCTGGAGGTGTTGGCCATCGGTACCTTGAAATAGAAAACAAACAGAAAAATAGGTAAGAATATAGAATAGCATAAATGTGTAGGTGTGTTGGGAAAAGAATTCCCTCCACATGGATGGTCACCAAATTTACAAGGTGAGTGTGTGAGGTATTTAGGTTGATGGACCACCAGTTTGGGTCTTTGAGGTTATGAGGCCTCGCCCGAGCATCAGTTCAATCCACTAAAGGGAATTGAAATGCTCATTTGGGAAAGAACTCACGAGGAAGCCCTCTGGTTTATCTTTGATAGATTTGAAAATCTTTTCTTGGAGTCGCCACCTTAATTTATTTTTATTTGGGAAAATATAAGGGAAAAAACCCATTTGACTCCAATTATCATCCTAAGGAAAAAGATCACTAGCCTCGAAACCAAAGAGGATTTGGGGACTAGGTTTTCAATTTACTTTAACAAAATAAGTTTGGCCAATTAATATAAGACTTAAAATATATTTCATGAACAAATTAAAATGTATGAACAATTTATAATATGCATGATCGTTTAATCCATAAAGTTTATACATAATTAGAATTAGAAATAAAAAAGAGTTAATATTACAATGAAATCCCAAACTTTGGGGATACCTCCTCTAGCCCTTATGGGTTCTAGGAAAGTCACACATTCCCCAAACTAAACCTAATAACAAAGTAAAGGAAACAAAATAAGAGTAAGTGAAGAAGGTGAGAGGGGGAAAGTTGGTTAATTTTAATTAGATTCAATGCTTGAACCAAGCATGCCTATGTATCCCTTTGAATGGGAATCAGAACCCACACAGTTCTCCCTTCTTGCGAAATGGTTAATTTAGCCTAGCCACTTTATCATGTTTTGATTGATATATTAAAAGAGGGTTGAGTTAATTAGTTAACTTAATTGATTACCAAGTTAATTACCTAGCAACCTAGATGAATCAATTTCATTAACAAACTAAAACAGGCAAGGAAATTAAAGGAAAATAAGCTTACCTCGGATGGTGGGCTGGCGTCGGATGGCCTGTAGCTGGCTTCAGATGGGCTGCAGCTGGCTTTAGATGGTGAGTGGCAGCTAGTTTTGAATGGCGGGCGACAGCTAGCCTCAGATGGTGAGCAACAGCTAGCCTTGGACAGTGGGTAGTGACTAGCCTCGGATGGTGAGCAGTGACTAGCGTCAGATGGTGGGCAACAGCTAGCCTTAGGCGGTAGACATGAGCCTTGGGAAAGAGACTTACCTTGAACAGGTGAGCGAAAAGGCTTAAACTAGTCAGGTATGAATCAAGGAGAAACCCCCTAACTGGCTTTGCAAAGCAAGAAGCAAATGCAAAGTGGTTTGCTTGAAGTTAATGCTTTTTAAGTTCTAGAAGTTAGTGTTTTGAAGAGTGGAGAGACACTTTATATATATGAGGAGGTTTGAAGCATAGAGGCATAAATTTCCAATGTGGGAACAAAAATTCGCTATGACTACCGCAGAGGAGTTTAAGTTACCGCACAAGGCTGTGCAACAACTGCACATGGCTGTGCGGCAACCACATAGGGCTGTGTGGTAGCTAGCCCTGCTTCTACCCACTTCATCCATTTTCATTTACTTCTCATCAGTTTTACATGATTCCAGTTGCATTGTATTCGTTACTCAGTCCTAGATGATTTGAAAGGGTTCAAATGTCAAAAAGAAATGTTTTGATTTTCCTATTTTGAGAGTTTTTGACTTCTGAAGGTTTGTTTACCGAGCCTAAGTGCATCTAAAGTTCAAACACATACTGGAATGTGCAAAATTAAGGTTTCATAGAGGTGTTTGAGGGTTTATCTTGTTGAGCTGCTCATGTTATGATACATGATCATGACATAATACATGTCGAAAAAGGTTTCATGAACATGTGAAAGTATCGATTATTATGGTACATGGAACCTATGGTCAAAGGCTAGGGCATATAAGGGTGAAAGGGTGGTTTCATGAAGGGTCCCCATCCCACTAAAGCATCGATATACCTAACCATATGTGAAGTAAGGATTTTCGTGTGGGTCCAATAGTACTGATTGCTCGTTACACCAACAAAATGATCGGAGATTCGTCACGGGGTGGAATGCTTTCGCTATCTCCCAATATACTCAATGAGAGTTGTCAAGTCAATGCTACTCACCATCCATGATTTTTCCTAAAGCTAAGGTTAGGCAAAGAGCCTTTATTATGCAAAGTGATGCATGAAAGTCAAATTATACTTAATGAGCCAAATAGATATTATTTTTGAAAATTTTTTCTTAGCCAAATAGTAATCCTCTTATTTTCCTTTTTATTGAAAAAAGATGGCAACTATTCCCCAGCGGAGTCGCCAGCTGTGGGGCCTCACCTGAGTACTGGCCCGGTCTACTAGAAGGAACCGGGATGCTCATTTGGGTTTAGACTCACGATGAAAGCCTTGAGTTCATATTTAGTTGATTTTTGAAAATGATTTTGGGAGTCGCCACCTTAATTTTATTTAGTTGAGAAAATATTAAGGAAAAAACCCAAATTGACTCCAATTCATTAATTTTTCAATTAATTTTCCCAAAAATAAAAAGCACTAGTCTTGAACCAAGTTGAGTTTGAGGACTAGGTTTTTTGTTTTAAATAATCTAAATTTGGCTCTTAAGTTTAATTTGACTTGAAAATTAGATTTCATGAATGACATTTATAAAATGATAATTACAGATAAAATGCAAGAATATGGCATAAGTGCAAAAAGAAAATAAAACATTCACAAATTAATTAAAAAGGGGAAAGAAGATTGATTAGGATTTGGATTTGAGGTTTAGATTTAAATTCCAAATGTGCCTATGTACTCCATTGAATGGGGATCAAAACCCATGTAGTCTGTTCCACGATTAAGTGGAGGGGTTTAGGTATAGATCATATTGATTTTGATTTGGGTGTTTTGAGAGTGAGGAAAAAGGTTGATACATTTGCTTTGGGTGGGCAGAGGGTTTTACTGGACTAAAATTCTGTTTTATCAAGACCAAGTGATTGGATGGATTGGAAGATTAATTAATTAATTAAAATGATTAATTCACTAATTAATGAAATGGATGCATTGATGGATTAATTAATTAAAATGACTAATTAATTGATTTGGATGAGAGGTGGATTTAAAAAAAAGGATTAATTTGATTTTGGAAAAAAGTGATTAACTAATTAATTAAAAAGATTAATTAATTAATTAATTTTAATTTAAAAAAAGAGTTTTAGTTAATTAAAAAGATTAATTAACTAGGTTAGGTTGAGATAATTAATTAATTAAAAAGATTAATTAATTAATTAGAGAGTGGTTGGAAGGAGAAGAAGACAATAATTAGTAGATAACCATCAATACCAATTCATGAGGTGGTTTGAAATGAGAAGTGGAGGGGGGTATTTATAGGAAAAGTGGGTGAGGGTAGTTTAGATAATAAAAATGTGAAAAGACCATGAGGGGTAGGGCTAGAAATTAGACTAAAAGGGGTAAAAGGGTCATTTTCTGCACAGGTGGGGCTTACTAGCGTTAGGAGGTTGCAGAACCTTGTGCGGTGCTATGTTAGGTTTTTGCGACATCTCATACAAGGGGCATGCAGCGCTGCACAACTCTGATGCGATGCC
The DNA here is from genome assembly GCA_947687605.1 of Reutealis trisperma. Taxonomy (NCBI): domain Eukaryota; kingdom Viridiplantae; phylum Streptophyta; class Magnoliopsida; order Malpighiales; family Euphorbiaceae; genus Reutealis; species Reutealis trisperma. The sequence goes on from CANTUT010001115.1 coordinate 182,380, forward strand.
GCATGCCTATAATGTGGCAAGCCACATGGCGTTGGCATGTTTTTGAAGATTTTTCTTTTAGAGATTTGTTATTGGTATGGAGTTTGGGAAATTTGGATGTCTGGTAGCAATATAATTGAAGGCTAAAAAAATTTTTCTTTCAAGGGTGCTGCCCCAGAGGCCCCCAGCCACTAACCAGTTAGTGAGACCACCGTAATAGCTCCGCATAGCATGTTAAACTCAATAAGTGCTAAGGCTACGTTTGGATGATGAGGTTCTAAAATTAAGTGTTCACACAAAGGCCTTCTTAGAGACAGTGCTTAGAGGCATGCCTAACTCAGAGAAAGCTCTTCTTTCCAACCTTATTGACGAGTGATAGGAGACAACAATTACCTCCCCTCTTCTTTGGATGGTGGAGTTCATGGTGTAATTATTGTTCTTATGATACCTCAAACTACAAGATTCATCCTTTATTCATCTTGATTCAATCAAATCCTTGACCTTTATGGTAATGGCAATAAGAGCTTTAAAGTTAGGGAGGTACTGGGTTTGTAGCTGAGTCTAGTATTAGGGGAGGAGATTCTTGACAATGATGTCAATTTACTCTACTTCAGATGGACAGTAAACCATTTAGGCTGCTTTTGCTCTCCACTATGTAAGGAACATGGTGATGCATTTTCTTTGGCCTTGTTTAGTTGTTTCCAAATCTCCATGAGTGACATTTACCTTGATGTTGTACTAGAATTGCTTGAAAAATGCATTGCATATGTCATCCCAAGTCTTCTTGTGATTTTGATCGAGATCTAGTAACCACTTGATAGTGGCTCCAGTCAAGGACTATTGGAATAACTAAGCAAGGAGCTCGTCATCCTTTCCAAAGGGTTTCATAGCACCCATATACATCTTAAGGTGAGTTTTAGGGCATGTGGTGCCATTAAACTTGTTTATGACAAGCATTTTTAATTAGGTGGAATCTGTGCATTTGGGAAGAGAGCCAAGGAGTTGACATCTATAATATCTTCATGCTTCTTAATGTTCTTGAGTGTTCTTTTTATGGCCTTAAATTTCTCCATTAGTTTTTTAACTTTAAGGAAGCTAGAGAAATCTCCATTTTGAAAAGGATTCATAGTAGGAGTGGAGGCAGTGGCATTAACATCTAGTGGACAAGAGGTAGTGTTTAATGAGCTTTCCTTTATCAGTGAGATCAATAATAAGAGGAGTAAAAGTAAAAGCATGGCTAGTACCAGCTTGAGTGCAAGCAAGCTGAGCAAGGGGAGGAGTGATGGTGGCATTAGTCATTTCCTTAACCTCATTAATGATGGATTGGCTTTGGGAATTGAGAGCATTAGTGAATGTGGCATACTAAGCATTAAGAGCATCGATGAATGAGTCAGCTTGGTTCTTAAGGGTGGTAGTTAATGCAGTTTGGAAAGTTTCCTCTTATTTCTTGAGAAGGCTAGTGAAGAAAGTACTAATGGCATCTTGGTCAAAGTTGGAGGTGTTGGCCATTGGTACCTTTGAAACAAAAAAAAAAAAAAAAGGAAACACGTAAGAGTACATAATTGTGAAGAAAAAAGGGTATATCGGGAAAAGGATTCCCTCCATAGGTTAGTTATTGGGTTTAACAAGTTGCTAAGGTGAGTGTATGAGGTTTCATGTTTTAGAGTGATGGACCACTAGTTTTGGTGTTTAAGGTGTTCTGATTTTATTATCAAGTTTCTCATATCATGAATACATGATGATGTCATGATGCATGTCAAGAAAAAGTTTCATGATCATATGCACAAATGTCTCCATTATTACAGTACATAGAACATAGGGTCAATGCTAGGGTGACTATATGCTCAAGAGTGAGGAGTGGTTTGATTAAGGATCCCCATTCCACTAGAGCATCGATATACCTAATCACATGTGGGGTAAGGAGCCTTGTATGGGTCTTACAGTATTGATTGCTCGTTACACCACCCGAAATGATTAAGGATTCATCGCAAGGTGGAATGCTTTCTCTATCTCCCAATGTACTCAAAGAGAGTTATTGAGCCAATGCTACTCGCCATCCAACAATTTTTCTAAAGCTAAGGTTAGGCAATCAACCTTTTTTTATGGAAAGTGATTTATGAAAGTTAAATTATACTTAATGAGCCAAATGGAGATTATATTGGAAAATTTTTCTTTAACCAAATAGTAATCCTCTTATTTGCTTTCCTTTTATTTTAAAAGGCGGCACCTAGTCCCCAATGGAGTCACCAACTATGAGGCCTTGCCCAAGCATTGGCTTGATCCACTAGAGGGAATTAAGATGCTCATTCAGGCTTAGACTCAAGATGGAACTCTTGAGTTTGGATTAGTTGATTTTGAAAATGATTTTAAAAGTCACCATCTTAATTTTATTTAGTTAGGAAAGTATTAAGGAAAAAACCCAAATTTACTCCAATTCATTAGTTTTGCAATTAATTTACCCAAGGATAAAAAATAGCAGTCTTTGAACCAAGTTGAGCTCGAGGACTAGGTTTTTTGTTAAATAATCTAAATTTGGCTCTTAAGTTTAATTTGACTTAAAAATTGGTTTCATGAATTATGATTATAATTAAAATATATATGCATGGTATAATTCTAAAATGCATGAGGAATTTTAAGAAATAAACATCCATAAGCAAAGGAGAGTGTTCCCTTTAGTTCTTTTGGATTCTAAGGGAACAACAGAATCGGTCCTTGACTCCCAAACAATTAAATCAACTGAATACACTAATTACATTAGAAAATAAAAGATGAAAAGTGACTGATTGAGATTTGGATTTAAATTACAAACATGCCTACATTTGTGATACCCAATAATTTCGTAGCTTATTCTAGTTACTGATGATGCTAAAGGGTTAGATTTTTGAATGTTAGTATAATATAGAAATGATAAGGATTTAGGTAGGAATCTTGAGACTTAATATGCAATGTTTGCCTAGTTTATGATTTTGTTATGATTAATTGTGCTCTAATGAATTAAATAGAATTTATAAGATAACTAATTATGTATATAAAAAAAAATAGAGAACACAAATTTGAAAGTTAAAGTGAAAGGAAAGAAAGGAATTTAAGAGGAAAATTTCTAAGTATGATAATGGGTTTATAAGGCTTGTTAATAGGCCTTGAAACATTAAAGGCCTAAGCCCAATAAGCGGGTGGCCGGCCTATGGGCCTAAGAGTGAGCAAACATCAAATATTATGAGCTAGAATAGTTCGCTTAAGACAAATGGAAATTGATGTTGTAGAGATAGCCACAAAGATTGACCTAAGTCAAAATCCTAAAGCAAATTGAATTTTTATCCTTCCTACATACAAGCCTAGGTTCATTTTTAGTATTTCAACATCACATGATGAACATCACAAATTTAGATGAATCATGACCATCCAAATGAAGTAGATCATAGCCATTTATTAAGATAAAATATTAGTCATTAGATTAAGCTCAATCAAATCCTCACCATCCAACCCATCATATATATATATATATATATGTTAATTCATTTTATGTGCACTGTTTATAATTCTTTACACTAATAGCAATAAGAACTTACCAAACCAAAATCTCCCAAGGTGAGAAATTATGTTCTTCTTTTCTTTTATATGTTCTAAGTATAATTTTAGCATTTAGGTTGCATAATTTTCTCCTACTACATATATAAAATTCGGCCAATATAGGAAGTGAGCAAAGAAGTGTTCTAAATTCTAATTGCAGGCATCTAAGGTTATTTTAGATGGAGAAAAATGATTTAAAGGTGTCAAAATGAATTTTGGAAACTTGGTTCAAGACTTGGGAGTCTTAGTGACATAAACTTAGTTAAGGGGAACTTAGTGTTCTAGTGCAAGATTTTGATAATTGAATGATTATATATATTTTATGTTATGTCAATTTCACATTTCTGCATCTAACATGATGTTTTGATGAGGAATTATAAGTTTTCTCTAAATTTGACCTAAGTGGAACTTAGGGTTCTGATGAATAAGAGTGAACTAATTCAAAATAATTGATGAGAATTGATTGTCTAGGTGTTAATTTGATGAATCTATAGTTAATTTGAGGTTTGAAAGGGAAATTGATAGTTTTCCCCAAATTCTAGGGTTTATGGATCAATTTAGAAATTTTGAGACTTAAACTTGAATTCATGAAATTGAATAAGGAATTTAGCTTGGAAATGATAAGAAATAGGAATAAGTATAAGTATGAATATGACACTGTATGGCCTTGCTCGAGCATCAGTCTGATCCGCTAAAGGGAATCAAAATGCTCATTTGGGATAGAACTCACGAGGAAGCCCTCCGGCTTATCTTTGATAGGTTTGAAAATTATTTCTTGGAGTCACGATCTTAATTTATTTTTATTTGGAAAAATATCAGGAAAAAAACTCATTTGACTATAATTATTACCCAAAGGGAAAAGATCACTAGCCTCAAAACTAAAGAGGATTTGGGGTTTATCTTAACAAAATAAGTTTGACCAAATAATATAAAAGTGACTTAAAATATATTTCATGAATAGTTTAAAATGCATGAACAACTTATAATATGCATGATCATTCAATCCATAAAGTTTATACACAATTAGAATTCAAAATAAAAGAGAGTCAACATTACAATGAAATCCCAAACTTAGTGGGTGCCTCCTCTAGCCCTTATGGGTTCTAGAGAAGTCACACATTCCCCAAACTAAACCTAATAACAAAGTAAATGAAACAAAATAAGAGTAAGTGGAGAAGGTGATAGGGAGAAAAGTTGGCTAATTTTAATTGGATTTAATGCCTGAACCAAGCATGCCTATGTGTCCCTTTGAATGGGAATTAGAACCCATGCAGTTCTCCCTTCTTGAGAAGGGGTTAGTTTAACCTAACCACTTTATCATGTTTTGATTGATTAATTAAGAGAGAGTTGAGTTAATTAGTTAATTTAATTGATTACCAAGTTAATTAGCTAACAACCTAGATGAATCAAATTCATTAAATAACTAAAAGAGGCAAGGAAATTAAGGGAAAAGAAGCTTATCTCAGATGGCGGGCAGCGGGTAGCTTTGGACGGCAGGCAGCGGGCGACAGCTGGCTTCGGATGGTGGGCGGTGGTTGGCCTTGGAAGGTAGGCGGTGGCTAGCCTCAGATGGTGAGCTGTAGCTAGCCTCGGATGGCAGGTAGTAGCTAGCCTTGGATGAAGAGCAGGGGATGGCCTTAGATGGTGGGTGGTGGTTAGCCTTAGGCAGCAGACATGAGCCTTGGGCAAGAGACTTGCCTCAAATAGGCAAGTAGAAAGCCTTAAACTAGTTGAGTAGAAATCAAGGAGAAATCCCCTGACTCACTTTGCAAAGCAAGGAGCAAATGCAAAGTGGTTTGCTTGAAGTTATTGCTTTTCAAGCTCTAAAAGTTGGTGCTTTAAAGTATGGAGAGGCCCTCTATATATAGAAGGAAGATTGGAGGGGGAAAACACTGAAATTCCAATGTGGGATTGCAAAAATAGTGAATTTTGCAGGAGTTACTGTAGAGTCCTTTGCTGTGCCACAGAGGTCTTTGTGGCATTGCCTCAGAGGCTGTTGCGGTTACGTAGAGGCTTTTGCAGCAATGTCACACAGCTTTGAGGCAACAGGCCCATTTTTGCCTTTTTCGCCTATTTTGGCCCATTCTTGCTTGTTTCTCATATGTTTTTTATGATTCTAGTTGTGCTGTATTTGTTACTCAATCTTGGATGATTTGAAAGGGTTCAAATACCAAAGATAAATGTTTTGATTTTCCCATTTTGAGAGTTTTTGACTTCTAAACATTTGTTTTCCTAGCCTAAGTGCTTCTAAGGTTCAAACACATACTAGAAGGTGCAAAAGTAAGGGTTCACAGCTGTCCCCTCATCAGAATTGTCTTTGCCTAAAAGGTAATTTTAATGACAGTGAACTTGAGGATGGGAGATGGTGAAAGGAACCAAATTATTGTCTAAGTCAAAGTTTAGACATTTGGGTGAGAGGTGTGGTTGAATTTTAGGGAAGATGCCCTTGATATATTTAGGAGATCTATCAGTTGGTAGCATTTGGTACTTCTCTTATCTAGTAGAAAAGAAGATGACCCTGTCTAGTAGGAATCAATAAAGTGATAATGATGATGACCTTGTCTAGTAGGAATCGATGAAGTGGTGATGATGACGACCTTGTATGGTAGGAATTAACGAAGTGGTGCTGATGATGACCTTATCTGGTAGGAATTGATAAAGTGGTGGTCCTGTCTAGTAGGCTTGAAGGCAACCCTGTCTAGTAGGAATGATGATGATGATCCTATCTTAGGCTTAAAGGTAACCTTGTCTAGTAGAAATCGATGAAGTGGTGATCCTGTCTGGTAGGAATGATGATGATGATCCTATCTAGTAGGCTTGAAGGCAACCCTAACTTGGTAGGAATCGATGAAGTGGTGGTCTTGTCTGGTAGGCTTGAAGGCAACCTTGTATGGTAGGAATCGACGAAGTGCGATCCTATCTAGTAGGCTTAAAGGTGACCTTGTCTGGTAGGAATCGATGAAGTGGTGATCCTATCTCGTAGGAATGATGATGATGATCCTGTCTAGTAGGCTTAAAGGCAACCTAGTCTGGTAGGAATCAGTAAAGTGGTGATCCTATCCGGTAGGCTTGAATGTGACCATGTCTGGTAGGAATTGACGAAGTGGTGGTCCTGTCTGATAGGCTTGAAGGCCACCCTATCTAGTAGGAATGAAATCAATGAAGTGGTAATCTTGTCTTTCTTCAAGAGTTTTGATAATTTGCCTTGATTTATGATCCTGTTCAATGCAAAAAATGCTAGATAATTATACAATGATCATATACCTTGAACCTATAAAGAGTCAGTCATGATATAAAAGTATTGATCTTTGGGAGAAAGATGCACCTAGTTTAGAAAGATGAGCATTTGGATGGGATGTGCTTGCACTTTAGAGTGATAGAGGAAAGTGGTTTGGTCATTTGGTTTTTGGTTGATTGGCTAACTTAGAGGTGAAGTGGATATGTCAGGTATGAGGTTGGTTAGTCAAAAAGTCATTCTAAAAAGTCAAGCAAGGTATGGTCTTGAAAAAGATTGGGTTTTTAACTTTAGAGAAGATTTAGTTTGAGGTCGAATTGGAGGGATTGATTTAGGAGGGTTAGGTTTTTTCGATGATTAGGTTGGAAGGTTTTGGGAAGGTCAACTTATGGGGCTTATCCTCAGAGAAGTTCATGTGGAAGGCTCGGTTAGGTCTGGCATTTTAGCTTGGTCAAGACACAACCTTTAGGGAGTTCATTTGGAAGGCTTGGTCAGATTTTTCCTTAGGCATGGTTAGGTCTAGCTTAGAGGAAAGGTCAAGCTAAGAAAATAGTTGGGGAAGGCTAGGTCAGGTCTAGCCTTGGAGTAGATTATGGTTTTTTTTGTGAATAAGCTTCATAGTGAAAGCTTTTAGGCTTAGGGCTTCATGGTGAAGACTTCTTGCTTTAGGCTTCATGGTAAAGGCTTTTGGGCTTGGTTTTTATGGTGAGGGCTTTTTGGGCTTAGACTTCATAGTGAAAGCTTTTGGGGAAAGTCACACATTCCTCAAACTAAAACTAATAACAAAGTAAATGAAACAAAATAAGAATAAGTGGAGAAGGTGATAGTGGGAAAAGTTAGTTAATTTTAATTGGATTCAATGCCTGAATCAAGCATGCCTACGTATCCCTTTGAATGGGAATCAAAACCCACACAGTTCTCCCTTATTATGAAGGGGTTAGTTTAGCCTAGCCACTTTATTATATTTTGATTAATTGATTAAGAGAGAGTTGAGTTAATTAGTTAACTTAATTGATTACCAAGTTAATTAGCTAACAACCTAGATGAATCAATTTCATTAACTAAGTAAAAGAGGCAAGGAAATTAAGGGAAAAGAAGCTTACCTCAGATGGCGGGCGGCGGCTGGCTTTAGACTGTAAGTGGCGGGTGACAACTGGCTTTAGATGGCTGGCAGCAGCTAGCCTTAGAAGGCTGGTGGCAGCTAACCTCAGATGGTGAGTCACGGCTAGCCTCAAATGGTGGGTAGCGGTTAGCCTCGGATGGCGAGCGGCGGCTAGCCTCGGATGGCAGGCGGCAGACACGAGCCTTGGGCATGAGACTTGCCTCGAATAGGCTAGCGGAAAGCCTTAAACTAGTCGAATAGGAATCAAGGAGAAATCCCCTAACTTGTTTTGCAAAGCAAGGAGCAAATGCAAAGTGGTTTACTTGAAGTTATTACTTTTCAAGCTTTAGAAGTTGGTGTTTTAAAGTGTGGAGAGGACCTTTATAAATAGAAGGAAGATTGGAGGGGGAAAACACTGAAATTCCAATTTGTGATTGCAAAAATAGTGAATTTGGCAGGAGTTTCCATAGAGTCCTTTGCAGTAATGCTGCATAGCTCTGCGGCAACATGCCCATTTTCGCTCATTTCGCCTGTTTTAGCCCATTCTTGCTCATTTCTCATCCATTTTTCAGGATTCTAGTTGTGTTGTATTCATTACTCAATCCCAAATGATTTGGAAGGGTTCATATACGAAAAATAAATGTTTTGATTTTCCCATTTTGAGAGTTTTCAACTTCTAAAGGTTTGTTTACCGAGCCTAAGTGCTTCTAAGGTTTAAATACATACTGGAAGGTGCAAAATTAAGGGTTCATAGACACTATTGATACACCCCTATTGTAAGTTGAAATAATAAAATAAGTATATGATAGATAAATTATAATTGGTAACATCATTAGTTACTAATTGATATGTAATTAAAATGATATGGGTGTAAAACATCAAGGCAAGGGCAAGGAAATTGCTCAGGATCATGAAGGACACTAAATGAATCAAGAGTGAACACTAATAGAAGCAAAGGAATTCAAGATGAGTACTTAATAGTATGATGTAATTATGCCTCATTACTTGAATTACCACCCTTTGACATGTACTTTGAAAAGACATTGAATATATGGTTGTCCATTGATTATTAAGCCTTTGGAAATCCATATCTTTCTTATATGATATTTAACCATGATAAGCCTCCTATATTGATTCTATGTTGTGCTTCATGGTGAGAATGATTAATATGCCAAACTATTTTCCATTGAATTCCTATTATAGATCTTAGATGTGTCTTTCACTAATACCTATAATTAAGCAAAAATCGTCTCTGATGTGAGGAAATACATTAGACCTTGTGCATTTTGTATAAGCCTATGGATAGGATGTGAGTACCCAACCTCTATTAGGGAGGAACAGCTAACTACAAGGCCCAATTCATTTTGTGTAGTATGATGCATGTGAGTGACCAAGGCTTAGGCCGCCACTATTTAATATTCATGTGTGGGAAGCTTTCTACTTCTAAGACATTTATTATTTATGCTAAAACATATTCTAATGTTCTAAATGACCAATTTTGATTAACATCACCCCATTGCTATCTTGAACCTATCCAAGTGATAACATTTTATATTGCCTTCATATTATGTTATATTATTATGTGCTCACTGAGCTTGTCTCATTCCATAGTTGTTTAAAATTTTCTAGGTCAGGGTCACTCATTAGCAAGGTAAATTCCAAGCTATGCTTATTCGCTTGGATCTTGCTCTGCTAAATTACTATGTTTTGAGTTTTGCTTGTGACACTCTAAAGATAATCGATTTAGAGCTCCATGGTACTTAAAGCCTTAGTATTAAAATGTATTGTATTGGAAAATATTGCAAACAAATGATAGTAATTGCTATACATACATATTTATGATAGTAAGTAAGAATGTATGAAAAGTATTCATTAATACTTAAGAATGATGTCTTAATCAATAGTTATGAAATGGCAATCAAGTGTAATGGCTATAAATGAATGGATAAAGTAATAATGGAAATAGTAAAAAGTGAATGGGGTTTTGATCATGGGATAGGTTATAAATTGGAATATACTTAATGATAATAAGTTCAATGGGGTTCTATAGGATTAGGTGATCTTATGTCTCCTTAAGATCTACGACTGTCACAACCTTGAAATTAGGTCGTGACACATAACCCATCGAATTGGGATCAAAACCCACGTAGTTCATTCCGCTATTAAGTGGAGAGGTTTAGCGGTTGATTGGATTGATGATTTGATTAGGTTTGTAAGTGAGAGAAAAAGGCTAATACCTTTACTTTTAGAGGGCGAAGGATTTTACTAGACTGAAGTTCCATTTTATTGGGACTAGGTGATTGGATTGATTGGGGGATTAATTAATTAATTAAAATGATTAATTAACTAATTAATGTGATGAAATGGATGGATGGATTAATTAATTAAAATGATTAATTAATTAATTTGGATGAAGGTGGAATAAAAAAAAGATTAATTTGATTTTGAAAAAAAATGATTAATTAATTAAAAAGATTGATTAATTAATTAATTGAGTGATTATTTTTTATTTAAAAAAATAGTTTTACTTAAATAAAAATATTAATTAACTTGATTAGGGTGAGATAATTAATTAAATAAAAAGATTAATTAATTAATTAAAGAGTGGTTAGAGGGAGAAGAAGAGAGAAATTTTAGGATAGCAATCTACTAAAATTCTAGAGGAGTGTGAAATGAAGAAGTGGAGGGGGTATTTATTGGAAAATGGAGTAAGGGTAATTGGGAAAGAGGAAAAATGAAAAGACAAGGAATGGTTGGGCTATAAATGCTAAAAATTAGACTAGAGACAAAATCTGAATTTCAGAGGGCAAAAGTGGAGAGCAGCCACCAAAGAGGCTGGCGGCGCCCCTAGCCTCTGAGTGGTGCCGCTGGTAGCAACAACTGATGTGGTAGTTTTTTTTTTTTTTTTTTTTTTAAAGATTGGTTGTTAGTTTGTATTGGAAAATTATGAATCTGGATAGCAATTGCTTGAAGGCTAAAATTTTCTTTATGGGGCATTGGGCCCAATCCTCGCCTACTAACCAGCTAGTGGGCCCGCCATATGAGCTTTGCATAGCATACTAAATTTGGCAAGTGCTAGGTTGTGGCTAGCTAATGAGGGTGTAAAATGAAGGGTTTGCACCACCGTAATCCTGCAAAAGAAGAAGCCAATGGAAAAGAGTACTATAAGTATCATGACTACTTAATTATACAATTAATTTGTGCTTGTCTTTTAAAAATGTCATTCAAGATAAGATTAATGAGGGGATACTCAAGTTTTCTAAGAAAAAGAAAGAGACTATGCTAATTGATGAAGACCCCTTCTCTTCTATGGCTATTGTCAAATGCCATTAGAGTTGATCATTATGCTCAAATAAATGAGAAAAAGAAAAATTAGCAAGAACAAAAGGAGAAAGCAATGTATATATGAGTTCCAAGGAGTCAACACCAAAGTTTGCCTAATGGTATATACAGGAGTCTACTAGAGATTGGGCCAAATTCTAAGGGGAAAAATAAAAGCCAGCCTGAGACTTGCTATCCACCAGCTACTACCTAAAGAAGATAGTCTGAGAGAGCCAAGAGTCTGCTTAGGAGTCTTCGCTAAGATCTGCATCATAATTCTCTTAATAGACTATTCCAAATTCCACTATGAAGAGAAAGAGTTAACCTTAGACTTTTTATCCACAAGTCGTTACCCAAAGAAGATAGCCAAGATTTATGCTACCACTTGTGAAAGTCAAGGAAAACTAATGGTACCTTATTTGCTATATAGAATTTCCACAGCCTCTTATTAAAACTCAAAAGAGGAGGTTTCAAAGGAAGAGGGCCGCTACAAGGATAGAAGGATCTAGCACAAAAAGAGAATAGAAAAAAGGTCAAACTATAAAGAATATACTTGCAAACTTGGAGCCTATTGGTGGCACAGTAGAAGAAATGGTACAAGAAATCAAAGTGGGCCTAATTTTCCATACCTATTAGGCATTCCATGGCAGTCATCACTTTGCTAGCTTCATTTCAAAGGTCTAAGAATAAAGAGTCTAAAGAAGAACCTTAAGAAGAATAGAAGACATGGGGGGTAACCTCTAAAAAGCATACCCCGTGCAGTGGAGTTTCCATCCAAGCCATATAACCTAGAATTCCAAAAAGAGTCATTTATTAGAAGCCTGCTAAAAGGATGACAAAACATATTAAACCATGTAAATTAAGGCTCATCTTAATGGGAGGCTGACCTCTAGAGTCTTGATAGATAACAAATCTATTGTTAACATCATTTAATTAAGGATGGTCTTAGAACTTGGCAAGACTGAACATGATCTCATAACTACAAATGTGCTTATCTCAACATTTAATGGGGAAGTTACAAAGATTCTAGTAGTCTTACCTGCGGAGATCCAACCTAAGAGTAACACTTCTCTCACGACCTTCTTTATGGTAAATTCTTTTACCAGCTACCATTCTCTGTTGGGAAGGGACTAGATTCATTCCAATTGGTGTGTATCATTCTCACTTCATTAATTCCTCCTATTTTAGAATAAGGATGAAGTATAAATAATATGGTTTGATGGATAGCCTTTCAAAGCTTGCACCTATGTAGTAGAAGCAAGATTCTACAATAGGAGCTTTAGTCTATTTAAATTTAAAAGGAAAAAAAAATATGGGGACAAAAGCACTTAGCATGGTGATCTAAGAGGATTATAAACAATAAATCAAGAATCTCCTTCAAAAATCAGCGATCATGCCTTATCTTAGGAGGCTGACCATTCTGCCCATTATCAAGGAGGTTAATAATTAAGCACATTGAGAGCAAAAAGGTAGTAGCTATTGCCACTGTGTTGACAAAACATATGCAATAAAATCTAGACAGGGAGGATTCTAAATTGATATTTGTTTTGTTTGGATGAAAAAGAATGATTTAAATAAGGTGTTTGTATATTACTGTAATGAATGGAAAGTGTGAAAACTCATGATTTTCACCCTAAGCCTTAAAACTTAGAATTTTCTTACATAATTATTATTTATGGCTGCCAAATCATACATGAAGATGTTCTAAACTGATATTTGCTATGATTGAATGAAAACTAATGGTTTAAACCACCTGTTTACATATTACTATAATGATCGAAAAATACTAAAAACAATAAAACTCATGGTTTTGTACCCTAAAACCTAAAATTTGAAATTTTCATGTATATGTCACACCTATTACTGCTGATTCATGTAGATTAATATTCTAAAATGAATTTTTTTTTTTTTTTTTTTGTGTTTACATGAAAAATCTTAGTTCAAAACATGTTTTTACATATTACTATATTAGACGGAAAGTGCGAAAGATAATGTATTCGACATACCATGGGATTTTTATCCCAATGCCTATAATTTTTATGCAATGTATTTTGATGATTATTGACATGTATGTATGTATGATAAATGATAAAATTGCATGTTAGTTGAAGGAATGACCCTAGACAAGCTTAAAGGCACTTTGGTATACTTAAGGTATCTTAACCTTATATTGTGATTAGAATATGAATATGATTAGGAAATATGGAAATGGATTTTATGATGACTTGATAATGAATTAATGGTCTTGAATTGATAAAGAGATAGATTAAAGGAATTGGTCATAAGAGATAAGCATGATGCTTAAAAGGTTATTTACTAAGTTGACATATATGGAAGTGTTATGTGTACTAAACTGATAGTTAAAGTGAACTGATATTGAGGTAGTGATATTGTGTTGACCTTAGGAAGGGATTGACATAATTGTAATGTGTTTTCATGAGGGCCTATAAAGGCTAAGTGTATGAGAATTTTAAGTCAAAATGTTATGTGCAAGTGATGAGTGCACTTATATGTGCAACTACAAGTGTATGTGAATGTTATATGTGCATAGGGTAGTTATAAGATAGGATAGCATCATGATTGAATAAATACTAAGTATTGAATTAAATATTATGATAGAGCTTGGGGAGTCTTAGAAGTCTAAGGGCTATATGAAATAAGAGCAAAGGAACCACAAGGTGAGTAATCATTGTATTCATTATACAAGTGTTAGTAAACACTATGTTCATGTTGCAAGTGTGAGTAACATTATGTTGTGTTACAAGTATGTGATATCATGTTATGTGTACCTTGATATTCTTGAAACACAAGTTATTTGCTATTTCAAATGAACTCAATGATCTCTTTGTAAGCTTGGGTTGCTAAAGGACAATTGGTCCAAAAACCATTTTGTTTATCCAATGATAATTCTTTTAAGATAATTGCCCTAACTTATATTCTTTCTAGAACTACACTATTCTTGTATCTTTCATTCAAAAAGTTAAACTGCTATTACTATTGTGATACATGTTATTGTTGCCTTAAGTGATATTGATATATGTGAATACCATTAGCTCTAGCTATGATACTTCTAACCCTTTATGTAGAAGTCCTCATACCGATGCGAGTAATCATCGGAACCTATGCACATGTTCTTAACCTAATGGATAGGGGTAGTGTATCCACCTCAGCTAGAAAGAGGCGGTTCTAGTTGTGAGGCCTGATCAGCTTCACACTTTTCTATGTGATAGGAGTTGGAATTTAGTTTAAGGCCACCTCTCCTCTATATGTTTGAGTGATTAAGGCAATAGCCTTCACTTTCTATGTGTTATAAGTGCAATTTCTACAAACTTGTTAAATTGAAAACCTTGTTAAATTGCTACCTAATTCATGAATTATAAATTGCTACCTGATTCATAATGAGTTAATGTATAAGTATTGGTATGATCCTAGGCATGATTGTATATGTATAAGTGGGTTCTACGGGCGTGGGTGACCTTATGTCTCCCAATATTCTAGGACTATCATATCTCTAATGTTGGGATGTGACAAAGTTGGTATCAAAACTGTGAGTTTTTTTTTTTTTTTTTTAAGTCTAGTTTAGACTTGTCTATGTATTGGATTAAATAAGTATAATCCTGGAGCATAGGAATTTTCCTGTCATGTCAATTGCAGTCTATCGCTAGCATAATTTTGCGAAATCTTTATCGGTTTAGTAATCCTTGTTATTGTTTGCCTGCATTATGAATCTTTTGATACATGACTAAGAAGATTATCCCTACTTAAGCACCGCAACCTAAAGCACCCCGTGTGATCTCTAAAAGGACATGGCCAGAGATGTTTGAGAGGGTCATGTCTATGATTCACCTTATGAGGGAGGAAATCCTTGCTGAGGAAGAGGACCCTAAGGAGTGCCTAGATCCTGATTGGGTTTATAGTAAGATCTAAAAATTAAAAGATGATTACTCATATTTGAAGGAGGAAAATCAACATCTTAGGTTTTTGGTTCATACTGTGAGGGAAGATGTGGAGTAGCTCAAGGTAGGGATTATCGATCATAGGGGAGATTACTCACCAGTGAGGTCTTTGTCTTCGACTAGTCACCTTCAAGATGGAGATCTTCTCTATTATTCATGTGGCACCAATAGCCATGTCGCTTCTGATTGCCCTAGTGGAGGACACACGAGAGCTAGAATGAGTGGTTGGTGATGATCGACATAACGACATAGTGCTTTATATAATATGAATGATATTTCACTTTAACTGCCTAGTCATTTAGTATGAGATGATTTCTTTTATTGCTATAATATGATTAACTTACTATGATAGGAGGTTATTTTCATACTATAAGATATATGCTATTTGATTGTGATATGTGATATATATATGATATGTGCTTAGTGATGTGATATGATGAATGCATGATGTTTATGCTAATATAATGGTGGGGTTAAATGGGTTAGAATAGGCTCTAGTGAGCAAGCATCTTCACAAAAGGTGCAAGCTATGCGCGAGGAAATGAGGGACTTGCATAAGGAATTAGATGAGTTGCGATCCCAAAGGTAGGAAGCACTACTAACACAAGAAAGAAATGAACCTCCACCTCCTGTGGTAGTGGCCTGAACGGAGGGAAAGGAAGCGGCTACTTGATGAAGGAATGATGATTTTAGAGTTCAAGAAGCTCTATCCACCTACCTTCTGTAGTGAAGAAGGTGATGACCCCCATGAGTTATTAGATGAGATGAACAAACTAGTCTGTTGATTCTCTTTCTTAGATGCTTGAGTGATAAAGTTGGTGGGACTCCAACTCAAGAAGGGGGTTTGGTATTAGTATGAGAGAAATATTGAAGAACAGCTTTACTGAGTAGACCTACCTATGTGGATAGAGTTAAAATAAGAAGTGATGGATCAGTTCTTGCCTGAGGGTGAAAGGCAAGATAGGGTGCTGCAATTCGAGCAGCTAAAGCATAAACTTAGATTTATAGTCTCAGATTATGCTAAGGAGTTCAATCGACTTAGCCAATTTACTATCAACATCAATCCTACTAAAGTTAGCCACATCGATCGCTTTCTAAGAGGATTGATCACACCTTTATTCAACTCATTAGCAGCAACGGAATTTCCAACCTTGGCCAAGCTGATAGATAAGGCCAAGATAATGGAGAAAAGGTATAAGGCAGAGAGAGCCAAACGGGACCAGAAAGGGAATCATAGGAACAAAGGTCATAGAGGATAGCATGGAAGAGGAGGAGTCCCAAGGAAGAAATTTTCATCCTCCAAATAGCGGAATGGTCAAGTTAAGCAGGAACTCCCCACTTGCAGCAAATATGGAAAGAAGCATCTCGAGATTTGCTGAAAAGATTTGGGTGCATGCCTTAAGTGTGGGCAAATGGGACACTTCATTAAGGATTTCCCTTAGATGAGGAGTCAAAGGAATAGGACCACAGCACATCCATAATCTAGACCATTCCAATCATAACGGTAAGGAGCCAAGGATAAGGGGCCAGTTGTTAGGAATGCACCGGCGACAGATAATAAGGGCAAGGGTTAAGTCTTTACTCTTAATCAACAAGAGGCTCATGCTTCACACATAGCCATCACAAGTATCATCCCCATGCAAAATTCTAGTGCAAAATGTTTGATTGATTCTAGTGCTACCCATTCTTTTATGTCACCTATTTTGCTAAGAGTTTAGGTAGAAATAAGGAATTAATGAGTGAACCTTTAGTAGTATTAACTCCTTGGGAGAGGTGATGGAAGTAAAGTATGGGTTTAAGCGTTGTGAAGTAGATATTAATGGACAAAAAATTCATGTAGAGTTGCTAGAATTAGATGTATTAGAATTTGATGTGATATTAGGGATGGACTAGTTATATGAGCATAGAGCTCGTATCGACTGTAGAGAGAAACTGGTCAAGTTTCGAACCAAGGATGGGAAAAATTTTATGTATTAAGGAGATAGGAACGAAAATTCTTCAAACTTGATATCAGCTTTGGGAGCAAGAAAGACGTTAAGGAAGGGGTGCCAAGCATACCTAGCCTTGTAATTGATACTGACAAGGAGATTGCTGTTTAAGATAAGAGCATTCCAGCGGTGGATGAGTTCATGGATGTCTTTCCAGAAGATTTACCTAGATTACCCCCTGATCGTGAAATTGAGTTCAATATTGAACTGTTACCTGATACGCAGCCTATATCAATACTGCCATATTATATGGCACCAATAAAGCTGAAAGAATTAAAGGCGTAAGTGCATGATATACTCAATAAGGGTTTTATCCGACCGAGCAGTTCTCAATGAAATACGCTAGTGCTATTTGTGAAGAAGAAGGATGGCTCATTCCAGATGTGCATTGATTATCGCCAACTTAACAAAGTCACTATGAAGAATAAGTATCCATTACCCAAGATCGATGATCTTTTTGATCAATTGAAAGGAGCTAGTCACTTTTCCAAGATCGACTTAATGTCCAGATATCATTAACTAAAGATCCAAAATGAAGAAATCTACAAGACTGCCTTCGATACTAGATATGGACACTATGAGTTCATAGTTCAGCCATTCAGTTTGACAAATGCTCTTGCTGCTTTCATAGACTTGATGAATCGATGAATCGAGTATTCAGGCCATACCTTGATAAGTTCATGATCATGTTCATTAACGACATCCTGATCTACTCAAAAATAAAGAAGAACATGAAGAACATTTGAGGATCATGCTTCAAATGCTATGTGAACATCAACTCTATACTAAGTTATCTAAATGCGAGTTTTGGATGGAGTCTGTCAACTTTCTTGGACATGTAGTAAGTAAGGAAGGAATTCAAGTTGACCCTAAGAAAGTTGAAGCAGTAGTAGATTGGCCATGACCCACAATGGTTTTAGAAGTAGGAATTTACTTAAGCATGGCTGGGTATTATCACAGATTTGTATAGGACTTTTCTAAGATAGTAGCCACACTGACCAAGTTAACCATAAAGCAAGTTAAGTTCAATTGGGAAGAGTCTTGTGAGGAGAGCTTTTAGAAGCTCAAGAAGTGTTTGATATCGGCTCTAGTTTTGGTGTTACCAAAAGGAGAAGAGGGATTCACCATCTATTGTGATGCTTCGATAGTAGGGCTTGGATGCATCTTAATGTAAAATGGAAAAGTTATCGCCTATGCATCATGATAACTTAAGAGGCATAAAGTGAACTACCCTACTCATGACTTGGAGTTGGCTACTATAGTTTTTGCTATCAAAATCTAGAGACACTACATGTATGGGATGAAGTATGAGATATATATGGATCATAAGAGTCTTCAGTATATCTTGAGTCAAAGAGACCTCAACCTAAGGTAGAGGAGATTGATTGAATTGTTAAAGGACTACAACTATCAGATTCTTTACCATCCCAGAATGACAGATCTGGTGGCGGATGCCTTGAGTCAAAAATCAATAGGAAGCCTAGCCCATGAGAATGTTCGAAAAAGGCCAATCATGAAGGAATTAAAGGAGTTGTTTAGCCAAGGATTGAAGCTAGAGATTGGAGGATCAAGAATTTTAATGGCTCATTTCTAAGTGAGGTCTAAGCTAATGGGGGAGATAAAGGATTCACAAGATAAGAACCCACACATGGTGAAGTTGAAAGATGAGACAAAAGAAAGGAAGAACTCTCAATTCAAAGTGGTCAATAGAGTTTTAAAGTGTGAAAATATAGTATGCGTGCCTGATGTGGATGGATTACGAGAGAGGATACTAAAGGAGGCTCATCAGACACCTTACTGTGCTCATCCTAGAACTACCAAGTTGTACGATGATGTGACAGCTAACTATTAGTGGCTTGGACTAAAGAAGGATATGGCTAAGTTTGTAGCAACCTACTGGACTTGCCATCAAGTCAAGTACAAACATCAATGACCCTCAGGATTGCTACAAGAAATTTGACTACCTGAATGGAAGTGGGAGCACATCACTATAGATTTCGTTGTTGGTTTACCTAGAACCTCCAAAGGGTATGACTTTGTATGGGTCATAGTGGATCAATTGACAAATTTTGCTCATTTTCTGGGAGTTAAAACCACATACTCTGTAGCCCAATATGCATAGTTATATATGGATGAGATCGTGAAACTACACAGAGTGTCGATTTCCATTATCTTGGATCGTGGGCCTCAATTTACCTCCAGGTTTTGGCAGAAGTTACAAGAAGCATTGGGAAGCAATTGGACTTTAGTATTGCATTTCACCCCCAAATGGATGGACAGTCTAAAAGGACAATTTAGACACTTAAGGATATGTTAAGGATGTGTATCTTGGACTTCAGTTGTAGATAGACAAGTACTCACCCTTGATTAAATTCGCCTACAACAATAGCTACCATTCGTCTATTGGCATGGCACCATATGAAGCTTTATATGGGAGGAAATGCCATTCTCCAGTTTGTTGGGTGGAGCCTAGAGACAAGTACATGGAAATGTCAGAGTTGCTAAAGGAGACAACTAAGAAGGTACCCTTGATTCAAGTTCGACTGAAAATGGCTTTTAGTAAACAAAAGAGCTAGACCCAAAAAGGAAGGACATACACTTTGCCATGAGAGATCACATGTTCTTAAAGCTCTCTCCAATGAAAGGTGCTATGAGATTTGGCAAGAAGGGAAAATTATCACCTCATTTTATTGGTCCTTTCAAAATCTTAGATAAGGTTGGGGAAATATCTTGTAGACTTGCCCTGCCTCCAACTATGGCGTATGTGCATCCAATGTCTCACATCTCTATGTTAAGGAAGTATGTGTTAGATCCATCTTATGTCCTGTCATCTCCAGACATTATGTTAGATGAGTAGCTATCCTATAAGGAATCACCAATAGCTATAGTGGATCAATAAGTGAAGAGGTTAAGAAACAAAGAGATACTCATGATTAAGGTACAATGGCAAAATCATAGGGTAGATGAGTGCACTTGGGAAGCTGAGGAAGAGATGCAGCAGAAGCATCCTCAGCTTTTCAAGAGCAAGTAGGTAAGTATTTAAATTCGAGGATGAATTTATTTTTAGGGGGGGAAAATGTAACCTACACCTACCCTAGAAATTTTCGTGACAATTTGCTTAACTTAGAACTAATTAGGGCTAAGTGTATGCTTTATGAAAATTTATGTGCTATGTGATCAATGAGTATGTGGCATGTTAAATTAATTTTAGTATGCATAAAATGAGTTATTAGTGTGGAATAAATGATTTTACATGAAGTGCATTTGCATAAAATAAATTATTTAACTAAAATGAATTTTCATGTATAAAGGAATTTTTAAGCATAAAATAATTTTATGAGTATTTTAAAATAACTTTTAAATAAATATTTTTGGGGGAAATATTACAGAAATTAATAAGAAAAATATTTTATTTTAATTACTTATAATCAGCCCCTAATTTAAATAAAAAGCCCAAATATCTAAAAGCCCACTACCCAAAAACCCTCCTAACCTAGCTCATTAAGGGTATTAGTGGAAATTGCCCAAAATCCTATATTTAAATACCTAATTTTTGGCCAGCCCTAATGTTCCAGCAGCCATCACTTTAATTTTCTGTATTTTGACAGAAAAATTCTCTCAAAAAAATTCTCTCTACCGAAATTAAGAAAACACCTTTCCATTTTGCGATTTCTCGCCCGTATTCGTAAGTTTTTCTTTCTTAACAATTTCCTATCTGATTTCCATGAAATAAATTATGAGAAAATTAGTTTGAACTGGTTGTTTACTGATTTTTATAGATTTAATTCTGTTTGGGTGAGTTTTTGAAAGAGAAATTTAATTCTCTACTGAAAACACAAATCATTTCGCGCAATTTCTCCAAAGGTGAATCCTACAACTCAAAATTGAAATTTTTATGCATAAACACTATAGAGAGGGTTGATTCCTGCATGGTTGATTTCTAAATGGATTTTTAATGTGTATTGATGAAAAATATTGGATTATATCATATTTTTGCATATTACTGTAATGACCGAAAAGTTTCATAAAACAAAGGAATTCAAGGTTTTTGTGATAGAACTTAGAAGTTGGAAAGTTCTATGATTTCTTGAACATATGGCTGCCGATTTGTGCATGGGTGGATTCTAAACTGATATTTGTTTTTTTTTTTATGAAAAAGAATGATTTAAGTCATGTGTTTGTATATTATTGTAATGAACGGAAAGCGCAAAAACCGCGAAAACTCATGATTTTCACTATAAGCCTTAAAACTTGGAATTTTCTTGTATAATTATTATCCATGGCTGCTGAATCATACATGAAGATGTTCTAAACTGATATTTGCTATGATTGAATGAAAAATAATGGTTTAACGACCTATTTACATATTACTGTAATGACCGAAAAATACCAAAAACAAGAAAATGCATGGTTTTGCACCCTAAAACCTAAAATTTGAAATTTTCATGTATATGTCACACCTATTGCTACCAAATCATGTAGATTAATATTCTAAGATTATTTTTATTGTATTTACATGAAAAATCTTAGTTCAAACCATATTTTTACATATTACTGTAATAGACGGATAGTGTGAAAAGTAAGAAAAATTCAATTTTTCCTTTGATGATGTATTCGACCTACCACGGGATTTTTATTCCAATGTCTATAATTTTTATGCAATGTATTTTGATGATTATTGACATGTATGTATGTATGATAAATGATAAAATTGCATGTTAGTTGAAGGAATGACCCTAGACAAGCTTAAAGGCACTTTGGTATACTTAAGGTATCTTAACCTTATGTTGTGATTAGAATATGAATGTGATTAGGAAATATGGAAATGGATTTTATGATGACTTTATAATGAATTAATGGTCTTGAATTGATGAAGAGATAGATTAAAGGAATTAGTCATAAGAGATAAGCGTAATGCTTGAAAGGTTATTTGCTCAGTTGACATATATGGAAGTGTTATGTGTACTAAAATGATTGTTAAAGTGAACTAATATTGAGGTAATGATATCTTGTTGATCTTAGAAAGGTATTGGCATGATTGTAATGTGTTTTCATGTGGGCCTATAAAGGCTAAGTGTGTGAGACTTTTAAGTCAAAATGTTATGTGCAAGTGATGAGTGCACTTATATGTGCAACTACAAGTGTATGTGAATGTTATATGTGCATAGGGTAGTTATAAGATAGGATAGCATCATGATTGAATGAATACTAAGTATCAACTTAAATATTATGATAGAGCTTGAGGAGTCTTAGAAGTCTAAGGGCTATGAGAAATAAGAGCAAATGAACCACAAGGTGAGTGAACATTGTATTCATTCTACAAGTGTGAGTAAACACTATGTTCATGTTGCAAGTGTGAGTAACATTATGTTATGTTACAAGTATGTGATATCATGTTATGTGTACCTTGTTATTCTTGAAACCCAAGCTTTTTTCTATTTCAAATGAACTCAATGATCTCTTTATAAGTTTGGGTTGCCAAAGGATAATTGGTCCAAAAACCATTTTGTTTATCCAATGGTAATTCTTTTGAGATAAATGCCTTAACTTATATTCTTTCTAGAACTACACTGTTCTTGTATCTTTTGTTCAAAAAGTTAAACTGCTATTACTATTGTGATACATGTTATTGTTGCCTTAAGTGCTCTTGATATATATGAATATCATTTGCTCTAGCTGTGGTACCTCTAACCCTTTATACAAAAGTCCTCATGTCAATGTAGGTAATCATCAAAGCCTGTGCACATGGTCTTAACCTGATGGATAGGGGTAGTATATCCACCTCAACTAGAAAGGGGCAGTTCCAGCCATGGGGCTTGATCAGCTTCTCGCTTTTTTATGTGATAAGAGTTAGAATTTGGTTTAAGTCCACCTCTCTTCTATGTGTTTGAGTGATTAAAGCAATAGTCTTCACTCTCTACGTGTTATAAGTGTGATTTTTGCAAACTTGTTAAATTGAAAACCTTCCTAAATTGCAACTTGATTCATGAATTGTAAATCATGAACTATGTGTATAAGTTATGAGTTTCCTTTTCAAAGGACTATGTGTAAATGTATGTGCTATATTGTTTGGTCATTGAGATAATCTATCTCACCCCTTTTTCCTTGTGTGGTTCCAAGTAAGCAACATGAGGAGGCAAGGTGATAGCTCAAGCATTTTACTTTGCTTAGGGGATTCCTTGTCCGAGGTCTTTAATGATACTATGATATGAGGGATTATCGTTAGATGCTCTGGAAATAATTATTTGACGTTTATTTTGAAATGTTTTGTTAAGGTTTCAACTGGATTATAAATACTATTTTCTTATGGGTTATATATGAAGTATCTAATTATTGTCTTCCGCAACTTAAGGTTTACACATAAATGTTTTAGATGAGTTAATGTATAAGGTTTGGTACGATCCTAGGCATGATTTATATATGTTTAAGTGGGTTCTATGGGCATGAGTGACCTTATGTCTCTCTATGTTCTAGGACCGTCATGTCTCTAAAGTTGGGATGGCTACTGGAACATTAGGGCTGGCTAAAAATTAGGTATTTAAATGTAGGGTTTTAGATAATTTCCACTAATACCCTTAATGAGCTAGATTAGGAGGGTTTTTGGATAGTGGGCTTTTAGGTATTTAAGCTTTTTGTTTAAATTAGGGGTTGATTATAAGTAATTAAAATAAAAATATTTTTCTTATTATTTTCTGTAACATTTCCCCCAAAAATATTTATTTAAAAATTATTTTAAAATACTCATAAAATTATTTTATGCTTAAAAATTTCTTTTATGCATTAAAATTCATTTTAGTTAAATAATTTATTGTAACAACCTACATCTACCCTAGGAGTTTTCTTGACAAATTGCTTGAATTTAGAGTTGTTGCAACAAAATATGTGGTTTTATGGAAATTCATGTGTGATGTGATTTATAAGTTTGGAGCATATTAAATTAATCTTAATGTGCCTAATATGAATTATTATTGTGAAATAAATTATTTGAATAATTCATTAGCATGAAATAATTTATTTTTCGTAAAATGAATTTTCATGTGAAAAGATGATTTTTAAGCATAAAAATAATTTTATGAGTATTTTAAAATAATTTTTAAATAAATGTTTTGAGGGAGATTTTACAGAAAATAATAAGAAAGATACTTTATTTTTAATTACATAAAATCAGCCCTAAATTAATTAAAAAGCCCAAATATCCAAAAGCCCACTACACCAAAACACTCATAACCTAGCTCATTAAGGGTAAACTTGGAAATTGCACCCCAAACCCTAATATATAATGAAAATTTCAGCCAGCACTCTCATTCCAGCAGCCATCACTCCATTTTTCTGTATCTTGACTGAAAATTTCTCCCAAAATATTTCTCTCTACCGAAATTAAGAAAACACCATTCAATTTTGCGATTTCTCGCCCGTATTTGTAAGTTTTTCTTCTCTTTCAATTTCCTATCTGATTTCTATGAAATAAATTATGAGAAAATTATTTTGAACTGATTGTTTACTAATTTTTATAGATTTAATTCTGTTTGGGTGAGTTTTTGAGAGAGAAATTTAATTCTTTATCGAAAACACAAATTTTTCCGCACAATTTCTCCAAAGGTGAATCTTGTAACTTAAAATTTAAATTTTTATGCATAAACATCACTAGGGGGGCGATTCCTACATGAATGATTTCTAAACTAATTTTTGATGTGTTTGAAGAAAAATATTGGATTAAATTATATTTTTGTATATTTATGTGATGACTGAAAATTTTCAGAAAACAAAGAAATTTAAGATTTTGTGCTAGAACTTAGAAGTTAAAAAATTTTATTATTATGTAAACATGTGACTGCCAATTTGTATGCAAATGGATTCTAATATGATATTTGTTTTGATTGAATGAAAAATAATGATTTAAAACATGTGTTTACAAATTGCTGTAATGAACGGAAAGCGCAAAAACTCATGATTTTCACCCTAAGCCTTAAAACTTGGAATTTTTTTGTATAAATATTATCTATGGCTGCCAAATCATACATGATGATGTTCTAAACTGATATTTGCTATGATTGAGTGAAAAATAATGGTTTAAGTCACCTGTTTACATATTCCTGTAATGACCGAAAAATACCAAAAATAAGAAAAACTCATGGTTTTGCATCCTAAAACCCAAAATTTGAATTCTCATGTATGCAACATACCTATTGCTGCTAATTCATGTAGATTAATATTCTAAAATGATTTTTGTTGTGTTTACATGAAAAATCTTGGTTCAAACCATGTTTCTACATATTACTATAATAGACAAAAAGTGCAAAAAGTAAGAAAGATTTAGCTTTTCCTTTAATGATGCATTCGGCCTACTATGGGACTTTTAACCCAATTTCTATAATTTTAATGTGATATATTTTGATGATTATTGACTTGTATGTATGTATGTATGATAAATGATAAAATTTGTATGTTAGTTGGAGGTATGACACTAGACAAGCTTAAAGGCACTTTGGGATACTGAAGGTTTCTTAACCTTATGTTGTGATTAGAGTGTGAATGTGATTGGAAAATATGGAAATGGGTTTTATGATGACTTAATAATGAATTAATGGTCTTGAATTGATGAAGAGATTGATTGAAGGAATTTGTCATAAGAGATAAGCATGGTGCTTGAAAGGTTATTGTTAAGTTGATATATGTTGAAGTGTTATATATACTAAAATGATTGTTAAAGTGAATTGATATAAAGATAATGATGTTGTGTTGACCTTAAAAAGGAATAGACATGAGTTATAATGTGTTTTCATATAGGCCTATTAAGGCTGAGCAAGCAAAACTTTTAAAGTCAATATGTTATGTACAAGTGATGAGGTGCACTTATATGTGCAACTCTAAGCATATGTGAATGTTATATATGCGTGGGGTAGCTATGAGATAGGATAGCATCATGTTTGAATAAATACTAAGTATTAAATTAAATATTGTGATAGAGCTTGGGGAGTTTTAGAAGTCTAAGGGCTACGTGAATTAGGAGCAAAGGAACCACAATATGAGTAAATACTATAATCTTGCTTCAAGTGTGAGTAACATTTTGTTATGTTACAAATATGTGATATCATGTTATATGAGCCTTTGACGTTCTTGAAGCCCAAGTTCTTTCTATTCTAAAATGAAACTCGATAATTTCCTTGTTAAGATTAGGTTGCCAAAGGAAAATTGGTCAAAAACCATTTTTTTTGTTATTATCCAACGATAATTTCTTGTGATTATTGCCCTAACTTCCATTCCTTCTAAAACTACACTATCATTGTATCTTTTGTTCAAAAGTTAAATTACTATTGTTATTATGATATATGTTATTGTTGCCTTAATGTTATTGTTATGTGAATACCATTAGCTCTAGCCATGGTATCTTTAACGCTTTATGCAGAAGTCCTCATGCTGATGCAGGTAATCATTGGAACCTGTGCATACGGTCTTAACCCAATAGATAGGGGTTGTGTATCCACCTTAGCTAGAAGAGGTGGTTCTAGCTGTGGGGCCTGATCAGCTTCATGCCTTTTATGTGATAGGAGTTAGAATTTGGTATAAGGCCACCTCTCCTCTATGTGTTCGAGTGATAGAGCAATATCCTTCAATCTCTATATGTTATATATGTGGTTTCTGCAAACTTGCTAAATTGAACCCTTGATAAATTTCATCCTGATTTGTGAGTTGTAAATCATGAACTAAGTTTATAAGCTATGAGTTTTATTTTCAAAGGAATAAATGTTAATGTATGTGCTTTATCGTTTACTCATCAAGATCATCTACCTCACCCATTTTTTTCCTTGTGTGGTTCCAGGTGAGCAAATGTGAGGAGGCAAGGTGATGGCTCAAGCATTCTATTTCGCTTGGGGATTTCCTTGTCAAAGTCATTAATAATACTTTGCTATGATGTGTTGTCACTAGATGCTCCAGGAATATTTATTTTTGATGATTATTTTGAGATGTTATTAATTCTGAAGCTACCGAGTGGATTATGAATATTATTTCCTTATGGATTATGTTTAAAGTATATTTTAACTATGCTTTTGCAACTTAAGGTTTAAAAAAAATATTTATTTAAGTTAATGTAAGAGGTTTTGGTATGATCCTAGGTAGTATTTATTGATAAGCACTCAATCGACTACACTTTACCCTTTGTTTTTAATAATATTTTATCCTTAAATTGAGTTTGATTTGTTTGTTTAGTGCCTTTCTAGAGTACTTTTAGTTAATTCAGTGCCAAATGATACCATGATCCGAACGTGACCCAGAATGGTGAAGATCCAAGCTAGAATGCTGACTTTTGGAAGAACATGGGCTGCCACGGGTTGAGCCACGGTTGGGATTCCAGCCCTGTGATAAGAGCAAATTGGAAATTCATCCAGTAGCCTCCCACAGGTAAAGGCAAGGCTGAGGTTTCACCTGTGGGAAGATATGTTCTTTGGCCCTATCGTTGGCACGGCTAGAACCCCAGCCGTGGGTCCAGCCGTGTGAGGTTAAAATTCAGCAATATAAATCAAATCAGACAGCATTTTAAGGGAGAGCCACCATAGAGTAAAAATAGAGATTTAAAAGGGTTGGCTAAGCCCTATAGTAATGAGAAAGGCTTGAAGGCTAGAGATATTAAGGATTTAATCAAATCATAGATCAATATCCAAGTCGAAGTGGAAGATTGAAAAGAAGATTTCGAAGAACATCACTAAGATCTGTTTGAGATTTATTCCTCTTTTATTTTCTGCATCTTTATTCTTCAATTTTAATATGAATTAATTATATTTGTAATGAACCCTAGTTTTGATTATATAGATTGAAGGATTTAAACTTTAATCAATTCATCTTTGGTTGTTTTATTTTCATGATAAATCTTATTATTCTAATTAGCAATTGCTAGCTTGTTGATTGGATATTATTTCTATATTGGATGAGTAGAGATACCCTGATATATATAGATCACTCATGGGAATAGAGAGTTGATTGGGGTACTAAAGATAGACCTACAAAACTTCTTTGGATATTAATCTCTTAAACTTAATGCTGCTCCTATTTGATTATAGGTTGAGAAGAGATTCCCCTATAATACTTAGGAAGCTAGGGATTTAATGACTTGAGAAAGGTTTTTATCTAATTTAATAAGAGTCCAATTCAATCCATTGTTTGATGTACATGAGAAACTTGAGGGATTTATATCTAGATTAGCTTTGCCTACATTATTTCCATCAATATCATTTACTTGCTTTCTTTTATTAGCTTAGTTAATTTAGCTTATTTTAATCAATCTACATCTTGATCAATTAGATGATAATCGAAGTTTACGCTAGTACTTATACACTATCCTCATGGAGATGATACTCATATATTCACTACTTTATTACTTGATAACGACCTGTGCACTTGCAGTTTGTTAGTGTGCGTTTTGGCACATCAAGTTTTTGGCGCCATTGCCAGGGATAGTTTTATAATATTAGCAATATTAATAGAGAGTATTGATCTAGTTTTTATCTTTATATTTTTGTATTTGTATTTCTTTTTGCTTTCCTTGTTTTATTTGTTTTATTTTTACTATTTTATTTGTTTTTTCTATTTTACATTTTTGTTTTGTTTTAAGTTTGTGTTTTTAGAAAAAAAAGAAAAGAGAAAAAGAAAATTTCTCCATGGCTGATCAAAACTATCAGGATTGGAACTTTTACCCAAATACAGAATGGGGATACCATGGAAATCAGTATCACGATCATGGGTACATCTATCACACTTATTTCCTAGAGGAATATGGATGGGAAGCACCAATAGAGAAGTCATCCCTTGAGTTTGCATTAGAAAGATTCATGGCTTCTATGGAGAATTAGGTTGGGGAATTGGACAAAAGAAATGAGGCATTAGTAGTTGGCTTCCCAACTCAATTTGAAATGGACACTACATTGGAGGATGACGAGCATGCACAAGAGGAGTAGAGGTTGGAAGAGATGTTTGTGACTTTAGTGGGAGCTACAGAGAAAAGATTTCAGAGCATCGAGACATCTCTGGAACACCAACAGGCTTCTCTTCACAACTTAGAAAATTTTGTTGGGTAGATTTTGGAATTGCTAAGTGAGAGATTTAAAGGCAATCTACCTAGCAATACTAAAGCCATTCCAGAAGAGCAACAAAAGGCCACTACCATCAATTGGTTTTGGGATGATGAAAACGAAGAAGATGAGAATGGTGAGGCAAATTTAGGAATGCTACACAAAAAAGTTGATGAGGATGATTACTTAAGTGAGCAACCCCATTTCCAGCAACGGGGCATGAATGGAGTGGAATCTAGTGTTGAAGAACTCTCTTTTTATGATAGTGAGTTATGGGAAAGCATGAAGGGGGAAGCTATGTTTGCTGAAAATCACACCTCCCCCATTTTTCTAGCCCTCCCACTTTTTTAAGAGAATGATAATGACCCACTCACAACCCCGATACCCACCCTTCCTTTACCCTAATTTCCATCAAATGAACACCTAACCACACATGATCCCACACCTTTGCCACCTTTCTTTAAGTGTGTATTTGTTAAATAATCAAGTATGTGGCTAGTATTTATAGTCTCTAAATTTTCTTTGGAGAGGGAAATCTATTTTGTGGAGGTGTTACAACAAAAGGTTAGTGAATTTGGGTGGAGCATCTTAGAATTGTAAGATGTGGCTGCCATTGGCGATGTACATGCTTTTGCCAAAGCAGAAATCCTTACACTTAGCCTGTGGGTAAGACTGTTCGATGATGGTTCTAAACTCGGCAAGCTTCAGTTTACATGCCATAAAGAATCAAAAATAATTTTTGTTGCTGAACGAAGGCTATGCAAAGGCCACAACCTTTGCATATTCTTCTTTGTCTTAGTTTATAGAGGTAGACAGCACAAGGAAACCTCTGAGCCATTGGTGGAAGATGAATAACGATAACGTCCTACTAATACGACGTTAAAGAAGTGCTGAATGGAAGGCAACCCATTGATGGTCTATTTTAGTTTTTATTTTTATTTTATTTTTGTTTTCTTTTATTTTAATTTTATTTTGAATGGATCTTATTTTTGTTGTAGTTCAATTTTTCTTTATGCAGAAACATTGATCATGGCACATTCTCACTGGAAGGAGCACCAGCATGATTCATGTGGTACATCATTCAGGGCAATTAATTCTCTCTTTTACTTTTTCATTTTCCTTGTTTATAATACATTGGGGACAATGTGTTACTTAAGTGTGGGGGATAGGTATATTATTGTGCCTTATCTTTTATGAATCTTGCATTTAAGTGAATTGAGTTGTGGCAATAGTTTGATTTGAAATTAACTCTTTGTCTAATTTTGCTATGACAATGACTTGTTATAGTGTGGATTGAATGTGGTGGTCATGATTAGGAAATTAAATTTTTTGCAAATCTTTTTACCTGAAATTTGAAACTTTAGTTACATTTTTTAGCCTATTTTATTCTATTGTTACTTTTGTCTTAATACCTTAGGTGGCTTGACTATTTTTCTTGAAAAGGAAAAAAGAAATAAGTATATTATAAAAAAAAAAAGATTATGCAAAGGAGCTTTGAAAATGTTTACATATTCTGCTCTTCTTGACTCTTGAAACACAAGGGATTGAGAATATGAATAGTGCTAGCAGCCATTTGAATGTGTAATTCTAGTTGAGTAACTGGGGGCCGACACCACAAGTGTTTGCATTTGCGTAAAAAGGTTAGAATGACAATTCAAACAAGTCGGGCTCCTTAGTTAATTAAAAAGAAAACATGAATTGAAATGCATAATTAATGAAAAGTCGAGTGAGTAGTCAAGCACTTATGGGAAAAATCCTTATAAATCTACTTTGCTTGAACTTTTGTTTTTGTGGAATTATTTGCTCAAACTTGTAACTTTAGAATTTAGGTTTTAGATTTTTGAGATTTGTTTTAGAGTTTTGTTAATTTGGCTACCATGTTTGAGCCGTGCTGATTTCAATTTTTTGTAAATCTTTTTGAATTTCTTTGACTAGAGAGGGTAGGCTTTATTTCTTACTATTGTTATGATTTAATTTGCTTGAGGACAAGCAAATACTCAAGCGTGGGGGAATTTGATAAGCACTCAATTGACTACACTTTATCCTTTGTTTTTAATAATATTCTATCCTTAAATTGAGTTTGATTTGTTTGTTTAGTACTTTTCTAGAGTACTTTTAGTTAATCTAGTACCAAATGATACCATGATCCGAATGTGACCCAGAATGGTGAAAATCCAAGCCAAAATGTTTACTTTTGGAAGAACATGGGCTGCCACAAGTTGAGCCATGGCTAGGATTCCAGTCCTGTGATAAGAGCAAATTGAAAATTCATCCAGTAGCCTCCCACAAGTGAAGGCATGGCTGAGGTTTCACTTGTGGGAAGATATGTTCTTTGGCCCTATCGTTGGCATGACTGGAACCCTAGCCATGGGACCAGCCGTGTGAAGTTAAAATTCAGTAATATAAATCAGATTAGACAGCATTTTAAGGGAGAGCCGCCACAGAGCAAAAATAGAGATTTAAGAGGGTTGGCTAAGACCTAGAGTCATGGGAAAGACTTGAAGGCTAAAGATATTGAGGATTTAATCAAATCAAAGATCAAGATCTAAGTGGAAGTGGAAGATTGAAGAGAAGATTTCGAAGAACATCACTAAGATCTGTTTGAGATTTCTTCCTCTTTTATTTTCTGCATCTTTTTTCTTCAATTTTAATATGAATTAATTATATTTTTAATGAACCCTAGTTTTGATTGTATAGATTAAATGATTTAAACTTTAATCAATTCATCTTTGGTTGTTTTATTTTCATGATAAATCTTATTATTCTAATTAGCAATTTCTAGCTTGTTGATTGGATATTATTTCTACATTAGATGAGTAGAGATACCCTGATATATATAGATCACTCATGGGAATAGAGAGTTAATTGGAGTACTAGAGATAGACTTACAAAACTTCTTTAGATATTAATCTCTTGAACTTAATGCTACTCCTATTTGATTATAGGTTAAGAAGAGATTCCCCTATAATACTTAGGAAGCTAGGGATTTAATCACTTGAGAAAGGTTTTTATCTAATTTAGTGAGAGTCCAATTCAATCCATTATTTAATGTACATGAGAAACTAGGGGGATTTATATCTAGATTAGCTTTGCCTAGATTATTTCCATCAATATCATTTACTTGCTTTCGTTTATTAGCTTAGTTAATTTAGCTTATTTTAATCAATCTACATCTTAATCAAGTAGATAATAATCGAAGTTTACGCTAGTACTTATACACTATCCTCATGGAGATGATACTCATATATTCACTACTTTATTACTTGACAATGACCTGTGCACTTGCAGTTTGTTAGTGTGCGTTTCAGCACATCATTTGTATAAGTATAAGTGGGTTCTATGGGCGTGGGTGACCTTATATCTCCCCATGTTCTAGGACCGTCATGTCTTTAAAGTTAGGATGTGACATTTATTTTATGCAAATCCACTTCATGTAAAATCATTTATTCCACACTAATAACTCATTTTATGCTTATTAAAATTAATTTAACATGCCACATACTCATTAATCACATAGCACATAAATTTCCATAAAAGCACACATTTAGCGCTAATTAGTTCTAAGTTACGCAAATTGCCACAAAAATTTCTAGGGTAGGTGTGGGTTGTTGCAACATGCGTCAAATTATGCATGACTAATTAGGTCTTATAGTTAGGCATTTCCCCCTATTAGGGGTTGGGTACTCTTGCTATACCTACGATTTATACCCAATGCACAAGGTCTGATGTATTACCCCACATCAGAAGGGCATTTTTGCTTATCAATAGGCATCAATAGAAAGGTTCATCTAAAGTTTACAATAAGGAATTCAATGGAAGATATGCCAATACAAGAATAATTTGCTTCAAAAGTCACATTATGAAATTAATGTAGAAGGGCTTATAACAGCCAAATGCCATAAAGAAATATCATATCCAAATATAACATTCAATAGGCATTTCATGTTCAATAAGAAATTGGGATATTTCAATAAGGATGGTTTGATCAACAATAGTTCATAGAATATGACACATATCATATTATATTATTAAGTATTCACCTTGGACTCTTTTGCTCCTATTTACGTTTAAATTTGATGCTAATAGTGCTTCTTGCATTATTGGACAATGTCCTTGTCCTTGGATTCTACACATTTGTATTTCAATCACATTAATCACTTCTTTGTTATATCATTAGTTTAAATTTAGCTTAACTTGTTAACACTTTTATCTTGTTCATTGTAGCTAACCTATTACTTTTAAGGACAAGACACACTATACATATAATGGTTACTAATTTTAACACTTTCCTTAGTTGTTTTCCAAATAGCCAAATATATTCACTTAAGGAAAGATAATTCATTTCCTCTTAATTTCACATTTAAATTTCATATTACTCAATTATAATCAATTTAAACAATTTCCAATGTTAAATGGAACTAATTCCACTTTCACCTTCCAATTCCATAAATGAATCTAATTCATTAAATTTGGGGAAGATCATTTCTAATAATTGAATTTTGAAATTAACATCATGCAAATCATGTTATACTATATTAACGCTTAATTACCCATTCAATTTCATGAATTCAAGTTCAATTCTCAAAATTTCTAATTTGTCCATAAATCATAGAATTTGGAAAAACCATCAATTTCATATCTAAAATTCAAATGATCTTTTATTCTTCAAATTAACAAGTGTATAATCAATACTCATCAATCAATTTAAAATTAAATCACATTAGTTCATAAAACCCTAACTTTGCCATATTAAGGTGATTTGGAAAAAACTTATAATTTCTTAATTACTTCTCAAATTGATCATAGAATTATGAAATTAGAATGTTAAAAAGCCTTTATCATCATTTAAATATGGAAAAAAATTATTAGAACTTGAACGTCCTCTTTTAACCTAAGTTATGCCTTCAAAATTTCAAGTTTTGAAAGAAGCTTCTATAATTCATTTTGACACTTTCAAACCATTTTTCTCCATTAAAATGACCTTAGATGCATTTAAATAAAATTTTGAACACTTCCCTTGGTTATTCATTAAGGTGGCTGAATTTCTCTTATGGTGGAGCTTAGGTGACTTTCATACTTCTTTTGCCCATCTTCATATGTTAAATCTTGAATTTTCAAGTCACATTTCTATACTCAATTTAAGAACATCTAAAACAATATTTTCTATTTATTTTCCCTCTTTGGCCAAATTATATAGATATAGAATTTGGGAAATTTTGCAACTAAAACACCAAGATCATACTTAGAATAAAAAAAGGAAAAGATAAGCATGATTTCTTACCTTTGTAACTTTGATTTTGTTGAGGCTCTTTGTTGATGTTAGTATGGAGAGGATTTTTTTTTTCTTAAAGCTTTAGTGTGGAGGTTCGCAAATGATGTTCATAACATAAATTTGCACTTATATATGACATGTTGAATGGTGACGATTGGATCATACCTAATCTAATGGCTAAGATTCAATCACAATAGATGGCTATGATCTAATCAAATTGGATGGCTAGGATTTCATCTAATTTGGTGATGCTCATCATATGATGTTGAGATGCTAAAAATGTATCTAGTCTTTTATGTAGGAAAGATGGAAATTCAATTTTTTTAAGGATTTGACTTAGTCAATTTTTGTGGCTACAAAGTCAATTTTTGTGGCTAGCTCTTCCAACATCAAATTTTGTCTTGACTAACCATTTCTAACACTAAGAAGTTATGTTCATTCACCTATCAACCTTATAAGCCAGCCATCCAAGTGTGCTTGGGCTTTAAAGACCAAAAGCCCATTAACAAATCTATATATAATCATACTTAGTAGCTCAATAAATTTTTTCTTTCTTTACGTTCACCTTATGAACATATTTTTACTTTCTAATTTCTTTACACACTCTAAATATTATTAAATAAATTTTATTCACTTTATAATGCATATTTACTAGCCCTTTAATAGCATTATTCAAGTAAGTAAATCATGTAGGCTCACCAGGTCAAACTAAGTTTGACTTCTATTTTGTCATTGTAGCTTTGATTAAAATCAACTTATTATGTCACTATTGTTATCTCCAATGATTTAGAAGATATTTAATTATTATGTTCATACTCATTCACTAAAAATTTTTATCAAATTTAATTTCATTTTCCATTAATTGTCACATTACTAATGTTAATAGATTAGAGAAACATTGGGTATTACATCAAGTCTTTCACTGAATGAAGGCACAACTAAATATTTATTGCTACTTGATGCCTAAAGCAGATTGAGAAACATAATGTTACTGGAAAACTAAGATAATAAACTGCTACCATTGTTTTCACAAAGTTTCCAATAAAGCTCAACTACGTAATAAAGTTATTAAAATGGATGCACAGAGAGTAGGTATTTTGCTCTTCTGGAAAGATGACAGAATGAAGATAGACTGAGTATCAAGCAACTTTTAGGCTAGCAATTGTCTTTTCTATGAGGGGGGAAAAGAACCAGGGCTAGATGAGGTATTGCATATCGAAAGTAGGAAAGGCTTTATGAGGTAGCAATGCAAGATTGCCCTCAAATCTTTCTCATAGCCTATGGGATACTTTTTTAAGATTAACTTAAGGAGTTTCTATTATATGCTTTGGGTTTTACCTTATTTCATGCTTATTGAAGTGCTATCCCTTCTTATCCTCTCTTTGTATGAATCTTTTAGCCTTAGTTTGAATCTACAACCTTTCAGGAACTCAAGTAACTTGGAAGTTTTCTTGATCTACTACTCAAAACTCATCTCTTCATGGCTGACACGGCAAAATGGATCCTATATTAAGATCTGACCATTGACTCTCCTTACATCCTGCCTATATGCACATAGTAAATTTTCAATTATAATTAAAAAAATCTTTATTTTCCTTTATATATGTACATATGTTTTTTATTTTATTTATACCAACTATTTTTGAAATATCTATATATATTACATATATATTATACATTTGGATTTTAAAACTAAAGTAATGTATTTGCATATATATATATATGTGTGTGTGTGTGTGTGTGTGTGTGTGGATGTTTTTATTAGTTTGTTAAATACCTTCTAGCTTTCCAAACCATATATATATGTATATATGTGTGTGTGTGTGTGTACACACACACACACACACACACACACACATATATATATATGCATATATATACATATATATATATGCATGTACATATATATGTGCATGCACATATACATCTATATGTACATGTACATATATATAAATGTCACGACCCAATTCCTAGGCTATAACTATCCTAGAGTTTAGGGAGATGTGAGTTCAACTAAACCTGTAGAACACTATTAATCTTATTATCATTTTACACATTCATTTTATAATCTTCCCCAAGATCAGAACCGCCTTCATTCCCTATCCCTTTCCATTAGTAATTCAACCATTCCATAATGACTATCATTCTTTAATGTTATCTCATAATCATGAATAGAACATCATTCATAATATCGATAAATATTTTCCATACATCCGTATTCACTACTGTAGATACCTATACATAACAAACGTTATTAATTGTTTACACTATTCTTCAATATAACATACTTTAACACTAAACCTTGGAGTACCATGGAGCTCTAGATTATTTGTCCTCGAATAATAAAAATGATGGAAACATAGTACTTTAACAAATTCCAGGTGGGGAAGCATAATTCGGCATTTACATTGCTAACAGTGTAACAACCCACACCCACCCTAGGAATTTTCATGATAAATTGCTTGATTTATGACTATTAAGGCTAAGTGTGTGCTTTTGTGAAAATTAGTAATCTAAGTGATTGATGAGCATGTAGCATAATTAAATTAATTTTAATATGCATAATATAAGTTGCTATTATGAAATAAATGATTTACATGAAGTACATTTGCATAAAAGAATTTATTTTAAATAAAATGAATTTTCATACATAAAGACAATTTTTAAGCATAAAATGATTTTATGAGTATTTTAAAATAATTTTTAAAATAAATATTTTGGGGGAAATATTACAGAAATAATAAGAAAAATATTCTTTTTATTTTTAATTATAATCAATCAAAAATTTAAATAAAAAGCCCAAATACCTAAAAGCCCACTACACTAAAATCCTCCTAACCTAGTTCATTAAGGGTATTAGTGGAAATTGCACCTAAACCCTAATATATATTCTAAAATTTGGCCATAATAGAGTTCCAGCAGCCACCACCTTATTTTTCTGTATCATGGTAGAAAATTTTTCTAAAAATATTTCTCTCTACCGAAATTAAGAAAATACCTTTCTGTTTTGCGATTTCTTGACTGTAATCGTAAGTTTTTCTTCTCTTTTGATTTCTAAATTGACTTCTATGAAATAAATTATTGAAAAATTATTTTCACCTAGTTGATTACTGATTTTTATAGATTTAATTCTATTTGGGTAAGTTTTTGGAGAGAAAATTTATTTTCTACCGAAAATACAATTTTTTCTGCGGAATTTCTCCAAAGGTGAATTCTATAACTTAAAATCACAATTTTTATGCATAAACATTACTAGGGAGAGATTTGTATATTGTTGCTTTCTAAATTGATTTTTGATTTGTTTTGACGAAAATATTAGATTAAATAATATTTCTGCATATTTCTACGATTACCAAAAAGTTTTAGAAAACAAAGGAGTTCAAAATTTTTGTGTTAGAACTTAGAAGTTGGAAAATTCCATTATTAAATTGGTATATGGCTGCCAATTTGTGTAAGGAAGTACTCTAACATGATATTTGTTTTGTTTAGATGAAAAATAATGATTTGAATCATGTGTCTGAATATTGCTGTAACGAATGAAAAGCGCGGAAAGTGCAAAAACTCATGATTTTTCACCTAAGCCTTAAAACTTGGAATTTTTTTGTATAAATACTATCTAGGGCAGTCGAATTATGCATGGATGTGTTCTAAACTGATATTTTCTATGATTGAATGAAAAATAATAGTTTAAACAACCTGTTTACATATTTCTGAAATGACCGAAAAATACCAAAAACAAGAAAGCTCATGGTTTTGTGCTCTATAATTCAAAAGTTGAATTTTTATGTATAAACAACTCCAAGTGGCTGATTCATATGAATTAAAATTCTAAGATGATTTTTGTTGTATTTACATGAAAAATCTTGGTTCAAACCATATTTTTACATATTTCTGAAATAGACAGAAAGTGCGAAAAGAAAAAGAATTTAGTTTTTACTTTGGTGATGCATTTGGTCTACATAAATAATTTTTGTCCTAATGTTTATAATTTTTATGTGATGTGTTTGGATGATTATTGACATGTGCATATGTATAATAAATGATAAAATTACATATTAGTTGAAGGCATGATCCTAGATAAGCTTAAATGCATTTTGGTATACTTAAGGTATCTTAACCTTATATTGTGTTTAGAATGCAAATGTGATTAGGAAATTTGGAATTAGATGTTATGATGACTTGATGTTGTGAGTTGATGAAGTGACAATTGAATAAAAAGGATCATAAGAGTTAACCATGACACTTGAAAGGTTAATTCTTAAGTTGACATATATGGAAGGGTAAAATGTATTAAAATGATTGCTAAAGTAAATTGATATTGAGGTAATAATATTGTGATGACCTTAGAAAGGTATTGATGTGATTGCAATGTGTTTTCATATGAGCCTATAAGGCCTAAGTATGCAAGACTTTTAAAGTCAATGTATTATGTGCATGTGACGAGTACACCTTTAGGTGGACTCTAAGTGTATGTGTATGCTATATGTGCATGGGTAGTTATAGGATAGGAGCATCATGAGTAAATAAATACTAAGTATTAAATCAAATATTACATTAGAGTTTGAGGAGCTTTAGAAGTGTAAAGGGATTATGTATACTAGGAGCAAAGAAACCCCAAGGTGAGTAAACATCATATTCATTCTACAAGTGTGAGTAAATGCTATATTTATGTTATAAGTATGAACAACATTATGTTGTGTTATAAGAATGTGATATACTGTTATGTAAGCCTTTGACATTTTTGAAACCCAAGTTCTTTCTATTCTAAAATATTATTATATGAATTCTTCGACAAGTTTGGGTTGCCAAAGGACATTTGGTCCAAAACTAGTTTGTTTATCCAATGAGAAATTCTTATGATTAACACCCTAACTTATATTCTTTCTAGAACTACACTATTATTGTATCTTTTGTTCGAAAGTTAAACCACTATTGTTATTAGGATACATGTTATTGTTGCCTTATGTGATATTATTTTTTGTGATTACCATTAGCTCTAGCTATGGTACCTTTAACCCTTTATATAGAATCCTCATGCCGATGCGGGCAATCATCGAAACCTATGCACATGGTTTTAACCTGATGGATAGGGATAGTGTATCCTCCTTAGCTAGAATGGGGCAGTTATAGTCGTGGAGCTTGATCAGCTTCATGCCTTATAAGTGATAGGAGTTAGAATTTGGTATAAGGCCACCTCTCCTTTATATGTTCGAGTGATAGTTCAATAGCTTTCACTCTTTATAAGTTATAAGTGTGATTTCTGCGAACTTGTCGAATTGAACCCTTGCTAAATTGCAACCTGATTTATGAATTATAAATCATGAACTATGTGTATAAGTTATGTGTTTCCTTTTCAAAGGAATATGTGATATGTATGTGCCTTACCATTTACTCATTGAGATCATCTATCTCGCCCCTTTTTCCTTGTGTGGTTCCAGATGAGCAAATGTGAGAAGGCAAGGTGATGGCTCAAACATTCTACTTCGCTTAGGGGATTCCTTATCTAAGTTATCAATAATACTATTTTATGAAGTCTTGTCATTAGATGCTTGGGAATGTTGATTGATACTCATTTGAGATATATTATCTTCCTTATGGATTTTATGTGTAATGTTTAATTATAGACTTCCGCAATTAAAGGTATTCAACTAAATGTTTTAAATGAGTTATTGTAAGAGATTTTGGTAAGATCCTAGGCATAATTTGTTTATATGTAAGTGGGTTCTACAAGCGTGGGTGACCTTATGTCTTCCCATGTTCTAGGACCATCATGTCTCTAAGGTTGGGATGTGACAACAAGTTTCCTTGACCTGGAAAATTTTAAACAACTATAGGATGAGACATACTCAGTGAGTACATAATAATATAACACAATATAAAGGCAACATGAAGAACAACACTTGAATCAATTTAAGGTAATGATAAAGTGACATTAATCAAGACTGATCAAATTGGACTTTAGAATACATATTAGTAGAAATGATAATGCCTTGCAAATGGAAAGCTTCCCACACATAAATATTAGAGTGATGACTTAACCATGCTCACTCATATACATCACATTATGAAAAACTGATAAGGTCTTGTGGTTAGGCGTTCCCCCTTAATAGAGGTCAAGTACTCTCGCCTTACCCAGGGGCTTATACCATGTGTACAAGATCTGATGTCTTTCTTCACATCATAGAGGATTTTTGCTTAATCATGGTATTCAAGAATACATGTTCTAAATCTATACTAGGGATTTAATAGAAAACAATTGGCATATCAATCATAGGGCACAAAATAGAATCAATGTAAGAGGTTCATTATGCTCGAATTATCATATAAGGAGGATAATGAATTCAAAGGTTCACAATTTATAGGCTACACATATTCATTGCCCCTTTCAAACATGCATTAAGGATTAGCATTTCAAAGAAAGGTTGCAAAACAACATGGCATAGTTATATCATATTATTAAGTACTCACCTTAACCTCTACACCCATAGCATTCCAATTACACATTAATTAGTAACTAATGGTGTTACTAATTATATCTTTAAACTAGATTCCTCATTCAATTTCATGATTCTAATTCTACATTCCTAAATTTCCAAAAAATTTTCATAAACCCTAGAATTTGGGGAAATCTATCAATTTCATTTCCAAATCTCAATTTGACTAGGAATTTATCAAATTAACATCTTAAGAATCAATTTCCACTAATTAGTTTGAGTTAATTTACTTTTATTCATCTGAACCCTAACTTGTCTCATCTATATCAAATTTGGGGAAAATTCCTAATTTCTCATCAATCTTCAAATTAGTTGAAGAAATATGAATTTAACATATCATATAATACATGTGATTACCTAATTACTATCACTAAATGTTAGGACTCCAAGTTTCTCTTTTGACTATGTTCATGCTTCTAAGACTTCTGAGTTTTGAGTCATGTTCTTAGAAGTTATTTTAACACTTCTAATTTATTCTTCTTCATTTAAAATAGCCATAGCTATACTTAATTAGAATATAGAACTTTTCCTTACTCATTTACTACTATGGTCAAATTTCCCTCTATAGTGTAAAATAGATATCTTAAAGTGTAGAAAGAATAGATAAATATAATTTCTCACCTTGGTTAACTCTAATTTACCAAGGTTCTTATAGCAAGTGGGGCAGAGAAGACTTCTTCCTTTTGTATAAAATTTTGGTGTAAGGATGAATAAAATATTCTTACATAACATAAATCCACATATATATATACAATGGGTTGAATGGTCAAGATTTGATTAAGCTAAATCTAATGGTTAGGGTTTAATTTTAATAGATGGCTAAGATTGGAGATAGTTGGATGGCTAGGATTTTCTCTACAATGGGAATGATCATCATGAAGTATTGGAGTGCTCAAAGTGAACCTAGACCTATATGTAGGAAAAGTGAGAGTTTAACTTGATTTAGGATTTTGACTTAATCAATTTTTATGGCTAACTAGTCAAAATCTTATGACTCACTATTTTACAACATATGCTTCTTTATCTTGGGCCAAACATTCTAGCTCAAAACTTTTGATATCCTATAACATTTTAGGCCTAATGGGCTGGCCCTCTTGTGTTGGGTTTGGGCCTTTGCTATTTCAAGGCCTATTAACAAGCCCATGAATCCATTAACCTACTTAGGAATTTCCCTTTAAATTTCTTTTCTTTTCTTTCACTATAACTCTTAACGTTAAGTTCTTTAACTTCTCTATACATATCACTAATTATCATAAGAACTCTATTAAGTTTATTAATGCATGATTAGTCATGATAAAATCATGGATCATGCAAACATCTCAAATGGCACCACCATGCTCCTAATCGATTTCCCTTTTCATTTCTTATACTAGGCTAACATCTAACAGTCTAGTCTTTTAAAATGACTAGTAACTAAAATGAACTATGAAAACTTGGGCATTACATTCTACGGCCCTTTTAAAAAAAATCAATCCTTGAATTTTAAAAGGGCTTACTTGTTACTAATGAAACAATTGTGGATACTTCTAGAGCATGTCATCTTGTCTTTCCTAGGTGCGCTCTCCACATCATGATCATTAGTATCTCTTCATTGTGAATTTTTTTCACTTGTTGATCCAATATAGTAATCGAACTTTTTCATAGGAAAGGTCTTGGTTGATTTCAATCAATTGTGGTTACAATACATAAGAAGGATCGAGAATGTACTTCCTTAACATTGACATATGAAAAACTGGATGTATATGTTCTAATACTGGAGGCAATGCTAATTGGTATGAAACATCTCCAACTTTATCAAGAATTTCAAAAGGTCCATTGAAGCTTGGGGAGAGTTTTCCCTTCTTGCCAAATCTCATCACTCCTTTCATGGGGAAGACTTTCAAAAAGACATGGTCACCCACTGTGAAATGGACATCCTTCCTTTTGAGATCAGCATAACTCTTATGGGGACTAAAAGTAGTTTTCAGCCATTCCTAGACAACCTTCACTTTCTCAGTAGCTTTTTTAATCGTATCTAAGGCTTCAATGTACTTTTCACCTACTTCAGTCCAACAAATTGGAGATCTACATTTCCTACAATATAGTGCTTCATATGGTGCCATTCCTATGGAGGAATGGTAGCTATTATTGTATACAAACTCAATAAGTGGGAGATGCTTATCCCAACTTCCACTGAAATCCATAATGCAC
Source organism: Reutealis trisperma (assembly GCA_947687605.1). Classification (NCBI taxonomy): domain Eukaryota; kingdom Viridiplantae; phylum Streptophyta; class Magnoliopsida; order Malpighiales; family Euphorbiaceae; genus Reutealis; species Reutealis trisperma. The sequence continues at coordinate 225,552 of CANTUT010001115.1, forward strand.
ATACAAAGCATGTCCTCCAATGTTTGTATTATTCTCTCAGATTGCCCATCCTTTTATAGGTAAAAGGCTATACTGAAGTCAAGCTGTGTGCCCAATACTTCTTGCAATTTTTGCTAGAATCTCGATGTGAATTGAGTCCCTCTACCCGAGATAATGGAGAGTGGAACCCTATGTAACCTTATAATTTCATAAATGCATATTGAGCTGCATATAATTAGCCTTCACCTCAATGAAGTGTGCCAATTTCGTCAGTTGATCGACTATGACCCATATTTAGTCATACCCTTTTGCAGTTTTAGGAAGACCCACTATGAAATCCATAGTGATCCTTTTTCACTTCCACTCTGGTAATCTTATCTCTTGAAGCAATCTGAATGGTCTTTGATGTTCAAATTTCACTTGCTGATAAGTGAGATATGAAGCTACAAAATTTGCTATATCTTTCTTCATTCCAGGCCACTAATAGGTACTCCTCACATCGTGATACATTTTGGTAGCACCTGGGTGTATACTATACAAAGTTTGATGTGCTTCTTTTAAAATCCTTTCCCTCAACTCCTTTACATTAAGTACACATAATCGATCTCCACATTTCAAAAGACCTCCCTCTATGTGAAACTTCGAGGCTTGTCCTTTTTCCACATTCTCAAAGATTTTTATCAACTGAGGGTCTTGATTTTTTAACTTCTTTGTCTTATCAAGAAGTTTGGGTCTTACTTGAAAGTAAGCAAATAGCACTTGTGATTCATCTATTTCTAATTGTAGGCCTTCATTAAACATCTCTTTTAACTCTCTAAGCATTGACCTCTTTTGTATGGCGATATGTGAAAGATAGCCTATTGACTTATGGGTCAATGCATCTGCTACAACATTGGCTTTACCATAATGATAAAGTATTTGGTAGTCATAATCCTTTAACAACTCTACCCATCTTCTTTGCCTCAAGTTTAAATCTCTTTGCTTTAAGATATATTGAAGACTCTTATGATCCATATAGACTTCACATTTCTCCCTATACAAATAATGTCTCCATATCTTTAAGGCAAAGATAACTGTCGCCATTTCTAGATCATGCATAGGATAGTTCATTTCATGTCACTTCAATTGTGTATATGTATAAGTAATAACTTTTTTATTCTACAATAGCACGCATCCTAAAACAATTCTAGAAGCATCACAGTATATGGTAAAAACTTCACTCGCATTAGGTAATGCCAATACAAGTGTCACATCCCATTTTTAAAGATATGACAGTCCTAAAACATAAGGAGACATAAGGTCGCCCACACCCATAGAACCCACTCATGAACATACAATTATTGCCTAGGATCATACCAAACCTCATGCATTAACTTAATAAAACCCTATTTTTTTTATAAAGGAAAAACCTTAAGTTGTGGAAGTTAAAAATATACTTTAATACAATTCATAAGAAAATAATAATAAGACTCCAAGTAAATTCTCCAATATGATATTCTAAAATAAAGTTCCCATAATAACTCCTGGAGCATCTAAGGACTCATCGTAGTATGGTATTATTATAACTTTGACAAGGAATTTCCCAAGCGAAGTAGAATGCTTGAGCCATCACCTTGCCTCCTCATATTGCTCACCTGGAACCACACAAGGGAAAAAGAGGTGAGATAGATGATCTCAATGAGTAAACAATATGGCATATATGATAACACATATCACTTTTTAAAAAGGAAACCCATAGCTTGTAACACATAGTTCATGTTTTATAATTCATGAATCTAAGGTTTTAACTTAGCAAGGTTTGCAGAAATCACACTTATAACACATAACACATTGAGTGAAGGCTGTTGCCATAATCACTTGAACATATAGAGGAGAGGTGGCATTAAACCAAATTCTAACTCCTATCACATAGAGAAGCGTGAAGCTGATCAGGCTCTATGGCTAGAACTGCCCCTTCTAGCTGAGGTGGATACACAATACCTATCCATTGGGTTAAGACCATGTGCACAGGTTCTAATAATTATCCACATCGGCACGATGATTTTTGCATCAAGGGTTAGAGGTACCATAGCTAGAGCTAATGGTAATCACTCATCAATAGCACTTACTGAAAGTAATAGCTTGTAGCATATTGGCAATAGCAATTGAACTTATTAAACAAGAGATAAAAGAATAGTGTAATTCTAGAAAGAAAATAAGGTAGGGTAACAATTATGAAGAATCTTTCATAACATTGAACAAACAATAATGGCTTTGGACCAATCGTCCTTTGGCAACCCAAACTTAACAAAGAAATTAGATAATTGTATTTGAAAATAGAAAGAACTTGGGCTTCAAGAAATGTCAAAGGTTCACTTATCATGATAGCTTATACTTGTAACAATAATATAATGTTTACTCACCTTGTGGTTCTTTCTCTCATAGTACACATAGCCCTTTTGAACCTCTAAAACTCCTCAAGCTCTAACATAATATTTAATTCAATACTTAGTGTTTATTTAATCATGATGCTATATTTATTTAATCATGATGCTATCATATCCCATAACTACCCCATGCACATAAAACATTCACATACACTTAGAGGTTCACATATAAGTGCACTTCATCACTTGCACATAACATATTGACTTTAAAATTCTTGTACACTTAGTCTTTATAGGCCCATATGAAAACACATTATAATTCATGTCAATACCTTTCTAAGGTCAACACAATATCATGATCTTAATACCAATTCACTTTAACAATCATCTTAGTACACTTAACACTTCCATATATATCAACTTAACAAATAACCTTTCAAGTGTCATGCTTATCTCTTATGACCAATTCATTCAATCAATCTCTTCATCAATTCAAGATCATTATTTCATTATCAAGTCATCATACAACCTACTTCTATATTATCCAATCATATTCACATATTAATCACAACATAAGTTTATGATACCTTAAAAATACTAAATTGCCTCTAGCCTTGTCTAGAGTCATTCCTTCAACCAACATGCAACTTAACCATTTATCATTCATTCATACATGCCAATAATCATTAAAATACATTACATAAAAATTATAGACATTGGGATAAGAATCCTAATGTAGGCCAAATGCCCCATAAAAGAGAAAACCTGAATTTTCTTACTTTTTGCACTTTCTGTCTATTACAACAATATGTAGAAACATGGTTTGAACCAAGATTTTTCATGTAATAAAAACAAAAATCACTTTAGAACATAAATATTTAGGAATTGTCACATATATAAATCCATATGCATGAAAATTTCAAACTTTAGGTTTTAGGATGAAAAGCTAGGAGTTTTCTTATTTCTAGTACTTTTCGATTATTACAGCAATATTTAAACATGTGATTTAAACCATTATTTTTCATTCAATCATAGCAAATATTAGTTTAGAATACTAATACACACCAATTGGTTAGCCATGGATAATTCTCATGCATGAAAATTCAAAGTTTAGGATTTAGAGTGAAAATCATGAGTTTTCTAGCTTTCTATGCTTTCCATTCATTACAAGAATATGTAAACACATTATTTAAATCATTATTTCCCATCCAAACATAACAAATATCAATTTATAATTCATAAACACACAATTCGGCAGCTATATATATATATATAATCATAGAATTTTCCAACTTTCATGTTTTAGGACGAAAATCTTAAATTTTCTTATTTTCTGAAACTTTTCGGTCATTACAGTAATATACAAAAATATGATTTAATCCACTATTTTTCATCTAAACACATCAAAAATCCATTTAGAAAACAAATATGCAAAAATTGCCCCCTCTTTATTGAGTTTATGCATGAAAATTTTAATTTTGAGTTACATGATTCACCTTTGGAGAAATCGTGCAGGAAGATTGGCATTTTTGGTAGAGAAATTAATTTCTCTATCAAAAATTCACACAAACTGATTTTAATATGTAGAAATTAGTAAATACCCAATTTAAAATTGTGAGGCCTCGCTCAAGCACCAGTCCGATCCGTTAAAGGGAATCAGAATGCGCATTTGGGAAAGAACTCACAAGGAAGCCCTCGGGCTTATCTTTGATAGATTTGAAAATTGTTTCTTAGAGTCACCCCCTTAATTTATTTTTATTTGGGAAAATATAAGGAAAAAACCCATTTGACTCTAATTATTACCTAAAGGAAAAAGATCACTAGCCTTAAAACCAAAGAGGATTCAGGGGCTAAGTTTTTTATTTAAGTTAACAAAATAAGTTTGGCCAAGTAATATAAAAGTAATGTAAAATATATTTCATGAATAGTTTAAAATGCATGAACAACTTATAATATGCATGATCATTCAATCCATAAAGTTTATACACAATTAGAATTTGAAATAAAAGAGAGTTAATATTATAATGAAATCCCAAACTTAGGGGATACCTCCTCTAGGCCTTATGGGTTATAGGAAAGTCACACATTCCCTAAACTAAGCTTAATAACAAAGCAAAAGAAAACAAAATAATAATAAGTGAAAAAGGTGATAGGGGGAAAAGTTGTTTAGTTTTAATTAAATTTAATGTATAAACCAAGCATGCCTACCTATCCCTTTGAATGGGAATTATAACCCACGCAGTTCTCCCTTCTTGCAAAGTGGTTAGTTTAGCCTAACCACTTTATCATATTTTGATTAATTGATTAAAAGAGAGTTGAGTTAATTAGTTAACTTAATTGATTACCAAGTTAATTAGCTAGCAACCTAGATGAATAAATTTCATTAACTTAATTGACGACCCTGTCTAGTAGGAATCGATGATGTAGTGATGATGATGACCCTGTCTGGTAGGAATCGATGAAGTGGTGATGATGATGACCCTGTTTGGTAGGAGTCAACAAAGTGGTGGTGATGACAACCCTATCTAGTAGGAAATCGACGAAGTGATAGTCCTCTCCGGTAGGCTTGAAGGCAACCCTATCTAGTAGGAATCGATGAAGTGGTGATCTTGTCTGGTAGGAATGATGATGATGGTCCTGTCTGGTAGGCTTAAAGGTGACCTTGTCTGGTAGGAATCGATGAAGTGGTGATCCTATCTGGTAGGAATGATGATGATAATCCTATTTGGTAGGCTTAAAGGCAACCCTATTTGGTGGGAAGGGATAAAGTGGTGATCCTGTCTGGTAGGCTTGATGATGATGATCCTGTCTAGTAGGCTTGAAGACGAACCTGTCTAGTAGGAATCGATGAAGTGGTGATCCTATCTGGTAAGAATGATGATGACGATCTTGTCTTTCTTTGAGAATTTTGACAATTTGCCTTGATTCATGATTTTGTTCAATGCAAAAATGATAGATAATTATGCAATGATATGATATCTTGAACCTGTGAAGGGTCAAAAAGTGTTGATTTTTGCAAGAAAGATGCCCCCATTTCAGAAAGGTCAATATTTGGAAGGGATGTGCCCCCACTTTAGAATGATAGAGGAAAGTGATTTGGTCATTTGGTTTTTGGTTTATTGGTTAGACTAGAAGTGAAGTGGGCATGTTAGGTATGAGGTTGGGTTAGAGGGATTAATTTAGGAGGGTTCAATCTTTAGAGATGATTAGGTTCGAAGGTTTAGGGAAGGTCAACTTATGGGGCTTGTCCTTAGAGAAGTTCATATGGAAGGCTTGGTCAAGTCTAGCATTTTGGCTTGGTTAGGATACAACCTTTAGGGAGTTCATTTGGAAGGCTTAGTCATATTTTTCCTTAGGCTCGGTTAGGTCCAGCTTAGAGGAAAGGTCAAGCTAAGAAATTAGTTGGGGAAGGCTTGGTTAGATTTGGCCTTGGAGGACATTAAAGGCTTTTTTTTTTTCTTTTTTTTTTTTTACGAATGGGCGTCATGGTGAAAGTTAGGCTTAGACTTCATAGTGAAGGCTTCTTAGTTTGGGCTTCATGGAGAAGGCTTTTGGGCTTGGGCTTCATGGTGAAGGATTCTTAGTTTAGGCTTCATGGTAAAGGCTTTTTGGTTTGGGTTTCATGGTAAAGGCTTTTTAATTTGGGCTACATGGTAAAGGCTTTTTAGTTTGGGCTTTAAGGTGAAGATTCTTAGGGAATGAGCTTCATAGTGAAGGCTTTATGGTTTGGGCTTTTATTACAAAGGTGCTTTGGACCTCTTTGGAAGATGGTTGCTTTATCTTGAGTATGATGGTAAAGGTTTCAGTCGCAGGCTCATGGATGAGGGTTGACCCTTTGACACGGTTGCATCAATTTTTCTTGCCCATTAAATTTTTGGCAAGCCTTAACTCAGTTGGACTTTATGGGTGGTGTAATTTGCCAAGGAGGCTTGGTTTTTTCAAGGATAATGATATTTTGCCAAAGAGATATGGAATGACTTGAGTGGTTCGAGCCCTTCTTTAAGCTTTGCAAGACATGACTTGATTTTGGTTAGAGAAAGCTGGCTTTAAGAATGATGAGTCTTGAAAGACTTTAGGATCTTTGGTTTTGCATATGGGCTTAACCCTTAAAAGATGATGAAACCTTACCAAGGAAAGGATGGTATGAGGCTTAAACTTGAAAGGATGGAATGGTGCATTTTGAAGTTGGGGAATGGTTCAAAGGTGGGTTAGAAATTTTGAAAAGATCAAAGAGGTTGTATGATTTTGCTATTTGTAGCATGATTCATGGAAAAGAATAAGCCAAGCTAACCTTGTCATTTTAAGATTGAAGAGACATTTAGGGTGACACTTTATTGGCTTGAATATAGATGACAAATTGGATAAAGGGAAGTGCCCTAAAGAGTGGTTGAAGGACTGATGAGAAGAGACAACTTGGAGATCATGCTTCCAATAAGAGATAAGAACATGACAGACTAGCAATGTAAGAAATTGTGCCTAAGCTCTTTGAGCTAAGCGATGAGACAAATTAACAAAAAATGATGATGACCTAGAAGGATATGCCCCCACTGTGAGATAAAGACATAGAAGATAATATCACTTTAGAGAATGAGCCTCTAGTGAGGAAGGATGACTTTGAAGACATGAGATGAGATAGATTGATGATTTGTAAAACTTTGAATGATATAAAGGAAGATGATTGGGATGAGCTTTTTTTTTTTTTTCTTTTTTTAGCTCTAACTTTTACCAAAGTTGCCCTTTCAGGTTTTCAACTTAGCAAGCTTGGATTAATGAAATTTGGGAGAAAATATTCCACCATGATTTGCTGCTTCGCTTTGAGGGACTTTGAACTTTGGATTTAATGAACTTGTTACTCCTTGTTGAGGTGTATCGTTTGATTTTATACTTCAATTATTTGATGAGAGGTCTACTTTTTGACCTTATATGGTTAGGAGCTAGTAAAATAATTGTTAATGGCACCTCAATTGTAGTGGATTTAATTGATGTTCATTTCTCTTTTTCTCTTTCTCTTTTTTTTCCCTTTTTTTTTTAAAGTTCATCCATGTTTAAAATAAGAAAAACAAGTACACAAATAAATGTGGATGTTTTATTATAATGGAAAATTTTATTACAAGAAAACAAAAGGGATCGACTTGATTGACCAAAAATACATGAAAAGGAAAATAAGATGACAAACTCATACTTGAATTTAGACTCAAACTTTGAGATTTGGACTTAAACTCAAACTCATACTTAGATTTGGACTCAGATAGGTTAGATTAGCTTAAGTTGAACTCTTCTATGTCATGCCACTTAGGGTTGAGGTAAGGTGGGGTTGAATTGGGTTTGGGTTCTTCATCACTATTTAGATTGATGGTGAGGAATTCAGGTTGAAATGATGCACTTTGGATGCGATCTTCAATATTTGATGCAGTTGCAACCAAAGCTTTGAAAGTGGGTAGGTATTAGGTTAACAAATGGACTTGATAGGCTGGAAGTAGGTTTTTGACAGGGATGTCCACTTGTTCTTGCTCAGCTAGTCTATTTACCATTTAGGCGGCTTTAGCCCTCCACCTTGTAAGGAAAAGGGAGAAAGACTCCTTTGAAAGTTGCTTAGTAGTTTCCAAGTCATGCCTGGTGACATCCACTTCATTGTTATAATGATATTGTTTGACAAGGACACAGCAGATATCATCTCATGTCCTTTTCTTGCTTTTGTCTAGTGAAAGGAACCATCTCCTAGTAACACTGGTTAGTGATTATTGGAACAGTTGAGCAAGGAGTTCATTGCTAACTCCTAAAGGTTTCATTGCCCACATATATATCTTCATATGGGTCTTGGGGCAAGTGGTTCCATGAAATCTTTCTAGCTCGAGCATTTTGAATTTAGGAGGAAGCTTGGCATTAGGGAATAAGGTTAAACTGTTTACATCAATTAGATCATTACAGTGCTTTAGGGATTTGATGGTTATTTTCATGGCTTTAAATTTCTCCATCAGCAATCTGGTGTCTAGATAAGAGAAAACATCTCCACCTTGGTTTAAATATGAGTTGGTTCGGCTTGAATTTGGGCTAGGATTAGTCAAGTTCAAGATAAGGTTTAGGTTAGGATGGCTAAGGGTGGCCTGGTTAATCATAGCTCGAACTTCCTCAATGATGAATTGCCTTTGTTCCTCGAATTAGGCTTGCTGAGCAGCTAGGATAGCCTGGAAATGCTCTTCTTGCTTCTTAAGGACTCTGGTCGTAAGTGTGGTCAAGGAAGCCATATCAAGCGGGTGGGCCATTAGTACCTTTAAACCAGAGCAACAAGGTAAGTGACAAGTATGGAACAAAAGAGGTGATAAGGGTATAGGCATGTAGATCTTAAGAGAAAAGGCTTCCCTATTATGTTGTGAACCAACCTTTTTTTTTTTTTTTTTTTTTGGCTTAAGGTATGATAAGGCAAATGTTTTAGGCTTAAGGTAGTAGACTGGATCAAAGGTGTTAGGTTTAAAGTAGTGTGTTGGGCTAAAGTTATAGGGCTTAAGGGTAACATATTGGTTTTGAAAGGTGATAGGCCACGGATTTTAGGCTTAAGGATAGTGGGTTTGATTTTGAATAAGAGGTTAGGCTTATGGTCAATCTAGGGGTAATGGATTGGTTTTGAAGGTAATGGGTCAAAGATATTGGGCGATGGTGTCTTATGGCTAGGTTGGCAAGGTATGGGTAATATGAGGGTAGAGATGTTTTTAGGTTACAATTTAGGACGAAGACATTTTGGGTAAGGTTAAGATAATAGTGTTTAACGTTAGAGGTGTTTGACGTCAAGGCTAGGGAAATGAGGTTTTAGGTTTAAGGCTAGGATATTGGTATTTAGGTCAAAGGCTAAGGTAATGGAGTAGGGTTTAGGGTGATGGTTTAAGGTTTGTAGGATAGGGTTTAGGGTGATGGCTTAAGGTTTATGGGCGTAAAGGTGAATGGGATGGAGGTGAGAATGTTTATAGGGGAGGCGTTTGAAGGGAGGTAAGAATGTTTGACCTAGACTTGATATGAATGCATGTTTTGTTTATACAATATGGATGCATGATATGCATGAGGAAAACATTTCATGAGAGTACAAAGATGCAAAATTATGGTACATACAATCTAAGATCAGGATCTAGGTTCATTGCATGAAATGTAAGGGCAGCTCAGTTTGGGTACCCGTCACACTAGAGCAATGATATACCTAACCACAAGTGAGTCAAAAAGCCTCGCGTGGGTCCAATAGTATGTCTATGCTCATTACACCTTTGAAAGGATAAAGGATTCATCACAGGGTGGAAGATTTCACTATCAAAAAATAGGCCTAAGGAGGGTTACCCACTCGATGCTACTCACTATCCATTATTTTCCTAAAACTAGGTTAGATGGAAAAGAGCCTATGCAAGTGATGCATGCAAAGTCACAATTATATTAAAAGGCCAACCTCTTTTTTAAACCAATTAGTAGCCAACTTATTTTTCCTTTTATTGAAAGAAAGTTAGTCCCTAATGGAGTCGCCAGCTGTGAGGCCTCGCCTAAGCACCAGTCTGATATGCTAAAGGGAATCAGAATGCTCATTTAGAAAAGAACTCATAAGGAAGCCTTCGAGCTTATCTTTGATAGATTTGAAATTGTTTCTTAGAGTTGCCACCTTAATTTAATTTTACTTGGGAAAATATAAGAAAAAAATCCATTTGACTCCAATTATTACCCAAAGGAAAAAGATCACTAGCCTCGAAACAAAAGAGGATTCAGGGACTAGGTTTTCAGTTTAAGTTAAAAAAATAAGTTTGGCCAAGTAATATAAAAGTAACTTCAAATATATTTCATAAATAGTTTAAAATGCATGAACAACTTATAATACGCATGATCATTCAATTCATAAAGTTTATACACAGTTAGAATTCAAAATAAAAGAGAGTTAATATTATAATGAAATCCCAAACTTAGGGGATATCTCCTCTAGCCCTTATGGGTTTTAAGGAAGTCACACATTCCCCAAACTAAACCTAATAACAAAGTAAAAGAAAACAAAATAATAATAAGTGAAGAAGGTAATAAGGGGGAAAGTTGGTTAGTTTTAATTGGATTCGATGCCTGAACCAAGCATGCCTACATATCCCTTTAAATGAAAATTAGAATGCATGCAGTTCTCCCTTCTTGTGAAGGGGCTAGTTTAGCCCAGCCACTTTATCATGTTTTGATTGATTGATTAAAAAAGGGTTGAGTTAATTAGTTAACTTAATTGATTACCAAGTTAATTAGCTAGCAACCTAGATGAATAAATTTCATTAACTAACTAAAAGAGGCAAGGAAATTAAGAGAAAAGAAGCTTACCTTGAATGGCAGGCGGTAGATGGCTTTAGACTACAGGTGGCAGCTAGATTTGGATGGCAGGTGGCAACTAACTTTGGATGATAGGTAGCGAATAGCCTCGGACGGCAGGCAGTGGATAGCCTCGAATGGCGGGTGGCAGATATAAGCCTTAGGCAAGAGACTTGCCTCAAATAGGTGGGCAAAAAGCCTTCAACTAGTTGGGCTGGAATCAAGGAGAAACCCCCTAACTCACTTTGCTAAGCAAGGAGCAAATGCAAAGTGATTTGCTTGAAGTTATTACTTTCAATCTCTAAAAGTTAGCGTTTTGAAGAGTAAAGAAGCCCTCTATATATACGAGGAGGTTTGAAGCATAGAGGTACAAATTTCCAATATGGGAATGAAAATTCATTACAGCTACTGTAGAGGAGTTTAAGTTGTCGCATAGGGCTGTGCGGTACCATATAGGCCTGTGCGGTAGCCAATCCTGCTTTCACTTGCCTTATCCATTTTAGTTTATTTTCGCTTGTTTCTCATATGTTTTAAACCATTCCAGTTGCATTGTATTTGTTACTCAGTCCCAAATAATTTGAAAGGGTTCAAATGTCAAAAAGAAATGTTTTGATTTTCCCATTTTGAGAGTTTTTGACTTTTGAAGGTTTATTTACCGAGTCTAAGTATTTCTAAAGTTCAAACACATACTGAATGGTACAAAATTAAGGGTTCACAAAAATAATTTTCTCATAATTTATTTCATAGAAATTAGATAAGAAATTGAAAGAGAAGAAAAACTTACGATTACGGTCAAGAAATCGTAAAATTGAAGGTGTTTTGAGAATTTCGATAAAGATAATTATTTTGAAAGAATTTTTCTGCTAAAATAATGGAATAAAAAAGTGGTGCTGTTGGAATGAAGGGCCAGCTGAAATTTCCCTTTAAATATTTAGGGTTTTGGACAAAGTCCAAGATTACCCTTAATGAGTTAGGTTATGAGTGTTTTAGTATAGTGGACTTTTGGGTATTTGGGCTTTTTAATTAATTTTGGGGCTGATTATAGGTAATTAAAATAAAATATTTTTCTTATTATTTTCATTAAAAATTTCCCCAAAATATATATTTAAAAATTATTTGAAAAATATGCATAAAATTATTTTATGCTTAAAAATTGCCTTTTTGCTTGAAAATTCATTTTATGCACAATAAATTATTTTATGCTAATGCACTTCATATAAATCATTTATTTCACAATAATAATTCATATTACGCATATTAAAATTAATTTAACATGCCACATACTCATAAATCACATCACATATGAATTTTCATAAAATCACATATTTTATCACAATAACTTTAAATTCAAGCAATTTGTCATGAAAACTCCTAGGGTAGATGTGGGCTGTTACAACAAGAGTTGTGATCAAACCACTTTTTAACTTTTGGAAACTCTTTTCATAAGTTTCATCTCACTTAAACTTAACTTGCTTCCTTGTAAGCCTTGTCAGTGACACTACTATCCTCGAAAAATCCTTTATAAAATGACAATAGTAACCTGTTATACCTAAGAAACTCCTCACTTTAACCTGCCATATCTAAGAAACTCCTCACTTCTATAACAGTTGTAGGTCGGGGCCAATTTTCTACCGCTTTTACCTTTTCAGGATCTACTTTGATTCCTTCTTTGCTCACTATATGTCCAAGGAAGCAAACTTGTTCCATCAAGAAATCACATTTAGATGATTTAGCGTACAGCTTATGTTCCCTCAAAGTTTGCAATACTATTCTCAGGTGCTCCTCGTGTTTTTCTTTACTCCTCGAATAAACTAGAATATCATCAATAAACACAATCATAAATTTATCTAAGAATGGCTTAAACACTCGATTCATCAAATCCATAAAAGTTGTTGTTGCATTTATCAAACCAAATGGCAGCACCATAAACTTATAATGCCCATATCTCATTCTAAATGCAGTCTTACAAATATGCTCTTGATGGATCTTAAGTTAGTGATAACCCGATCACAAGTCTATCTTAATGAAATAGTTGGCTCCTTACAACTGATCAAATAAATCATCAATCCTCAGTAAAGGATACTTATTTTTCACCGTCACCTTATTCAACTATCTATAGTCGATGCACAGCCTTAAGGACCTATTGATGTGGGCAAATTATTATACCCTAGCCCTTATGACTAAATATAGGATGAGCAAGGGGTCGAACACTGGGAAAAATGATGAATTTATTATTAACCGAACAAATAATAAGATGAATAGGCAAGGAATAATTAGAGTTTGAGTAACTAATTAACTACTAATTTAACTACAAATTACTAATATCTAAATAATTTCAAAGTTATTAAATAATTTCTAGAAAGAGAACAGGTTAGAATTATAATTTAAATCTAGTCAATGAACTTTTAACATAAAAATAAGATTATGAATGAGTTGATTAGAGAATTAACCTAAAATCTTTAAAAGCTTATCTCTAAGTCAATTAAAGGTATTTTTGAATAGACCTACACACATTCTCATGTCAATGTAAATGTAAACAAAAACCATGAAGTTCAATGTTAATTCTTTTTATCCCTTTAGAAGTAGATTCTAATTAATCTTTTAACTTAAGTGACATCAATTACTTTTCCATTAAGAATTTTGCAAATTCTTAACTAACATATTACATATGGTGATCAAGCATATATAACAACTATTAAGAACTTATTTGAAGCCAAATCAATCATTCATTAACAAAATATCAAAATGAAGTTCATAGACTAAATTTGCATTGCAATTCTAACCACAAGTACTTTAACCTTGATGCATTATTAGATATCTTATAAAAAGAAAAGTAAACATTCAATTATCAAAGAAATAAAATAGATTAAGTAAAGGAAAAGTTATAGAAATCTTTTACTAGCCCTTTTCAAGATTAGAAGCCTTGATATAAGAATAGTTTCCCAAACTGCTATATTTGAAAGTTGTAAGATCTCTCTTTTTCTTCTTAATACAATACTCTCTACTTGTATTATGATTTTCTAGATATCTTTTATAGAAGAAACTTCAACTATTTAAAGACTTTTAATAGTCAAAAGTCATAACATTTCATAAAGAAATGCAACACTTCATGAAAGGTCACCTAATAACTACTTCAAAAATTTCAAGGGCATTTTGGTCAATTTAGATAGCGAAATTAGACTTCAAGGTCTTCATAAATGTTGTAGGCCTTTTTATCAGCTTTCCATAGTCTCTCGAATCGTTTCAATCTGAGTTGTGTAGAGGAAGTTATGACTAAAACATTGCAGACTATTCGTGAAGAATCCTGTCTTTTGGTGTGTGCCAACTCATCTCTCATTCATCAACTTGGCATAGCAAGCATTGGTGCTGAGTTAGCATACTTGGTGATGACTCGGCACTAGTGAATTCCAAAATTTGATGTCTTTTTATATTTGACTCTTCTAAGAACCTCCAATACCTCCCATAACCTACTAAAACTTATAAAATACTCTCAAAACCATAAGGTTAAGGAGATATCTTGAGAAAATATTAGTAGAATAAATATTAAAGGAATAAAACACAAAATGCATTATAATATACTAAAGATATACCTAAAAAGCAACTAAAATGCACTTGAAATAACACTAAATCCATACCATTTTACATCACATCACCCATCTTTCTTCTTTACAAATAGAACTGGAGCACCTTAAGGAGAACTACTCAGCCTAATAAAACCCTTATCCAATAGGTCTTGTAATTGGACTTTCAACTCCTTTAATTTCGAAAGTGCCATTTGATAAGGTGGTATTGATATTGATTGAGTTTCAAGTAAGAGCTCAATCATGAACTCTATCTCCCTATCCGGTGGCAATCCTGGTAAATCCTTAGGAAACACATTAAGGAACTTATCTACTATAGGTATTTTCTTAATGGATCCATCCACTTTCTTAATATCTACAACATGCACCAAATATACTTGACAACCCTTCCTTAACAATCTTTTTGCCCAATAGCTGATATAAAGTTCATAGTAAAATTTCTCTTATCACTTTGAAAAGTGAATTTTGAACCATTTTCCTCCTTGAAATTAATCCTTTCCCCATTACAATCTATATGAACGTTATGCATAGACAACCAATCCATTCCCAGTACAACATGAAATTCCAAGAGCCTTAGTTCAATCAAATTGGTAGGGAATCTCCCATTTTCAATTTTTACCATATAATTCTTATATACTTGTTCTACTTCTATGATTTCCCCCAAGGGTGTGGTTATAATCAAAGGTTCATTCATCTATTCCTTATTCTTATCTAATTTCTCAGGAAAATAAGGTGAAACAAACGAATGTGTTACACTAGAATCAAACAAACACCAAGCATGAAAAGATTGGATGGGGATGATACATGTAACAACATTATAGGATGTGCAAGCATCCTATTGATTAAGTGCATAGAATCTTCCTATTCCTCTACCCTCCAAAGCTTGCATATTGCCTAAGGATTGTCTGGTACCTCAGCCTCATCCTTCTAGTCCGCGCCTTTCTATATGGTTCATTTGTACAGTGGGCTACGAAGCCTTCATACTTGTCCTTTGATTACTAGTCATCGAGCAGTCCTTAATAAAATATCCCATTTGCTCACTGTGTAGACATGCTCTCGTGGCTCTTCGATAGGCTCCACGATGCTGTCACCCACACGTAGTACAAGTAAGTATGGGCTGACGTTATTGTCTTTTTCGGCATGTACTAATGTTGCCTGGGGTTAAGGCAACTTAGGCACTTCTAGCTCAAGCTTGATTTTGTCCTCTTGTTCTTGGCTAGTGTGAAATAGATATCATGGAAACATGTTCAGGACCTTTACTTTGGGTAAAGCCTCCCTATTGTTGGTTGCTTTGCCCCTTTCCTTTTCCCTTGTGTTTCTGCTCTCTTTTTGCATGTTCAACTCTTTCGGCCTTATGTCGTGCCTCCACAAGCTTAGCTTTATCAATGAGCTTGGCCATAGTGGGGAAATTAGTGGCTACCAAAACATTATTGAGTGGAGCAATCAATCCTCTTTGAAATTGATCAACCTTACTCGCTTTAATAGGTACTACATGAGAGGCATACTTGCTTAGATGTTTAAATTCTCTAGCATACTCTGACACAAACATCCTTGGCTTTTGCTTTAATTGCACAAATTGAAGGGCATGTGCTGTGGGCAAATTTTTATACCCTAGCCCTTATGACTAAATATAGGATGAGCAAGGGGTCGAACACTGGGAAAAATGATGAATTTATTATTAACCGAACAAATAATAAGATGAATAGCCAATGAATAATTGGAGTTTGAGTAACTAATTAACTACTAATTTAACTACAAATTGCTAATATCTAAATAAATCAATAGTTATTAAACAATTTCTAGAAAGAGAACAGGTTAGAATTACAATTTAAATATAAATCAATGAACTTCTAACATGTATATAAAATAGGATTATGAATGAGTTAATTGGAGAATTAACCTGAAATCTTTAAAAGCTTATCTCTAAGTCAATTAAAGGTATTTTTGAATAGACTTACACACACTCTCATGTCAATGTAAATGTAAACAAAAACCATGAAGTTCAATGTTAATTCTTTTTATCCCTTTAGAAGTAGATTCTAATTAATCTTTTAACTTAAGTGACATCAATTACTTTTGCATTAAGAATTCCAATTCTCATTGCAAATTCTTAACTAACATATTATATATGGTGATCAAACATATATAACAACTATTAAGAACTTAATTGAAGCCAAATCAATCATTCATTAACAAAATATTAAAATGAAGTTCATAAACTAAATTTGCATTGCAATTCTAACTACAAGTACTTCAGCCTTGATGCATTGTTAGATATCTTATAAAAAGAAAGTTAAACATTCAATCATCAAGAAATAAAATAGATTAAGTAAAGAAAAAGTTATAGAAATCTTTTACTAGCCCTTTTCAAGATTAGAAGCCTTGATACAAGAATAGTTTCCCAAAGTACTGTACTTGAAAGTTGTAAGATCTCTCTTTTTCTTCTTAATACAATACTCTCTACTTGTATTCTGATTTTCTAGATCCCTTTTACAGAAGAAACTTCAACTATTTAAAGGCTTTGAATAGTTAAAAGTCATAACATTTAATAAAGAAATGCAACACTTTGTGAAAAGTCACCTAATAACTGCTTCAGAAACTTCAAGGGCATTTTGAACAATTTAGATGGCAAAATTTGACTTTGAGGTCTTCATGAAAGTTGTAGGTCTTTTTATCAGCTTTCCATAGCCTCTTTAATCGTTTCAATCCGAGTTGTGTAGAGGACGTTATGACTGAAACATTGCAGACTGTTCGTGAAGAAATGCAACACTTTGTGAAAAGTCACCTAATAACTGCTTCAGAAACTTCAAGGGCATTTTGGTCAATTCAGATGGAAAAATTAGACTTCGATGTCTTCATCAAAGTTGTAGGCTTTTTTATGAGCTTTCCATATCCTCTTGAATCATTTCAATCCGAGTTGTGTAGAGAAGGTTATGGCTGAAACATTGCAGACTATTTGTGAAGAAATGCAACACTTTGTGAAAAGTCACCTAATAACTGCTTTGGAAACTTCAAGGGCATTTTGGTCAATTTAGATGGAAAAATTAGACTTCAACATCTTCATGAAAGTTGTAGGCATTTTTATCAGCTTTCCATAGCCTCTTGAATCGTTCCAATCTGAGTTGTATAGAGGAAGTTATGACTGAAAAATTTTAGACTGTTCGTAAAGAATCCTGTCTTTTGGTGTGTGCCGACTCGGCACCAACTCATCCTCCACTCAACAACTCGGTACAGCAGCCATTGGTGCCGAGTCAGCACACTTGGTGATGACTCGGCACCTATGAATTCCAAACTTTGCTATATTTTTATATTTGACTATTCTAGGAACCTCCAATGCCTCCCATAACCTACTAAAACTTATAAAATACTCTCAAAACCATCAGGTTAAGGAGAAACCTTGAGAAAATATTAGTAGAATAAATATTAAGGGAATAAAACACAAAATGCATTATAATATACTAAACATATACCTAAAAAGCAACTAAAATGCACTTGAAATAACACTAAATCCATACCATTTTACATCACATCAGCACAATTCTGCCTTTCTCCTTCAGTTAAGAATTCATCCATTAATCTCTACTTAAATTCAGCCTAAGTAGGAGAGTCATCTCCATATAGCTGGTCTTTGATCTTCCTCTAGAACCATTCCCATGCATCTTTCTTAAGTTGTAACTCCACTAATTCAATTAATTTTTCATTAGAGCATGACAGTCTCTAAGCTATCTTATCTAGTTCCTCTAGAAATTCTCGAGGATCCTCTCCTTCTTCTCCTTTAAATTCAAGGGGTTTCATCT
This sequence comes from Reutealis trisperma, assembly GCA_947687605.1. NCBI lineage: Eukaryota > Viridiplantae > Streptophyta > Magnoliopsida > Malpighiales > Euphorbiaceae > Reutealis > Reutealis trisperma. Next base: position 243,582 of record CANTUT010001115.1, read on the forward strand.
TCTTAAAGTCATTTACCGAAACTCCTTCTTCTAGTAACATTCTTCTACGAACATGGCGTGCCGCCCTTAGTGAGAGAGGAGGGACATTCTCAACTCTAATACCAAGCGGGGCCATAGATGGTGGAGTTGGTGAAGGCATTTCTTGCCTTCATCTCATTTCCTCAAGTTGGCACCTTAATTCTTGTTTTTCTTACATCAATGGATCTATGTCTCTTAGCAATTCTCATTCCCTTGTATTTGTTGTATGTTGTCTTGATCGAGATGACTCCCTATCGTCATCCCTTACTGATGCAACATTAGATGCCGTATCTGGAGCGATGCTCTCGCCCTTTTGAGATCTCTGTCTTTTTTGTTCTATTCTATAGGGTAGCATTTAAGCTACAAATTCAGTAATACCTTTTCTTAGCTCATCTCATATAAATTTCAATACATAAAATATATATATAAACCACTTACAATCACACTAACTACCATCGTTTTATGATATTAATTATTCATAATACATAACAATTTTATATAAAGATATCATTTAACTATGTCACATATCGTTTAATCCTTTGTTTACACATATTATAAACCAATTTATTATCTTTTAGATACTTCTCATAACATAATCAGGGCAACATATAATATAAAGATCTAACTTATCTACTCAATGGTTTCATCAAATAAGAGAACTCACAGAGAGCTAGATGGGATAACTTTAGTCGTGATTTCAAGAATACAAGAATAAATTATTTCTTAAGTTAGAGGTTTAAAAAGCATATCAATGTTTGGTAACAATAATTCAAATGGAGAAAAAGTCAAAACATGGAGAGTTAAACATGATTACAAGAAAATTTCACAATTTTTTTAAAAACTAGATGTAGGTTCCAACACAGCCAAGAACACACCCGTGTGCCTGAGCATGTCTGGCTACTACCTGCAGCCTTCCATTTTTCCTTTCCACATAGCCTAGGACAAGCCTGTGTCCTTAGCCGTGTCGGGTTACTGCCTAGGTATATCAATTTCCAATAATTCACATGGCTAGGAACATGCCCATGTCCCTGGGCACATCAATTCCTACGAAGTTTATTTATTTAATTTTTTTCCTTCTGACCCCCTTTCCTTTCAATATTTTTGGGTTTAAACCTACCATGTTTGGTATCCCAACTCAATCATGACTTATCATTAGTTTAGGAACCAATTTCTAATTGGAAAACTCTAATTCTTGACTAAAGAAATCTCCTTATTCCATCTGAATTGGAGTTTAGCCTCTCTATATATATACTCAACTAATCTTATATAATGAAAAGAACAATGCTTCATTTAATAAGATCTAATTCTTCATATTTTGTTTAACATCAGCACATCATATGTATATAAAAGGATTTATATACATCCCATTGGTTATCTTTCATATTAGCCTCCCCATTACATATACATACATATCGACGGTTTCACAGCAAAATTTATCTATTCTTTTTCCTATCTTCTTAATTCCTCGAACCTCTTTCACTATTTTTAAATTCGCTTTGCCTAGGGCCCATAAATCTATGGCCCGTCGACATTAATGAAGGGGATAACATACACCTTCTAATAGGGCATCTTTCTTTCGAATGATCTAGTCTACCACATGCCACACATAAATGCTCAGGAAATCCTAGCATAACATCACGGAGTGGTAGGATTGGCTCTACTCCTGGATTTTGATGCATATGCCTAACTCGAGCTAACTCCTATTTTATGTTTGTCATTATTCTTTTTAAGCTCCATACTTCCTCCTTTATCATGTGAAGTTCCCTCATCACCTCTTCATATTGTGCCTTGATCCTTACCATCCATACAAGATCAAGATCGTCTTCCAAGTCCATCTCTTCAAGGTCAAGCAGAGCAACCGAAGCAGCATCCAATACTTCCATTCTCTAGTAGGGTTACAAATTTGTGGCATCTACATCCACAATCAAGCAATATAACACAATGATACAATAACACAATAATGCACACATAGATCATAAAGATGAAAGAGTAATTTAACATATATTATTAACGCAGATCTAACTCAATAATATAATTAGACTACAACAAGAATTCCTATGCTCCATGGTTTAACCTATGATTCGTATAGCTATTAAGCCTAAATAATATTTAAACCTTTGGCTCTAATACCAACTCTATCATGACCCAATTCCTAGGCTGTGACTGTTCTAGAGTTTAGGAAGACGTAAGGTCACCTAAACCCGTAGAACACTATTAATCTTCTCATCATTTTACATATTCATTACATAATCTTCCCTAAGATTGGAACCACCTTCATTCCCTATCCCTTTCCATTAGTAATTCAACCATTCCATTATGACTATCATTCTTTAATGTTATCTCATAATCATGAATAGAACATCATTCATAATATCGATAAATATTATCCATACATCTATATTCACAACTGTAGATACTTATACATAATAAATGTTATTAATTGTTTGCACTATTCTTCAACGTAGCATACTTTAATACTAAACTTTGGAGTACCATGGAGCTCTAGATTATTTGTCCTTGATTAATACAAGTGATGCAAACATAGCACTTTAATGAATTCCAAGTGGGGAAGCGTAATTTGGAGTTTACATTGCTAACGAGTTTCCTTGACCTGGAAAAATTTAAACAGCTATAGGATGAGATATGCTCAGTGAGTACATAATAATATAACACAACATAGAGGCAACATGAAGACTAACACTTGAATCAATTTAAGGTAATGATGAAGTGACATTAATCAAGATTGATCAAATTGGACTTTAGAATACATTTTAGCCGAAATGATAATGCCTTGGAAGTAGAGAGCTTTCCACACATAAATATTAGAGTGGCGGTTTAACCATGATCACTCATACACATCACATTACCCAAAGTTGATCAAGTCTTGTGGTTAGGCATTCTCCCATAACAGAGGTCAAGTACTCTCGCCCTACCCACGGGCTTATACCAAGTGTACAAGATCTAATGTCTTTCTTCACATCATAGAGAATTTTTGCTTAATCATGGTATTCAAGAAGACATGTTCTAAATCTATACTAGGGATTTAATAGAAAACAATTGGCATATCAATCATAGGGCAAAAAATAGAATCAATGCAAGAGGTTCATTATGCTTGAATTATCGTATAAGGAGGATAATGAATTCAAAGGTTCACAATTTATGGGCTACACATATTCAATGCCACTTTTAAACATGCATCAAGGATTAGCATTTCAAAAAAAGGTTGCAAAACAACATGGCATAGTTATATCATATTATTAAGTACTCATCTTAACTTCTTGCTCCTATTGCTTGTTCGTTTTTATTAGTTCAACGTCTTTCTCGGTCTTAAGCAATTTCCCTACCCTTGCCTTAAAGATCTACACCCACAGCATTCCAATTACACATTAATTAGTAACTAATGGTGTTACTAATTTTATCTTTAAACTAGATTCCTCATTCAATTTCATGATTCTAATTCTACATTCCTAAACTTCCCAAATTGTTCCATAAACCCTAGAATTTGGGGAAAACTATCAATTTCATTTCCAAATCTTAATTTGACTAGGAATTCATCAAATTAACATCTAGGGAATCAATTTCCACTAATTAGTTGGAGTCAATTTACTTTTATTCATGTGAACCTTAACTTGTATCATCTATATCAAATTTGGGGAAAATTCCTAATTCCTAATCAGTCTTCAAATTAGTTAAAGAAATATGAATTTAACATATCATATAACACATGTGATTACCTAATTACTATCATTAAATGTTAGGATACCTAGTTTCTCTTTTGACTTTGTTCATGCTTCTAAGACTTCTAAGTTTTAAATCATGTTCTTAGAAGTTATTTTCACACTTCTAATTTGTTCTTCTTCATCTAAAATAGCCATAAGTGTACTTAATTAGAATATAGAACTCTTCCTTAGTCATCTACTACTATGGCCAAATTTCTCTCTATAGTGTAAAAGAGATATCTAACAACCAAAACACTAAAATTAATCCTTAAAGTGTAGAAAAGAATAGATAAATATAATTTCTCACCTTGGTTAACTCTAATTTACCAAGGTTCTTGTAGCAAGTGGGGTAAAGAAGACTTCTTCCTTTTGCATAAATTTTTGGTGTAAGGATGAATAAAATATTCTTGCATAACATAAATCCACACACGCACACACACACACACACACACACACACACATATATATATATATATATAATGGGTTAAATGGTCAGGATTTGATTAAGCTAAATCTAATGGTTGGGGTTTAAATTTAATAGATGGCTAAGATTGGAGCTAGTTGGATGGCTAGGATTTTCTCTACAATGGGGATGATCATCATGAAGTATTGGAGTGCTCAAAGTGAACCTAGACCCATATATAGGAAAAGTAAGAGTTCAACTTGATTTAGGATTTTGACTTAGTTATTTTTTATGGCTAACTAGTCAAAATCTTATGACTCACTATTTTACAACATATGCTTCTTTATCTTGGGCCAAACATTCTAGCTCACAACTTTTGATATCCTATAACATTTTGGGCCCAATAGGCCACCCCCCTTATGTTGAGTTTGGGCCTTTGCTATTTCAAGGCCCATTAACAAGCCTATGAATCCATTAACCTACTTAGGAATTTCCTTTTAAATTTCTTTTCTTTTCTTTCACTATAACTCTTAACTTTAAGTTCTTTAACTTCTTTATACATATCTCTAATTATGATAAGAACTCTATTAAGTGTATTAAAGCATGATTAGTCATGATAAAATCATGGATCATGCAAACATCTCAAATGGCAGCATTGTGCTCCTAACTAATTTCCCTTTTCATTTCTCATATTTCCCTTTTCATTTCTCATACTAGGCTAACATCTAAAAGTCTAATCTATTAACATGACTAGTAACTAGAATGAACTATGAAAACTTGGGCATTACAATACACATCTACATATATATATATATATATATATATATATATATATATATATATATATATATATATATATATATATATATATATATATATATATATATATGTATGTATATATATATATACAGACATATTATAATAATATAATATACAATAATAATTTGAAAAAAAAAATCAAAATCTGAAACAAACCCTATGTTTGGGAGTAGGTGAAAGTGAGGCGAGAGAAAAGGGTGGAGGAGAAAGTGAGGGGGTGTTGGTAATTTTCCCTTGTTTGGAAAAATAAGGGAAAGACGAGAAATTTAAAAAGTGGAAAAATGATCACCTGGGCCCACAAATGAACAATGACTCAGATTTGGCGAGAAAGGGAGAAAAATTTACTTTGGTTATTGAGCTTCTAGCCAATTTTCATATTTGGAGAAGAATTTGCTTTAGTTATTGAGCTTTTAAGCCAATTTACATATTTACCCTCATAAGACAATCTTTTTACCCATAAATTTTGCATATAAATAAACAAAATTGTAATTTTAAGTATTTAAATTTTACTTTTATTAGAATTTACTTTTTAAAATATAATAAAATTTTATTCTCTTTCATTTTCTCTCCCTCAACTTTCACTTATTTCCAAACAAGAATAGTGAAACTAATTATTTTCTCTCACTTTCTCTCTTATAATTTTCTTCCTCCTCACTTTCTCTCCCTACCCTTTTTTTCCCTAAACAATGGGAAAGTGTGCTTGGCTTGGTCATTAATGATGTAGGCATATGGGGTCCAACCTACAGTAAAAAATAAAAAAAATAAAAAGTTGAAAATTGAGAATAAGCCAGCTTATGTTAGTGGTGACAAGCTAGCTTGTCAGGTCCCATATATGTATATTAAAAAAAAACAAAGAAAGTCAAAATCAAGAAAGCACAAAACAAAGGCAAAAGGTACTCGGTACCTAAACACAAGCGGTGCTAGCAGTGTGAAGCTCCTCCAATGATGGATGATTCGGCCACTGATAAAGACAAAGTGGTGCCTGCTGGATTGGTTGATGACTTGCAAAAAATCTAAAGAAAAAATTCAAATTTAAAAAAAAAAAAAAAAAAAGTGAAAGAGAGAGAGAGAGAAGAAGAAGAAGAGCAAATTAAAGGACTTACTTGGATGAGGCAAACTTGGATGAGGCAAGTTTCAAAATTGAAGAAACTCGAGGGAAAGGAGTTTGTATTGGTGAAAAAAAGAATAATTCAAAAGTTTGGATTTGTGAAAGGTTAAATGGGTTTGGAGTGGATTTACTAAAGAATTTTTAAATGATTTAAATTTGAGCAAGGAAAGAAATTTGATGGAGAAAAATAAGACCCATTTAAATTAAAAAAATATAATTTTGCACAGAATTAGGAGTTGGATGAGATAAGGGAATAAAAAATTTAAATTTACTCGTGGAGTTGAAATTTTCAGTGGATTTGAATAAATGCATTAAATTGGTTGGCGATAAAGCAAAAAAAAAAAAAAAGGATTTTTGATATTTGAACTGGAGGATTTGGAGGAATTTTTGCTAAATAAGAGGGTTGCATTGGATTTGGATGTGGATTTGTTGAAGACTAAAATTAAATATTTACATATGCAAAGCTTAGACTCAACCTAGCGTTTATGGAGCATTTGTTGGATTGGGTTAAATGATGATTTAATTAATTTGGACCATGAGTTGAGAATTTTTGAGCCTGTGAAGAATAGTGTCTTGTAGATCCTTGGAAGACTAAGCCAAATTCTCAACCAACACTAGAAGACTCTAGAAGAACATGTGACAACAAGGGCTGTGAAGTGCTAAAACATGGGATTAACAGCTTAGAGTGAAATAACTAACTAGCTTGGGATGTGGGAGTTAAGTATAGCTTGAAGTAAAAGAAAAGTAAACTAATAATTAATGGAAATATGGAGTTCAAAATAGGAACCAACTACTTGTATGAAGACTATAAATACAAGGAGCCTCAACAAACTAAAACCAACCAAAAATTATCAACAACAATAGTCAATGAAGAACACAACTATTCAAGCAAGTTATCTCAAAACCACATAGTTATTCAAGCAAATTATCTCAAAACTTTCAAAGCTTTCATTTTACATTTCTTGTCAAATTTCTAAGCCTCTTGGTTTTTGTCACTTATTTTTTCAAAATCTCTTTAAATTACAAAATCATTGTTGTTTAATATAAAATGACAAAAATTTTCAAAATCTACATTTCATTTGGTTTCTTTTGTGACAGATGTTGAATCAACATCTAGTGAATCCAAGAACCTTAAAAGACTATCATTCTTTTGTCTCTTTCCATAATCATTTGAAAAAGTCAGTAAACAGGGTGAGACCCCTCCAAAAAGCTCTAACATGATTCCAACCAAAAAAGTCACCAAAAAATAACGAAGTCTAATTCTTAAAAATTCAATCTTTTGAAAAATAGCTTCCCAAAATAAATAATTCTATCTTGTCCCAAATAAAAGACTTCACCTGCCAAATTAATTTGTGGGCTATCTTAAGACTCCAACAATGCCCCTCACGAAGTCAATTTGTGGCTTGTTTATTTATTTTGCCATAGAAGTTTGTGGCGTATTTAAGACTTCAAAATTCTCCCTCAGGTAGTTGGATCCATCGCAATTGCTTTAGTTAGATGGATCCATCACAATTGCTTTAGTAATTAGTTTTGACTTAATTAGTTCATCGAGTTTTCTCTTAAATTTTAGTGATAAAATTAAAAATTAAGTGTTAAAAAATTAAGTGTTAAATTTTTATTACTGAATATAATAAGTGATATAATTTTTAAATTGTAAAAATATTTAAAATTTAATTACTTATTGCATTAAGTAATAAATTTTAAGTTAAAAATTTAAAAAAAAATTTGCCTTATCATTTTAACTATTTTAGAGTTAATTTAAACTTTTAAAACATAATTATTAAATAAACTTAAAGAAATTAAGTGTTGAAAATTTTAATTTTCAGTGTTGAATTATGTGATCAAACACTATATTTAATAATGACTATTTTTAATAAAAATTATATTTTTAACTTTTATAACAATTATTTTAAAGTATCTATGGATATAATTATTTTTATTGTCTTCAATTTATAATTTTTTAAGTCAATTAAAATTGTTTATTTAAATATTAGATTATAATTTCATAAAAGTTATTTTTAAAAACCTCAAAGTACATTAAGTATACTCATTTGTTAATCATATTTATAGCTAATATATATATATATATATATATATATATATATATATATATATATATATATATATATATATATTATGCGAATTTGATTAACCAGAAGTTTTATAAAATGAAAATAACATATCAAACTATTTAAAATTTATTGGTTTGATTAATTTCATTTTCGAATCGATTGTTATTTTATTAGTTACTTTGCACATATTGAAAAAATCAATATTTTGTGTATTGAATCAATCAATTATTCGTTGGCTCAAGATAAACATTTGAAAGAGTGAGTAGACTAAGGTTCACTCTACGAGTGCTTAGATTTCAAACTCATTAAATGCACATGGAGAGGGAAGACACATGTTCTTTTTTTAGAAACTCAAGTTTTCGGGTTTATTTTACCCATAGTCCTTTAAATATAAAGGGATCATTTGATCATCCTTGAACTTTATTTTATCACATAAAAATCCTCCAATTTTAATTTTTATAACTTTATCATACTTTTAATAAATCTTATTTATATTTTATCTCAAAATTATTGGTAATTTCAATTTTTCTCCTCAAAATTTTTAAAAAATTTATATTATGGTCCATATTTTAGTTTATGGAAGAAATTTTTAAAACATTAAACACTTTTCAATTAAAGAAAAAAAAAGGACTACCCAAAAATACACTGGAGCATACTTGGGCTTGTGAAAAGGTAAGAGATAGAGAAGAAAACTTAAAATAGAATCTATTTTTTTAAACTGTCTAGATAATCCTAGAGCTTCAAAATATGTAGCAATAGTTGAAACAATTTGCCAGTTAGAATAAAAATATCCTTTCTTTAACAAACTACCAATTATAGGATATGACATATTTTTCGTGGACTCTGCTTGTATTAAAGAACAAGTAAAAGATTATTTAAATTGAAAAAAATTGCATAAGGAAAATTGACTTCTTTCTAACTTATTAAAAAAAAATTTACAGAATTTTGGGGTGGAATTGTCTAACCAAAGAAAGACGTTGGCCTTTATAAAAAAGGGAGACATAGAATAAAAAAAGGAAGAAAGTATAGATTCAAGACCAGCTGGGTTGATTTTATTAGCACAATTGCATAATGAAATGAGTCGTCTCCTAGACCAATTACATGTGAAAGCATAATTAGGCAATTCACTAGAGTAAAGAAAAGGCTTGGCAAATGAAATAGGTAAATTGGTGAATTAAAGGCTCGATGCAGTCGAGAGAGAGAAGGCTTTAAAGTAACCTATTGGAGTTTCAAAACCTATCTCTGAAGAAGATGTCTTGAAATTAAGGAAAGAGAAAATAGTTCCTTTTATTTTAGACCCTGATAAAAGAGCTGCTAATCAAAGCAGCAACAATTTAGCCTAAGATCTTGGAAAGTCTCTAGGATTGGTAGAAAAAGGTCCTTTGCATGTAAATGATAGGACCTTTAACGAACTTTTTGCTACAAAAAGGGTTGTATACATACCTAATTATCTCCATAGGACAAAAGTAGAATTTATACCTAAGGATAATACTTTAAGACCTTTACTTAGCCTATCAGCTTTTCTCAATTTAAATTATTAATAGCATGGTCCGAAATAATTGATGAGTGGATCACCATGATTAGGTTTACAATCAAATCAAGTAGTTACTCAGCTAAGGCTACCTACGAATTGTGCAAAATTATCATGGTTAGCAATGCTCAAAAATTTTGGGACCAGCTAGTAATACAAACACCTATAAGAGATGAAATAAGAAAAGTAGTATTAGCTGACGAAGTACTAGCTCTTATCATAGATCTTCTAAAAAGAGAATTTTATGGTTGCTTAATACCAACAGAATCCTTAAAGAGCAATCTTTAATGGCTTTGATGGAACTACAAATCTGTGACATGTGCTATTTTGACAATTATGCATGTGAATTTCAAAAATATAATTATAATATGGATATTTATGCTCAAAATTACATATCAACTTTGTTCTTTGCTAAGTTATCATAACCATGGCCAGAAGTAGCAAATATAGCAGATCAGCTCCTTCTAAATAAAGATAAAATTATCGATGGATTAGGAGGAAAGATCCAACAGTAAGGTATGCCATAAGAAAGGCATATACTGAACTTCAAGTAAGGCAAGATGCAAAGAGTCTTTCTTATCTTTATAAAAGTTGTCATTCTCATATAGAATTTATTCTAGGTAGATATGGTTATCCTATGAGAAATGAACTAAGATCTAAAACATGATATCCTTCTAAAATAAAAAGATTTAAGGGATATAGGAAAAGAAGGATGCCAAAGAAAGAAAGAAATGTTAAAAAGAAGTCAAATAAACCTACTAGGTTTATTAGAAGAAGAACCAACCTTAGGGACAAGGAAAGAATAGAAGCCTTTAAGAAGCAATATGGTACAGCCCCTAAGTGTCCTCAAGGAAAGCCTTTTAGCAGTTGCTCCTACTGCTAGATTTGTGGTTCAAAAGACCAAAAAGAAAATGCTTGTCCTCATAAGAACAAGCAAAAAGAAAATCTATGAAGAATTTTCTTTGTAGATAAGAGCTTAAAATATGAACCTATAGAAGAAGATGATTATTCAGATATAGGCTCTAAAATAAATTCTATTTATGAAGTAGTTTCTAAATATAAAAGTAACATTGATGAATCTGATTTATGGATAGCCTAGTTATTCATGATGAATACAATAAAAGGCAGCATAGATGAAAAGTTGATTCCATTGAATACTTCATTAGCATAGGAAGAATGATTCTAGTATGATGATCCATCTAAGAGTTACTAAGAATGCAAACTCCTAAAGGTAGATATCAATGCTATTTATAGTAAGTCAAAATTCAATTTCATATCAATAGTAGATGTCTCCTAATCTGAGTCGACTACTCAGGTTTCTAGCATAGAATTAGAAACATTGGACATACCATTGATCAATTTGCCAAAAATCAAAGAAATGGTAAACAAATCCAGGGGAACCTATTAATACATTCACATTGGTCTTGTCTAAATAATACTTATACCATTACCTAGTGATAATTTTTTGATAGCAGTTGTATCAAATAAAAGGTGGAATTTGTTCTAAAACCAGCTAATATCAAGTGTGTAGACTAACCTGGCTTATGGTCCTATCTAGTTTCAATCTTATCTTAATTACATGATGTCTTTAAGTGATATGTGTTTGGATAATTCATTAGCGTTAAAAATAAAAACTAAAAATATGAATAAAATGAATACCCAGGCTAAATACTTAGTGTATCACACTAGGATTATTTTTAAGTTAATAAGTACCACCAATTTGGAGTGAGGAACATCTCTAAAATTGTTGAATTGCTCGACGAAGGATTAGACAATAATAGAAAATTCCATAGGAAAGAAATAAATCCTTTAGAATTGACTTGACCCAAAAGCTAGGTTCTCAAAGAACAAGTAAAGACCTCAAAATTAATAGGATCTTCCCAAATAGCATAAAGAGGTAATATCACTTTAAGTTTAGAGGAACCTATGAGACATGTTATGATTTCTGATCCTCCAAGAAGACATAGTTTTATTATTTCTTAGAAAAATTCACAAAGTATTCTAACTTATCTAAAAATTTAAAAGAAGTTCATAAGACACCAAATTAATAGAAGGATGCTCATCATCATCTTCATAGAGTAGAAAAAATGTAGGATACAAAACCCTCAATTTACCTATTTATGAAGATGAAGAAAGTAAGGAAAGTATATGTGTATTAAAGCATGTAAGTCTTATTCTTGATGTTGTAAAAGAGATACAAAAAATCTCCCAATGGTCAATTCCTTTTAAAGAAATACATGAAATGTTTTATCCAAGACACATGACATCATCAAAGATATTCAGTACAGAAGAATCAAGCTTGAGCATTTATATTTCTTTAATACTTAAATTTCCTAATTATTATGATTACTCTTTGGATGCATTAGTTAATACAGGTGCAACAATCAGCAGTGCTAGATCTAATGCTCTTCCTGATGAATGGTGGAAACCATTGACCCAACCAATGTATTGAGAAGGGCAGGTGGAGAAGTCAACCTAGTTATACAATTTGTATAATGAGTTATTGTTATCATTAGTGATGAAAAAATTCACTATTGATATGGTTCTTTCCTTCCTTGAATTAGATGCAAATATCATATTAGGCAATGTATTCTTAGAAGGGCGAAAGGAAAATAGACCTTTTGTGCAAGACGATAGTCACTTATCACTAGGAGGTGTCAAAATTACATCTCTAAAAATCCCCGAACTTAAATTAAAATTTGGATTTTATCCTGTGAAGGCTTTAGAGTTGTATGGATTTATTCTTGGTGAACCAGCATTTAGAGTGTGAACCTGTTGACCTAAGTTGGTTCATGAAGTAGTTAATCTCTATTTTGATCTTGACAATCAAATTAAAGTAATATAATATGTGCTTCAAGTGTTATCCTTATAGGAAATATATTGTGGAAAGTTTACAAATGAAAAGAACTTAAGAATTCATCATCTCATGAACCAAAATTGTAATTCCTGAGCACTATTAGGAATTGCAACCGCAAGTTACAACTGTGACAAAGTATATCATGACCAAGAATTAATTAAAGACAAATGAAGCTATTGGCAATGACACACAGATGGATTCATGTAACAACCCACACCCACCCTAGGAATTTTCGTGATAAATTACTTGATTTAGAACTATTAAGGTTAAGTGTATGCCTTTGTGAAAATTAGTAATCTAAGTGATTGATGAGCATGTGGCATATTAAATTAATTTTAATGTGCATAATATGAATTGCTACTATGAAATAAATGATTTACATGAAGTGCATTTGCATAAAGGAATTTATTTTAAATAAAATGAATTTTCATGCATAAAAATAATTTTTAAGCATAAAATGATTTTATGAGTATTTTAAAATAATTTTTAAAATAAATATTTTTGAGGGAAATATTACAGAAATAATAAGAAAAATATTCTTTTTATTTTCAATTATAATCAACCCAAAATTTAAATAAAAAACCCAAATACCCAAAAGCCTACTACACTAAAATCCTCCTAACCTAGTTCATTAAGGCTATTAGTGGAAATTGTACCCAAACCCTAATATATAATGAAAAGTTTGGCCAGCCTAGGTCTTCCAGCAGCCACCACTTATTTTTTCTGTATCTTGGCAGAAAAATCCTCTTAAAATATTCCTCTCTACCGAAATTAAGAAAACACCTTTCAGTTACGCAATTTCTTGACCATAATTGTAAGTTTTTCTTCTCTTTCATTTCTAAATTGATTTCTATGAAATAAATTATGGGAAAATTATCTTGAACTGGTTGATTATTGATTTTTACAAATTTAATTCTGTTTGGATGAGTTTTTGGGAGAGAAAATATATTTTCTACCGAAAACACAATTCTTTCCGCGAGATTTGTCCAAAGGTGAATTCTATAACTTAAAATCACAATTTTTATGCATAAACATCATTAGAGGGGGGTGATTTGTGCATTGTTCTTTTTTGAACTAATTTTTAATTTATTTTGATGAAAAATATTGGATTAAATAATAATTCTGCATATTTCTGTGATGACCAAAAAGTTTCAAAAACAAAAGAGTTTAAGGTTTTTGTGTTAGATCTTAGAAGTTGGAAAATTCTATTGTTAAATTGATATGTAGCTACTGATTTACGTGAGGAAGTACTCTAAGATGATATTTGTTTTGTTTAGATGAAAAATAATGATTTGAATCATGTGTCCGAATATTATTGTAATGAACGAAAAGCGCGGAAAGCGCGAAAACTCATGATTTTTCACCTAAGCCTTAAAACTTAGAAATTTTTTGTATAAATACTATCTATGGCAGCGAAATCATGTATGGATGTGTTCTAAACTGATATTTCCTAAGATTGAATGAAAAATAATGGATCAAACAGCTTGTTTACATATCTCTAAAATGACCGAAAAACATCGAAAATAAGAAAACTCATGGTTTTGTGCTCTATAATTCAAAAGTTGAATTTTTATGTATAAACAATATCGAGTATGGCCGATTCATATGAATTAAAATTCTAAGATGATTTTTATTGTGTTTACATGAAAAATCTCGGTTCAAATAATGTTTTTACATATTTCTAAAATAGACGGAAAGTGCGAAAGGGAAAAGAATTTAGTTTTTACTTTGGTGATGCATTTGGCCTACATAAATATTTTTGTCCCAATGTTTATAAATTTTATGTGATGTGTATTGATAATTATTGACATGTATATATGTATAATAAATGATAAAATAACATGTTAGTTGAAGGTATGATCATAGACAAGCTTAAATGCATTTTGGTATACTTAAGGTATACTTAAGGTATCTTAACCTTATATTGTGTTTAGAATGCAAATGTGATTGGGAAATTTGGAACTAGTGGCTATGATGACTTGATGATGAACACATGTTATGAGTTGATGAAGTGACAATTGAATAAAAAGGATCATAAGAGTTAAGCATGACACTTGAAAGGTTAATTGTTAAGTTGACATGTATAGAAGGGTAAAGTGTATTAAGATGATTGTTAAAGTAAATTGATATTGAGGTAATAATATTGTGATGACCTTAGAAAGATATTGATGTGATTGCAATGTGTTTTCATATGAGCCTATAAGGCCTAAGTATGCAAGACTTTTAAAGTCAACGTATTATGTGCAAGTGACGAGTACACCTTTAAGTGGACTCTAAGTGTATGTGTATGCTATATGTGCATGGGTAGTTATGGGATAGGAGCATCATGAGTAAATAAATACTAAGTATTAAATCAAATATTATGTTAGAGTTTGAGGAGCTTTAGAAGTGCAAAGGGACTACGTCTACTAGGAGCAAAGGAACCCCAAGGTGAGTAAACATCGTATTCATTCTACAAGTGTGAGTAAATGTTGTATTCATGTTATAAGTATGAACAACATTATGTTGTGTTATAAGAATGTGATATACTATTATGTAAGCCTTTGACATTTTTGAAACCCAAGTTCTTTCTTTTCTAAAATATTATTATATGAATTCTTTGACAAGTTTGGGTTGCCAAAGGACATTTGGTCCAAAACTAGTTTGTTTATCCAATGAGAAATTCTTGTGATTAACACCCTAACTTATATTCTTTCTAGAACTACACTATTATTGTATCTTTTGTTCAAAAGTTAAACCACTATTGTTATTAGGATACATGTTATTGTTGCCTTATGTGATAATGTTTTTTGTGATTACCATTAGCTCCAGCTATGGTACCTTTAACCCTTTATGCAGAATCCTTGTGCCGATGTGGGCAATCATCGGAACCTGTGCACATGGTCTTGACCCGATGGATAGGGGTAGTGTATCCACCTTAACTAGAAAGGGGCGATTCTAGCCGTGTAGTCTGATAAGCTTCATGCCTTATAAGTGATAAGAGTTGAAATTTGGTATAAGGCCACCTCTCTTTTATAAGTTTGAGTGATAGAGCAATAGCCTTCACTCTTTATAAGTTATAAGTGTGATTTCTGCAAACTTACCAAATTGAACCGTTGTTAAATTGTAACTTGATTCATGAATTATAAATCATGAACTATGTGTATAAGCTATGTGTTTCCTTTTCAAAGGAATATGTGATAATGTATGTGCCTTATCGTTTACTCATTGAGATCATCTATTTCACCCCTTTTTCCTTGTGTGGTTCCAGGTGAGCAAATGTGAGGAGGCAAGGTGATAACTCAAGCATTCTACTTCGCTTGGGGGATTTCTTATCCAAGTTATTAATAATACTATTCTATGAAGTCTTGTCATTAGATGCTCTGAGAATGTTGATTGATACTCTTTTGAGATATATTATTTTCCATATGAATTTTATGTGTAATGTTTAATTATAGACTTTCATAATTAAAGGTATTCATCTAAAGGTTTTAAGTGAGTTATTGTAAAAGGCTTGGTACGATCCTAGGCATGATTTATTTATGTGTAAGTGGGTTCTACGGGCGTGGGTGACCTTATATCTCCCCATGTTCTAGGACCGTCATATCTTTAAGGTTGGGATGTGACAAAGGTGGTATCAGAGCCGTAGTTTTAAAAAGCCTAGTGTAGGCTTGTTTTATATGAGTTACTTAAGTATAATCTTGGAGCATAGGAATTTTTCTATCATGTCACTTGCGGTCTATCGTTAGTATAGTTCCGCGAAATCCTAGTAGATTTTAGAAATCCTTGTTATTGGTTTGCTTGCCTTATGATTTTTTTGATAGATGACTAAGAAGATTACACTTGCTCAAGGACAGCGACCCAGAGCACCCCATGTGACTTGTAAGAGGACATGGCCAGAGATGTTCAAGAAAGTCGTATCTATGATTCGCCCCACAAAGGAGGAGACCCTTGACGAAGAGGACCCTAAGGAACGCTTAGATCCTGATTGGGTTTATGTTAAGATCCAAAAATTGGAGGATAACTATTCATACTTGAAGGAGGAAAATTGATGTCTTAAGGTTATGATTCATATGCTAAGAGAGGATACAGAGCAACTCAGGTTAGGGATTGTTGAGCATGGTGGAGACTACTTGCCAATGAGGTCTGCATTTTCAACAAATCGCCATCAAGATAAAGATGTTCCTTGCTACCGATGTGGCAGCAATGGTCATGTCGCTCTTGATTGCTCTGGAGCTAGACACGAGAACTAGGTCGAGTAGATATGATGATCGACGTAACGGCATAACACTTTAAATGATATGAATGATTTTTCCTTGATTGCCTAGTTACCTAGTATGAGATGATTTCTTTCATTATTATGATATGGTGTGATATTATGAGATATATGCTACTTGATTATGATATATGATATGTGTAAAACTATGTGATATGCAATACATACATGACATATGCTTAATGATGTGATATGGTAAATGCATGATGATTTATGCTAGTATAGTGATGGAATTGAAGGGGTTAGGTTAGGGGATTAGTACTAAATTCCCTTATCGTGATAGACAAAATGCCTTCTAAGAAGAAGGTTTGTACACAGCCATTATAGGTATCATCCCTATCCAAAGTTCTAGCACAAAATGTTTAATTGATTCTGGTGCTACCCATTATTTTGTGTCAACTTGTTTTGCTAAGTACCTGGGGGTGAATAAGGAACTAATGAGTGAACCTTTAGTAATATCAACTCCTTTAGGGGAAGTGATGGAAGTAAGGTATAAATATAAGGGTTATGATGTAGACATTAATGGACAAACACTTCCAGTAGTATTACTATAATTGGATGTACTAGAATTCGATGTGATATTAAGGATGGACTGGTTGTATGAGCATAGAGCTTGTATTGACTGTAGAAAGAAACTTGTCAAGTTTCAAACTAGAGATAGGAAGGAGTTTGTGTACTAAGGAGATAGGAATGAGAATCCTCTGAACTTGATATTGGCCTTAGGAGTGAGACGAATGTTAAGGAAAGGATGCCAAATGTACTTAGCCCACGTAATCGACACTAACAAGGAAGTTGCCATTCAAGACGAAAGCATTCTAGTGATGGATGAGTTCATGGATGTCTTCCCAGAAGATTTACCTGGATTACCCCCTGATCTTGCGATTGAGTTCAACATTGAACTGCTACCTGGTACGCAACCTATATCAATACCGCCATATTGTATGGCACCAATGGAGCTGAAGGAGTTAAAGATGTAATAGCATGATCTACTTAGTAAGGGCTTCATTTGACCTAGCAGTTCGCTATGGGGCGCTTTAGTGTTATTCATGAAGAAGAAGGATGGCTCGTTTAGAATGTGCATTGACTATCACCAACTTAACAAAGTCACTATGAAGAATAGATACCCATTATCGAGGATCAATGATCTTTTTGATCAATTGCAAGGAGCTGGTCACTTCTCCAAGATTGACTTAAGGTCTGGCTATCATCAACTAAAGATCCGAGGAGAAGATATATGCAAGACTGCTTTTCATACTAGACATGGACACTACGAGTTCACGGTTTTGCCATTTGGTTTGATGAATGCTCCTGCTACTTTCATGGACTTGATGAATTGAGTATTCAAGCCATTCCTTAACAAATTCATAATCGTATTCATTAACAACGTCCTGATTTACTCAAAGAATAAAGAAGAACATGAAGAACATCTGAGGATCATGCTTCAAACGTCGCGTGATCACCAACTCTACGCTAAGTTATCCAAGTGCGAGTTTTGGATGGAGTCTGTCAACTTTCTTAGACATGTAGTAAGTAAGGAAGGATTCAAGTTGATCTTAAAAAAGTTAAAATGATAGCAAATTAGCCATGGCCCATAATAATTTTGGAAGTACGGAGTTTCTTGGGCATGGTGGGATATTATCATAGATCCGTACAGGACTTTTCTAAGATAGTAGCTCCACTAACCAAGTTGACGAGAAAGCAAGTTAAGTTCAATTGGGAAGAGTCTTGTGAGAAGAGATTTCAGAAGCCCAAGAAGTGTTTGATATCAGCTTCAATTTTGACATTACTAGAATGAGAAGAAGGGTTCACTATCTATTGCGACGCTTCGAGAGTAGAACTTGGGTGTGTCTTGATGCAAAATGGTAAAGTTATCGCCTATGCATCATGACAACTAAAGAGACACGAAGTGAATTACCCTACTTATGATTTAGAATTAGCCGCGGTAATGTTCGCTCTAAAGATCTGGAGACATTACATGTATGGGACAAAGTGTGAGATCTATACAGATCATAAGAGTCTTTAGTATATCTGGAGCCAAAGAGACCTCAACTTGAGATAAAGGAGATGGATTGAACTATTGAAGGATTATGACTGTCAAATTCTCTACCATCCTGGGAAGGCAAATGTAGTGGCAGATGCCTTGAGTCGAAAGTCGATGGGAAGCCTAGCCCATGTGGATGTGAGAAAGAGGTCGATCGTGAAGGAACTAAAGGAATTGTTTAATCAAGGATTGAAACTAGAGATTGGAGGATCAAGAGTTTTATTAGCTCTTTTTCAAGAAAGGTCTAAGTTAATGGATGAGATAAGGGATTCACAAGATAGGGACCCACACATGATGAAGTTGAAGGATAAGACAAAAGAAGGAAAGAACCTTGAGTTTGAAGTGGTTGATGGAATTTTAAAGTGCAAGAATAGAGTATGCGTGCCTGATGTGGATGGATTAAAGGAAAGGATATTAAAGGGGGCACATCAGACACCTTACTGTGGTCATCCTAGAACTACCAAGATGTACCATGATGTGAAAGCTAACTATTAGTGGCCTGGATTGAAGAAAGATGTGGCTAAGTTTGTAGCATCCTGCCTAACTTGCCAGCAAGTCAAGTATGAACATCAGTGACCCTTAGGATTACTACAAGATATTCGACTACATGAACGGAAGTGGGAACGCATCACTATGGACTTCGTTGTCGGCTTGCCTAGAACCTCCAAAGGACATGACTCTATATGGGTCATAGTGGATAGATTGACAAAGTCTGCTCATTTTTTGGGAGTTAAGACCGCATATTCTATAGCTCAGTCTGTGCAATTGTATATAGATGAGATTGTTAAACTATATGGAGTCCCAATTTCTATCATCTCAGATCGAGGAACTCAATTCACCTTAAGGTTCTGGTAGAAGTTGCTAGAAGCGTTAGGAACACAACTAGATTTCAGTATGGTGTTTCACCTTCAAACGGATGGCCAGTCTGAAAGAAAAATTTAGACACTTTAGGATATGCTAAGGATGTGTGTCTTGGACTTTAGCGATAGCTGGGATAAGTATTTACCCCTGATTGAATTTGCCTACAACAATAGCTATCATTCGTCCATCGGTACGGTGCCATACGAAGCATTATATGGGAGAAGATGTCATTCTCCAATTTGTTAGATTGAACCTAGAGACAAGCATGTAGAAATGCCCGAATTACTTAAGGAGACTACTAAGAAAGTACCATTAATTCAAGATCAATTGAAGATGGCTTTTAGTCGGCAAAAGATATATGCGGACCCTAAGCTGATCAAGCCCTACGGCTAGAACCGCCCCTTTCTAGCTGAGGTGGATACACTACCCTTATCCATCGGGTTAAGACCGTGTGCACAGGTTCCGATGATTACCCACATCGGCACGAGGATTCTGCATAAAGGGTAATAGGTACCATAGCTAGAGTTATTGGTAAACACAATTAACAATATCACATAAGGCAACAATAACATATATTTCAATAACAATAGTGGTTTAGCTTTCAAACAATGATACAATGATAGTGTAGTTCCAAAAAGAATACAAGTTAGGGTGTTAATCACAAGAAGTTCTCATTGGGATTAACAAACTAGTTTTGGACCAAATGTCCCTTGGCAACCCAAACTTGACAAAGAAATCATATAATAATATTTAAAATGGAAAGAACTTGGGTTTCAAAGATCACTAAGGCTCACATAATATGATATCACATATTTATAACATAACGAAATGCTACTTGCACTTGTAGAATGAATACGATGTTTACTCACCTTGGGGTTCCTTTGCTCCTAGTACACGTAGTCCCTTTTGCACTTCTAAAGCTCCTCAAACTCTAACATAATATTTGATTTAATACTTAGTATTTATTT
The DNA here is from genome assembly GCA_947687605.1 of Reutealis trisperma. Classification (NCBI taxonomy): domain Eukaryota; kingdom Viridiplantae; phylum Streptophyta; class Magnoliopsida; order Malpighiales; family Euphorbiaceae; genus Reutealis; species Reutealis trisperma. The sequence continues at coordinate 264,234 of CANTUT010001115.1, forward strand.
ACTCATGATGTTCCTATCCCATAACTACCCATGCATATATAGCATACACATACACTTAGAGTCCACACATAGGTGTACTCATCACTTGCACATAGCACGTTGACTCTAAAAGTCTTGCATACTTAGGCCTTATAGGCTCTCATGAGAACACATTATAATCATATCAATACCTTTTTAAGGTCATCACAACATTATTACCTCAATATCAATTAACTTTAACAATTATCTTAATTCACTTTACACTTCCATACATGTTAACTTAACAATTAATCTTTCAAGCATCATGCTTAACTCTTATGATCCCTTTCACTTCATTAACTCATAACCATATGTTCATCATCAAGTCATCATAACATCTAGTTCCAATTTCCTCAACCATATTTGCATTCTAATCACAATATAAGGTTAAGATACCTTAAGTATACCAAAATGTATTTAAGCTTATCTAGGATCATACCTTCAACTAACATGCAATTTTATCATTTATTATACATACATACATGTCCACAATCATCAAAACACATCACATAAAATTTATAAGCATTGGGACAAAAATGTTCATGTAGGCCGAATGCATCATCAAGGTAAAAACCAAATTCTTCTTCTTTTCGTACTTTTCGTCTATTTTAGAAATATGTAAAAACATGGTTTGAACCAAGATTTTTGATGTAAACATAACAAAAATCATCTTAGAATTTAAATTCATAAGAATTGGCCACTATTGGTGTTATTTATACATAAAAATTCAACTTTTGAATCATAGAGCACAAAACCATAAGTTTTCTTGTTATCGGTATTTTTTGGTCATTTCAGAAATATGTAAACAGGTTGTTTAAACCATTATTTTTCATTCAATCATAGAAAATATCTGTTTAGAACACATTCCTTCATGAATTGGCAGCCATAGATAGGGTTTATACAAAAAAATTCCAAATTTAAATGCTTAGGTGAAAAATCATGAGTTTTCGTGCTTTCCGTGCATTTCGTTCATTTCAGTGATAAAGTAACACATGATTCAAATCATTATTTTTCATCTAAACAAAACAAATATCATATTAGGGTACTTATTGATACAAATTTCAGCCATATGTCCATGCAAGAATAATATTTTCCAACTTCCAAGTTCTAACACAAAAACCTTGAACTCCTTTGTTTTTCGAAACTTTTTGGTTATTACAGAAATATGCAGAAATATTATTTAATCCAATATTTTTCATCAAAACAAATCAAAAAAAGTTTAGAATACAACCATGCACAAATCGCGCCCCCCCCCCCCCCCCCCCTCTATGATGTTTATGCATAAAAATTGTGATTTTAAATTATAGAATTCACCTTTGGAGAAATCTTGCGGAAAGAATCGTGTTTTCGGTAGAAAATAAATTTTCTCTCCCAAAAACTCACCCAAACAAAATTAAATCTGTAAAAATCAGTAATCAAACAGTTAAAAATAATTTTCCCATAATTTATTTCATATAAATCAGTTTAGAAATTGAAAGAGAATAAAAACTTACGATTACGGTCACGAAATCGTGAAACGGAAAGGTGTTTTCAATATTTTGGTGGAGAGAAATATTTTGAGAGCATTTTCTACCAAGATATAGAAAGAATAAGAGAATGGCTGCTGGAAACCCTGGTTTGGCCAAATTTTAGAATATATATTAGGGTTGGAGTGGAATTTCCATTAATACCCTTAATGAATTAGGTTAGGAGGATTTTGGTGCAGTGAGCTTTTGGGTATTTGGTCTTTCCTTTAAATTTTTGGCTGAATAAGAATTAAAATAAAAAGAATATTTTTCTTATTAATTCTGGAACATTTCTCTCAAAAATATTTAGTTTAAATTGTTTTAAAAATACCCATAAAATTATTTTATGCTTAAAAATTGTCTTATGCATGAAAATTCGTTTTATTTAAAATAAATTATTTTATGCAAATGCACTTCATGTAAATCATTTATTTCACAATAGCAACACATATCATGCATATTAAAATTAATTTAATATGCCACATACTCATCAATCACTTAGATCACAAATTTTCACACAAGCACACACTTAACCTTATTAGTTCTAAATCAAGCAATTTATCACGAAAATTCCTAGGGTAGGTGTGAGTTGTTACATATGTGTAGCATGTGGTAGATTGGATAATTTGAAGGAAAGATGTCCTATTAAAAGGTGTATGTTATCTCTTTCATTATCATCCATGGTCGTAGATATATGGGCCTTGGGGACAATGAAGCTGAGAATAGTGAAAGGGGTTCGAGGAATTGAGAAAAATAGGGAGAAGAACGAATGTATTTTGGTTAGGATTGGTGAAACAATTGACATGTATGTATATGTAATGGATAGTCTAATATAAAAGATAACTAATGGAATCTATATAATCTTTTTATATACATATGATGTGTAACTATTGTATGAAAGTTAGGAAATGAATTATGATCACTTTGTATACTAAGAGAAGAAATGTCCATCAACCGTTGGAGTTAGGATCTATCTTAGGCGAATAAAAAACTTTAGAGACTCTTAAACAGATTTAAGTGATTGAATTTGGGCCCAAAAGTGGGCAATGTTGGGTAAACCTTAACACAATTATAGATATTTGAATGAGCTTCGATTTGATATATTATAGGCCTTGTAACTCATCAGTAGCTAAAAATTATGGCCTTTCAAAGTTAGCTTGTGTGAAAGAATTGTTTTTCTAGTGGTTAGATTATCATGGTAGTAATTTATCCATTGCATTCATGACTTATTTTTGCAACTAGGATCATGGTCATGACTTTTTAGTAGCAGTCGCGATTGTCATTTTGCACCTTGTTTTATCTCTTAAATTAGCATCGGTCTAGACTATTAGGTCACAGTTACTATAGTAAGTCACGGTTCCTAAAAATTATATAGTAGTTGCAACTCAGAAGTTCATATCATGACTTTAAGGGATTCTTGTCTATAAGCTTCTTAATGAATGTTGGTTATGAAATAAGTATCTATTACATGTGTAAAGAACATAAATTGAAACCATCAAGAATAAAAGAGAAGTTGATTGGGATTTGATATGAACTGAATCAACAACTGATATGTATGGCTTTTTGCCATATAAAAGATATCCCTATGATAATGAATTGATTTATAATGTGTGTAAACAAATTGTTCAATGATACGAGACATTGTTGAATGATATGTTTATATGGAATTGTTAGATGTTATGAATAATTAATGTCATAAAATGAAAGATAATACTCAATAGTAGTTAGTGTGACTACAAATGATTCATATCTATTTTTACATATTAAGATTATATGATATGAGCTAAAAGAAGGTATTATTGAATTTGCGGCTTAGATGCTACCTTATAAGATAGAACTGAAGGAATAGTGGAGCCAAATGCAATGAAAGCAATGTGGTGGGGTGAAATTTTAAACATTTTAAAATTTCACTTCACCCAATTTTGGTCCAAACATCCATTCAAGCAATCAATTAATTTGTATGTAAAATACATATGCATAGAAAGAAGAAGGAAGGGTAATCATATTACCTCTTGTAGGTTCCTTCTTTCTTTATCAAAGGGCTTCCCAAGTGTGAAGCCTCTAAATCATCCACACCTATCTCACCTCCAAGTTTTCTTTAGTTTCTTTGGTGTTCTTGAATCTTTCTCTTGGTTGCCCAATTTTAATTCAAGATTTTCCCTCAAAAACCTTTAGGAAGTTAAGGTTTCTCTTTAATTTGTTTTGGAATAAACATATTTTCAATTTGCAAGTATTTGTTCTTACATAAAGAACAAAGAAGAGAATTGAAGATCAAAAGAAAAATTGAAGAAATATTTTCATCATTTTTCTCTCTCTCTCTCGACTTCTCTCTCTAAAATGCTTCAACATGAAAATGATATTCACTCTTTTGTACTCAACATAGAAACAAATAGTTTTTATATCTTATCCAAGACTTAACCCTTAAGTCTTCATAAAGACTTAAATATCCTTTATATTCTTTCAGCTCATCATTTGGTGAAGGGGCAAAAGTGAACTTTGCTTCTACAAATGGAGAAATGACCATTTTATCCTTTAGGGGCAAAATGGACATTTCCATTAGCTAAAAGATGTATTTATAATTTTAATCTTAGTAGAAAATTCTCTAACCCCTAAACCCATCACATGGGCTTAGAATAGTGAATTTTCTCTAACCCCTAAATTGCCTCTTTTCCATATCACATATGGGCTTAGGCTACATCTCATGTGTTAAGGGTTTTCACTAAACTTAAAATTAAGTCTTTGATTTAGTCCAAATCAATTTCAATTTAATCTTTCTCATTTGCATTATATACAAATTAAGATTTAATTGAATAGAAACCTTCATCGATTAAACATCAGGACATGCTAGGGTCCTTGTAAATTTAATTACATGTTTAATTATTTTACCACTAATCAATTAATTAAACACTTTAATTAATTATTATGGTAAACCTTTTACACTTGAAAGATTATCATTGTTAGGTGTGTGGCTTTCTAGGTTTATGTCTAATTAGCAATGGGAATAAGAAAACGTTTTTCTTTACTAATATGAAATTCCCATTTCACACTTAGTCCCATAAGTCGTGAGTGATAGCTAGCATTCCATATCACAACTACTTAATTAGAAATTAATGTTTATACTTGATAACTTTAAACATCACATAGACCATCGATTATAAATTATCATGCACTAGAATCCCTTCATTAAAGATCCCAATCTCGGCTAGAGTAATGGTTTATGTCAAATCCTAATGTGCCTCGATTCTATGTCCTTATCTCAATTCTAATTCTTGATGAAATTAGATTTCTACTAGAAACTCTTTCTAGTAAATCACACTGTCTTGGCCAAGAACTTAACTATCAAGAATAACCAGATAGCATAGGATCTTAACCTCATTTACTTGAGGTAATGAATTCTATCTTGGCGATCACTTATCTCTATATATAACAAATTAGAACTATCACATACAATATATCGATACATGAATAGTATGTCTATGTAAGCAATAATAAATTCTAACCACCTATGTATGAAATATAGTATCCCTCAAGTCAAAGGATTATATGCACTATTATAACCTAGATGATAAATAATTGACAAATAGTAAAAACCATATTATTATCATCTAATGTCATAGTTTGATTATTCATCATATGAATATCCACTTGTTTGAATCAACATCATATGTCAAGCAGTATGAGACTCATTGCCTCTATAATCATTTGTATCACATGCTGATTATAGAAAATAAACAAAGGTGATGGTCATTTGGAATTAATGATGCCCAGTCATTAATTCTATGACCATGAACATATTTAAAATATGTGTACAAGAGTGATCTATCTCCTATATTCTCAACACTTAAGAATAGATCCTCTTACAAATATTTAAGGACTATATTCAATAATATGAAACATTTTTCACATTATGAATATATTTATTATGCCATTGGGAATTAATAGCTAATATTACATAACCATTATATGTCTCTTCGGGCACATACTGCTATTAAGAATAAGAGAGACAAAGATCTTAAGAAGTCAAAAGCATCACTCTAGATACAACATCAATGTTGCATCCATAAGGGATAATGATAGAGAGTCATCTCGATCAAGTCAACACATAGTGGATACAAGAGAACGAGGACTGCCATAAGACATGGATAGGATGATGTAAAAGAATCAAGAGCTAAGGCGACAACCTAAGGAATTGAGATGAAGGTAGGAAATGCCTCCACCACCTTCACCACTTGTGGCACCACCCATTCTTAGAGTTGAGAATATTCCTCCTTTTCTACCAAGGGTGCCACATCGTGTACGAAGAAGAATGCTACCAGAGGAAGGAGTCACAGTGAATGACTTTGAAAAGATGAAACCTCCTGAGTTTAAAGGAGAAGAAGGGGAAGATCCCCAAGAGTTTTTAGAGGAATCAGATAAGATAGCTTAGGGACTGTCATGCTCTGACTAAAAGCTAATTAAACTAGTAGTGTTATAACTCAAGAAGGATGCATAAGAATGGTTCTAGAGGGAGATTGAGGACCAGTTATATAGAGACGACCCTTATACATGGGCTGAATTTAAGTAGAGACTAATAGATGAGTTATTAACTAAAGGAGAAAGGCAAAACTGTGCCCTTCATTTCAAGCAATTGAAGCAAAAGCCTAGAATTTATGTATTTGAGTATGCTTGAGAATTCAAGCAAATATGCCTTACATATTACCTACTAAAGCAAGTAGGGTCGATTGATTCCGATGAGGATTGATCGCTCCACTTTATAATGTCTTGGTAGCCACCGATTTTATAGCATCCCTGACCACTCGCCAATGATATTGTCTGCTTTGAGCCTGGGCCCGGGCTTCCACCCAGGGGGTTCCCCCAAGACCCTCACGGTTTTTCAAAATGCATTGTTGGGAAAAGGTATCCACACCCTTATAAAGGCGTGCTTCGTTCTCTTATCCAACCGATGTGATTAACACCCTAACTTATATCCTTTGTCACATCCTAACTTTAGAGACATAACGGTCCTAGAATATGGGGAGACATAAGATCACCCATGCCCGTAGAACCCACTTACATATAAACAAATCATGCCTAGGATCTTACCAAACCTCTTACGATAACTCATTCAAAACATTTAGATGAATACCTTAGATTGCAAAAGTCTAGAATAAATCATTTCATATAAAATCCATAAGGAAAATAATATATATCAATAAGTATCAATCAACATTCTTGGAGCATCTAATGATAAGACTTCATAAAATAGTATTATTGATAACTTGGACAAGGAATTCCCCAAGTGAAGTAGAATGCTTGAGCCGTCACCTTGCCTCCTCACATCTGCTCACCTGGAACCACACAAGGAAAAAAGGGTGAGATAGATAATCTCAATGATTAAACAATAGGGATTGTACAATAACACATATAACTTAGAAAGAGCTCATAGCTCATAACATATAGTTCATGATTCATAGTTTGCAGTTTAGAAAGGTTTGCAGAAATCACACTTATAACACATAGAGTGAAGGCTACTGCCATAATCACTCGAACACATAGAGTGAAGGCTATTGCCATAATCATTCGAACACATAGCCGATAATTACTCGCATCAATACAAAAAGCACATAGCCGATGATTACTCGCATCGGTATGAGAAGCACATAGTCGATGATTACTCACATCAGTATGAGAAGCACATAGCCAATAATTACTCGCATCGGTATGAGAAGCACATAGTCGATGATTACTCGCATTGGTACGAGGATTTCTGCATAAAAGGTAAAAGGTACCATAGCTAGAACTAATGGTAATCGCAATTAACAATATCACATAAGGCAACAATAACATGTATCTCAATAATAATAGTGGTTTAACTTTTAAACAAAAGATACAATGATAGTGTAGTTCCAAAAAGAATATACGTTGGGGTAATAATCATAAAGGTATTATCACTGGATAGTCAAAAATGATTTTGGACCAAATGTCCTTTGGCAACCCAAGCTTAACAAGAAATCACATAGTTAATTTAAAATGGAAGTGAACTTGGGTTTCAAGAATGTCAAGGGTACACATATCATAATAGATTGCACTTGTAATTTGAAACATAATGTTTACTCACACTTGAAGAATGAATACGATGTTTACTCACTTTGGGGTTCCTTTGCTCCTAGTACACGTAGTCCCTTTTGCACGTCTAAAGCTCCTCAAACTCTAACATAATATTTGATTTAATACTTAGTATCTATTTACTCATGATGCTCCTATCCCATAACTACCCATGTACATATAGCATACACATTAGAGTTCACTCATAGGTGTACTCATCACTTGCACATATCACATTGACTTAAAAGTCTTGCATACTTAGGCCTTACAGGCTGACATGAAAACACATTGCAATCATTTCAATACCTTTTTAAGCTCATTACAATATTATTACCTCAATATCAATTCACTTATCAATTATCTTAGTTCACTTTACGCTTCCATACATGTCAACTTAACAATTAACCCTTTAAGCGTCATGCTTAACTCTTATGATCCTTTTCACTTCATTAACTCATAACCATATGTTCATCATCAATTCATCATAACATCTAGTTCCATATTTCTCAACCACATTTGCATTCTAATGACATTATAAGGTTCAGATACCTTAAATATACCTTAAGTATACCATAATGCATTTAAGCTTAAATAGGATCATACCTTCAGCTAACATGCAATTTTATCATCTATTATACATTAATAAATGTCAGTAATCATCAAAACACATTATATAAAATTTATAAACATTGGGACAAAAATGTTTATATAGGCCGAATGCATCATCAAGGTAAAAACCAAATTCTTCTTCTTTCCGTCTATTTCAGAAATATGTAAAAACATGGTTTGAACTAAGATTTTTCATGTAAACATAACAAAATCATTTTAGAATATAAATTCATAAGAATCATCCACTGTTGGTATTATTTATACACAAAAATTCAACTTTTGGCTTATAGAGCACAAAACCATGAGTTTTCTTGTTTTCGGTATTTTCTTGTCATTTCAGAAATATGTAAACAAGTTGTTTAAACCATTATTTTTCATTCAATCATAGAAAATATCAGTTTAGAACACATTCCTTCATGAATTGGCAGCCATAGGTAGGGTTTATACAAAAAAATTCCAAGTTCAAAGGCTTAGGTGAAAAATCATGAGTTTTCGCGCTTTCCGCGCATTTCGTTCATTTCAGCGATAAACAGAAACATGATTCAAATCATTATTTTTCATCTAAACAAAACAAATATCATATTAGAACACCTATTCATACAAATTGGCAGCCATATATTCATGAAAGAATAAAATTTTCCAACTTCCAAGTTCTAACACGAAAACCTTGAATTCCTTTGTTTTTCGAAACTTTTCGGTCATTGCAGAAATATTATTTAATCCAATATTTTTCATCAAAACAAATCAAAAATCAGTTTAGAATACAACCATGCACAAATCACCCCCCCCCCCCCCCCCATGATGTTTATGCAATAAAATTGTGATTTTAAGTTATAGAATTCACCTTTGGAGAAATCTTGCAGAAAGAATCGTGTTTTCAATAGAAAATAAATTTTCTCTCCCAAAAATTCACTCAAATAGAATTGAATTTATAGAAATCAGTAATCAAATAGTTCAAAATATTTTTCTCATAATTTATTTCATATTTTTCTATAACGTCTCTGACCACTCGCCAATGATATTGTCCGCTTTGGGCCTGGGCCTGGGCTTCCACCCAGGGGGTTCCCCCAAGACCCTCATGGTTTTTCAAAATGCATTGTTGGGAAGAGGTATCCACACCCTTATACAGGCATGCTTCGTTATCCTCTCCAACTAATGTGGGATCTCACAATCCACCCCCCTTAAGGCCCAGCGTCCTCGTTGGCACACCGATCTGAGAACTAGGCTCTAATACCATCTGTAACATTCCTAACCACTCGCCAATGATATTGCCTGCTTTGGGCCTAGGCTTGGGCTTCCACCTAGGGGGTTCCCCTAAGACCCTCACGGTTTTTCAAAATGCATCATTGGGAAGAGGTATCCACACCCTTTTAAAGGCATGCTTCGTTCTCCTCTCCAATCGATGTGGGATCTCACAATCCACCCTTCTTAGGGCCCAGCATCCTCGCTGGCACACCGATCCAAGAACGAGCTCTGATACCATCTATAACGTCCCTGACCACTCACCAATGATATTGTCCGCTTTTGGCCTAGGCTTGGGCTTCCACCCAGGGGGTTCCCCCAAAACCCTCATGGTTTTTCAAAACGCGTCATTGGGAAGAGGTATCCACACCCTTATAAAGGCGTGCTCCATTCTCCTCTCCAATTGATGTGGGATCTCATAGATTTCCCCACCATGGCTAAGCTTATTGATAAAGCTAAGCTTATAGAGGCACAACATAAGGCCAAAAGAACTGAACAAGCAGAAAAGGAGCAGAAACATAAAGGAAAAAAGTAAAGGACAAAGTAGCCAGCAACAGGGAGGCCTTACCCAAAGTAAGGGTCCTGAACGTGCTTCTATAATATCCACTCCATACTAGCCAAGAACGAGAGGACAAAGTCAAGTCCAAGCTTGAAGTGTTTTGGTTGCCTCAGCCCCAGGCAATATTAACACATATCGAATAAGACAACATGGTCAGTCCATACCTATTTGCACTACATGTGGACGATAGCATCAAAGAGCCTATCGATAAGCCACAGGAGCATGCATACGCTGTAGATAGATGAGACATTTTATTAAGGATTGTCTGATGATTGTCAATCAAAAGATGACTATGGAGGCTTTACAGCCCATAATGCAAATGATTCAAATGGAAAATCATGGACCAGGGGGATGAGGCCATGGTGCCAAACAATCCTCAAGTAATGTGCAAGCTATGGAAGGTAGAGGAAGAGGGAAAGCCTGTGCACTTAATCAACAAGATGCTTGCATAGCCTATAATATTGATACAAGTACCACTTTCATCCAGTCTATTAGTGCTCAATGTTTGTTTGATTATGGTGCAACGCATTTGTTTATTTCCCCATGTTTCGCTAAGAAATTAATAAGAATAAGGAGGTGATGAATAAACCTTTGATTATAACCATACCCTTAGGAGAAATTGTAGGGGTAGAACAAGTGTATAAGAATTGCATGATAGAAATTGAAATAAGAGGTTTCTTGTAAATTTGATTGAATTAGAAGTCTTGGAATTTGATGTCATACTAGGAATGGATTGATTATCTATGCATAATGCTCAAATAGATTGTAAAGGAAAAAAGATTAATTTCAAATAGGAGAATGGATCTGAATTCACTTTTCAAGGTGATAGGAGTACCTTTACTATGAATTTTGTTTCGGCTATTAAGGGAAAAAGATTGTTGAGGAAGGGTTGTCAAGCATATTTGGCACATGTAGTAGATAACGAGAAAGTAGATAAATCTATTAAGAGGATACCTATAGTAAATGAGTTTCTTGATGTGTTTCCTGAAGATCTACGAAGAATGCCACTGGACAGGGAGATTGAGTTCACAATTGAGCTCTTACCTAGAACTCAGCCAATATCAATACCGCGTTATTAGATGGCATCTTTAGAGTTAAAAGAATTGAAAGTTCAATTACAAGACTTACTTGATAAGGGTTTTATTAGGCCAAGTAGTTCCCCTTAAAGTGCTCTATTTTTTTTTTTTTTTTTTTGTAAAGAAGAAAGATGGGTCCTTAAGGCTATGTATTGATTATAGATAATTAAATAAGGTGACTATGAAGAATAAGTATCCTCTACCGAGGATTGTTGATTTATTTAATTAGTTATAAGGAGCTAGTTATTTCTCTAAGATAGACCTATGGTTCGGTTATCATCAACTTAAAATTCAATAAAAGGATGTTTGTAAGACTGCTTTTAGAACGAGATATGGACATTATGAATTTACAGTATTGCCCTTTGGTTTGACGAATGCACCAGTGGCTTTTATAGATTTGATGAATCAAGTGTTTAAGCCATTTCTAGACAAATTTGTGATTGTGTTTATTAATGATATTCTAGTTTATTCAAGGAGTACGGAAGAACATGAATAGTGTTACAAACTTTAAGGGAGCATAAGCTTTATGCCAAATTGTCTAAATGTGATTTATAGATGGAACAAGTTTGTTTCCTTGGACATATAGTTAGCAAAGAAGGAATCAAAGTAGATCCTACGAAAGTAAAAGTAGTAGCGAATTGGCCTCAACCCATAACAGTTACTGAAGTGAAGAGTTTCTTAGGTATGACGGGTTATTATTGTCGTTTTATGAAGGATTTTTCAAGAATAGCAATGCCACTGATAAGGCTTATAAGAAATCAAGTTAAGTTTAAGTGGGATGAGACTTGTGAAAAGAGTTTCCAAAAACTTAAAAATTACTTAATCACAACTCCTGTGTTGGCGTTACCAGATAGGAATGAAGATTTTGCCATATATTATGATGCCTCTAAAGTGGGTTTAGGATGCTTGTCAATGCATAATGGAAAAGTTATCACTTATGCATCCAAGCAATTGAAAAGACATAAGGTGAACTACCCCACTCACGATCTAGAAATGACAGTAGTTATCTTTGCTTTAAAGATATGGAGGCACTATTTGTATGGGGAAAAATGTGAGGTCTATATGGATCATAAGAGTCTTCAATATATCTTTTAGCAAAAAGAAGGTGGCTAAAATTATTAAAGGATTATGATTGCTAATACTTTACCATCCTGGTAAATCCAATGTCGTAGCAGTTGCATTAAGTAGGAAGTCAATGGGTAGTCTCTCGCATATCATTATGCAAAAGAGGCCAATAGTAAGAAAGTTAAATGAGATGTTTAATGAAGGTCTACAATTGGAAGTAGATGAATCACAAGTGCTATTTGCTTACTTCCAAGTAAGGCCTAAGCTCCTTGATCAGGTAAAGACCTCACAAAATCAAGACCCTCAGTTGATAAAAATCTTTGAGGATGTGAAAAAGGGACAAGCCTTGGAGTTTACAATAGAAGAAGGTGTTTTGAAGTGTGAAGATTGATTATGTGTGCTTAATATAAAAGAGTTAAGGGAGAGAATTTTGAAAGAAGAACATCAACCCTCATATAGTATATATTCGGGTGCTACTAAAATGTACCATAATATAAAGAGTACTTATTGGTGGCCTAGAATGAAGAAAGACGTGGCAAATTTTACAGCTTAATGTCTCACTTGTCAACAAGTGAAATTTGAACACCAAAGGCCCTCTAGATTACTTTAGGAGATAAGATTACAAGAGCGGAAGTGGGAACAGATCATTATGGATTTCGTAATAGGTCTACCCAAGACTATAAAAGGGGTATGACTCAATATGGGTTATAGTGGATAGGCTGATGAAATCTGCACACTTTAATGAGATAAAGACTACATATTCAGTAGCTCAATATGCCCAGATATATGTTAATGAAATTGTAAGATTGCATGGGGTTCCACATTCCATTATCTCATCTAGAGGGACTCAATTCACATTTAGGTTCTAGCAAAAATTGCATGAAGCATTGGGTACAAAACTTGACTTCAGCATGCCTTTCACCCATAAACATATGGACAATCCAAAAGAATAATACAAATATTAGAAGATATGCTTCGTATGTGCATTATGGATTTTGAAGGAAGCTGGGATAAACATCTCCCACTTATTGAATTTGCATATAATAGTAGTTACCATTCCTCTATAGGAATGGCACCGTATGAGGCACTATATGGAAGAAAATGACAATCTCCAATTTGTTGGACCAAAATAGGTGAAAAGTATCTTGAAGCTCCATATATGATTAAAGAAGCCACTGAGAAAGTGAAGATTATTCAAGAAAGGCTGAAAACTGCTTTTAGTCGCCAGAAGAGTTATACTGATCCTAAGAGGAAGGATATCCATTTCATGGTAGGTGACCATGTCTTTTTTATAGTCTCCCCCATAAAAGAAGTAATGAAATTTGGTAAAAAGGGAAAATTATCCCCACGCTTCATTGGGCCTTTAAAGATTCTTGATAAGGTCAGAGAAGTTTTATACCAGTTAGCATTGTCTCTAGCATTAGAACATATGCATCCAGTTTTCATGTGTTGATGTTAAGAAAATACATTCCCGACCCTTCACCCATGTTGCAACTACAACTGATCAAGATTGACAAAGGCTTTTCCTATAAAGAGGTTCCGATCACAATACTAGATTGACAAATGAAGAAGCTTTGAAACAAGGTGATACTAATGGTCAAAGTTCAATGGTGTAACCATAATATGGAAGAATGTAAATGGGAAAATAAAGATGACATGTCTTGGAAGTACCCATAATTGTTTAGTCAGTAACAGGTAAGCTCTTTTAAAAATTCGAGGATAAATTTTTTTTAAGGGGGTAGAATGTAATACCTAAGGATTTTATAGCTTATTCTAATTGCTGATGATACTAGAGGATAAGGTTTTTGAATGTTAGTATAGTATAGAAATAAAAGGGAATCGGTTAGAAGCTTTGAGACACCATTTGAAATGTTAGCCTAGTTTATGATTCTATTATGATTAATTGTGCTCTAATGAATTAAATAGAATTCATATGATAACTAATGATGTATGTAAAGAAGTTAGAGAATACAAATTTAAAACAAATTTAAAAGGAAAATTTCTAAGTTTGTTTTAGGGCTTGTTGATGAACTATGGGCTTATTGATAGGCTATAGGCTTATTATTGGGCCTTTGGTTATCAAAGGCCCAAACCCAACAATAGTGGGCCAGCCTATAGGCCCATAATTGGTGTAATCTCAAGGTTATATATTAGAATAGTTAGCCCAAAACCAAACAAAATGATGTTGTAGAGAGAGTCACAAAATTTGACCAAGCTAGCCATTAAAATTGACCAAAGTCAAATCCCAAAGCAAATTGAATTTCTATCTTCCCTACAAGCAAGTCTAGGTTCATTTTGAGCACTCCAACACTACATGATGAGCATCACAATTGTAGAGGAAATCCTAACCATTCAACTTGATCAAATCATAGCCACTCATTAGGATTAAATCTTAACCATTGGATTTAGCTTGATCAAATCCTCACCATCTAACCCATATATATATATATATATATATATATATATATATATATATATATAAGCAAAATTATGTTATGAAACAACATTTTGCCTATCTTTACACAAAAGTTTCATAATAAGAAAAGAACTTTTCTCTACACCAATTGCAACAAGAACTTTAACAAATCAAAGCTAACGAAGGTGAGAAATCATGTTCATCTTCTCTTTTCTATGTTCTAAGGTTGATTTTAGTATTTTGGTTACATAAAATCTTTTTTACACCATATGTAAAATTCGACCAACCTAGGGTTAGCATACATAAGATGTAGTTTTAGATGTTCTTAGATGAAATATGAAGATTTGGCTAGAGAATTAAAGGATTAATGTGAAAATAGGTAAAGAAAACATGAAAATCATCTAGATCTACTAGATATGATATTTAGCCACTATGAAGAACTTGACAAGGGAGTGTTTTAAATTCTAATTGAGTACATCTATGGTTATTTTAGATGAAGAAAAATGATTTCGAAGTGTTAAAATGAATTTTGGGAACTTGATATATGACTTGGAAAACCTAGTGGCATAAACTTAGTTAAAAGAGGAACTTGGTGTTCTAATACTAGATTTTGATAATTGAATAATCATATTTGTTTTATGTTATGTAAATTTTACATTCCTATAATTAATTTGAAGATTTGATAAGGAATTTTAAGTTTTCCCCAAATTTGACCTAAGTGGGACAAGTTAGGGTTCATATGAATAAAAGTGAATTAACTCAAAATAATTGGTGGAAATTGATTGCCTAGGTGTTAATTTTGTGAATCTATGGTTAATTTTAGGTTTGAAAGGGAAATTGATAATTTTTCCCAAATTCTAGGGCTTATGGAATAATTTGGGAATTGTGAGATTTAAACTTGATCGCCACTCTTTAATATTTATGTATGGGAAGCTTTTTGCTTCCAAGACATTATTATTTCCACTAAAATGCATTCTAAAGTTCAATATGACCAATTTTGATTAACAACACTCCATTGCTGCCTTGAACCGATCCAAATAATAACCTCTTATATAGCCTTCATGTTATGTTATATTATTATGTACTCACTAAGCTTGTCTCATTCCATAGTTGTTCAAAATTTTCATGTTAGAGTGATTCATTAGCAAGGTAAATTCTGAGCTATGCTTTTTTACTTGGAACTTACTCTACTAGAATGTTATGCTTTGTGTTTGCTTGTGTCACCCCGAGGATAATCGATATAGAGCTCTATAGTATCTGAAGGCTTAGTATTAAAATGTAATGTGTTTGGAAGTATTATAAACAAATGATAATAGTCGTTATATATATACATATTTATGATAAGAATGTATGGATAGTATCTATTAATACTTAAGAATGGTATGCTAATCAATGGTTATGAAATGGTATTAAAGTGCATTGATTATAAATGAATGGTTAAAATAACAATGGACATGATAAAGAGGGAATGGGGTTTCAATCTTGGGATAAATTATAAAGTGGAATATACTAAATAATAATAAGTTCAATGGAGTTATATGGGTTTAGGTGACTTTATGTCTTCCTAAGCTCTAGGACCATTACAGCCTATAAATTGGGTCATGACAGTTATTGTTTGGCATCCAAATACTAATGGTCAGTATGATGTTAGGAGAGGTTATAGGAAGTTATTAAAGAAGAAAAGGCAATCTAATCCATCAACTTCTTCCTTTAATAATACAGCTAATTTATATTGGGAAGATAGTTGGAATCTTAAGGTTCCACCCAAGTTGCAAAATTTTTTTTTTGGAAATTTTCTAATGAAATACTTCCAATTTTCTTTAACTTTAATAAAAGAAAATGCTCTTTAACTGATACTTGTCCAATATGCGGAGAGGCTAAGGAGACCATTATGCATATGTTATTTTTTTGTCAATTTGCTAATGCAATTTGGTTCTCTTCTCCATTGGGTCTCAAATTTAATATATCATTTTCTTATTTCAGTGATTGTTAGAGATGGATAACTCAAGAGCTCAAGAATAGAAATGTAGGGGATCAAATTCCATTGGTGCTACGTCTGTGTTGGGCGATTTGGAAGGCGAGAAATGATTTTTTTTTTCTCTCATGTTCCAATTCAACCTCAAAATGTTATATCAAGTGTTATCAAGTGTTGGCACATGAATGATGAATCAAGCCAACTTGATTTCAGGTGCATCTACACCTTCTCAAGTTCGTTGGAATTCCTCTCCTCAACATATCATTAAAATTAACTCAAATACTGTGTTTGATAAGAAAAAAGCTATTAGGCATCTAACTTGTGTGTGCAGAAATTCGGATGGCAGAATTATTAGTGATAATGTTAGTGAAATATTTTGTTCTTCTCTTTTGGTTGCTGAGGGATCCAATCAAATATGCAAACCATCTAAGATTGCAAAAGGTTGTTTACGAGTCTGACTCCTTAGTTTCCATTTTTAGTATAAATGGAGACAAAAAAGAGATCCCTTGGAGATAAGATCTATAGTGGAGGACATCAAGCTTATGGCTAGGAATTTTTTGTTATGCAAATTTATGTATGTTAATAGGAATTTGAACAAAGTTGCTAATTATTTTTCTAAGGCTAAAGAGCTTTGTTTAAATTCCTCTAGGGTTTGTATTACTCCTAGCTATCTTAATAGGCTTGTAATTATTGATGGTGCTTTCATCTTAATTAATGAAAGAATCATAATCGTAAAAAAAAAAAAGAAACATTTTCACAGTCATTAGAAGGGTTATAAAAGTTTAAGTTTTTCTATCTTCTTAACTCAAGATGAAGCATAGCTTCATGAAAGCTGTGTTTTTCTATAAATTCCACCATTTTTAAGGGGTGAGAAGCAAATTGACTGTTGGTTGTCAAAGGGACCTTCATGTTTATAAACTAAATTTGTTGATGAAGAGACCAACAAGTCTCAAAACTACAAAAAATAAAGCGATCGGCATGTTGTAAAACTGTAGAAAATTTTGTTTAAAAGGACTTTAGGATGCCCAAAAACTACAAAGTGAAAAAAAAAATTTGTTATTCTTTTGGTTAAAGAAGAAGTTGGAAATTTGTAGTTGTGGTTGAAAAAGAAAATGAAAATTTGTTATAAAATTTGAAAAATTTTATGTAGAATACTGGACCTTACTGACTTTTTTGGCTAAGGAAACTCCCTCACTAGCCTCTTCTTGCCTCAGTTTCCTTCTTTGTTTAGTAGCTTGATGTGCATTAATAAGCTTTGAAAGTGTGATTTGTGAAAGATCTCTTGAATCCTCAAAACAAGATTTTAGATTCAAATTTTTCTCAAAGGCATAAAAGAACCTTCTCAACAACTCTGTTATGACTTAATTCTTTACCTATAAGCCTAATTTGATTCACCCCCTTCATATGCTTGTCAGAGAACTCTTTGACAATCTTTGTATCCTTCATTTTTAGGAATTCAAATTCCTTTTTTAAGTTGAGGACTTGTATTCCTCTATTTCGCTCATTTCCCTAAAAATCCTCCTCCAGCTTGCCCTAAGCTTCCTTTGCTTTGTTCAAGCATATAATCCTTACAAAAATGGTGTATAAGACTATTGAATGTATGAAGGAAAAAGTCTTGAACCTTTTTGCACATTATTCTTTGTAGATCTTTGGGTTAATTTCACTCATAGTTATTGAATTACTGAGTAATGCACATTATCATCTTTTAATTTTATTTTGTTACGTAAAAGTCATCAAACTTATATCAATGGTTACATTAAACTCCTAAGACATAACTTCTCTTAAAAATGCTAACAACAAGATAGTGGCATTCCAAATAACCATTTTTAGGACCAAATGAGCCACATAAGCCACTTAGTCTCCCAAAATAATATAAAAGCTATAAAATTTTCTTCTAATTTACATTCAAATGCCACTTCAAATGTTCTAATGGAATCCACCATCTCACTACATACTTGCTTACAACCTAAATCCCATACATCTTCCCCTCCCATCTTCACCGAGTAACTTAAATCCCATAACACTAAGAAATTGCACATATTCAATATCAATAATCAAACAAGATAAAGCCACTAATTTAACTAAAATTACTAGCAAACTGAAATGAAATAATGAAAAATTATTAATTAGTTCATGAAAGGTACAATATATTCATCCAAAGTACTTTTTTGCATTCTAGGTGTTAGATTATAGCCTAATATTGGGCTAACTAACTACAAATTCATAAGCCTAAATAATAAAAATAATAATAATAATTAAATAGTTGATCATCCTGACTATTTACTTGGTTATTTGATGAACGTACCATATTAAATTATAAAGATATAAATTGGTTCTTTCTCTACTCATTAGGGTTTACGCTTACAATTATTAAGAATAAGCTATTAGAAAGCCGTCATAAATAAAAGGGTCAAGAGAAATAAATCAAAGTTATAACTGAGAATTGCAACATGTTGATTTCATCAAATTCATTAGGTATGTGTTACATTATTTAATTGTGAGAATTATATGTTCAAGATCCTATGATAAACAAATGGATTAATTAATTATTTTTCCCATTGAGTTTTATATGTGGTATCAGGGCATGGTTTTTGGATAAATAATTTCTTTGTTTATGTTTATAAAGTATTTTTATAATTTATTTCTCTTAAATTTTAGCCAAACTATTTTATTAATATTTGTTAACTATAAAATTGTAGTTTGATGTTTTGATTTGGCTCTAAAGAATAGTTTACTAAATTTTCCCATCAATAGAATATTACATATGTTTTATTCATCAATATTGTTCAAAGTTTTATTTTGGACAATTAATAGGTATATTAAATTACTAATTCCGTCTAATCGACTTAACCAGTTATCAGATATTCCGTAAAAAAGAATGTCATCCAGTATGTTGTCAAGCAAATAAACTTGGAATATTATATTGAATGACATTAATATTATTTTGTGTGAGAATAATTATATCATCATATTCTCTGTGCTAATGAACAAGATATATATGTTTGTGCTTCTTTGTTTTTGAAATACAATTATGTTTTGTGTCTAGGCATATATATATATATATATATATATATATATATATATATATATATATATATATATATATATATACGTGTGTGTGTGTGTGTATAGCGGCATGTTATTATATGCATGATATAAGCCGTTACAAATTTAATCAATATGGATATTAGATTTGTGCGTATATATAAAGGAAATGAAATTTTTATTTGATTACATTTATTAAAGTTTCCACATTATTATTTTATAAATGCATATCATTAAAATAAGGTATTTAATTTATATATGAATTTTATATTTATTATTTGTTAGTCACCAAAGTGGCCAAACTATGATGATAAATAAATGAAAAATCAGTTACCAATAATGTTTAGTGAAATACCTATGAATAAAGTTTATAAATTGATGTTTAATATTTCATAGCATTCTAATTCACTCAAAGGTGAGTTTAATTATCGTATGAAAGATTAAACATAATGAGAGTAAATTAATATCTTTGGTCAAATATGTTTGTATATCCAAAGATGACATATGTGTTTGATTGGAAATATTTATTTACTCATGATTGATCATCATTGGCATTTAAATTATGATAGTGTATTATAGTATCCATCCAAAGGGGAACTATAGTATACTTTTGATTGTTTGTTTATTATGAATCCATAAATGAAATTGCATATAATGTGAGCATTTATGTATTATTTTTGCAATTATTTCTCTTCATTCACTAGCTTCATCTGTTACTGTTTTCAAAGGTTTGAATTTCTCTGCATATAATGTGGGGTTTGATTCCTATTCAATAGGATACGCAGGCTGCTATTCTAAAAGGCATCAACTCCAAAATCTTTTTATCAATATTGTTTTCTTTTTTTGCTTTGATTTTATTTGAATTAATCCTTTATTTGTGATTTTTATTTTTAGTTTATTTGGGGGAATGTGTGCTTTTCCTAGTACCCATAAGGGCTAGAGGAAGGATCCTCCTTATTTCATTTGTTTTGATATTGTAATAATTAAGTAGGATTTATTTTGTCTATTTATTTGTTATTGTCATTCCATCACATCATATATATATATATATATATATATATATATATATATATATATATATATATATATATATATATATATATATATATATATATATATATATATATATATATATATATATCTGTTCATTCATCATTATATTCCTACTCATGCATACACAAAAATTCATTTTTCAAGAGTTATTTTGCATTTTTAGCCAAACTAAAGAAAATAACATTTTCTTAATTGTGTAATTACCAAAACCTGATCCCTGAGCCCTCCTTGGTCACTCGCAGATTGGTGCATTTTCCATTGGGATAAATCAAATTTTGGAGTCAATCATGTTGGGTTTTCTTTAATTTTCCCAATTAAAATAAATAAATTAAAGTAGCGACTCACTTTTCAACTTTCAAAATACACAAATCAATTTTCTGAACTCACAGCAAGTTCTAATCGTGGAGTTTCTCCCCAAGAGCATTTCGATCCCTCGACGGATCGGACCGGTGCTCGGGCAAGGCCTCATAGTTGGCGACTCCACTGGGGACTTAAAATCTTTTTCAAATAAAAGATAAAGTGGATTACTTTTGGTAAAATACCAAGTTTGGCTTTCAATACAAAATAACTCTATCATGCATCACTACATCGGACTCCTAGTCCACAAAAGCCTAGCTTCTAGGAAAACAAAGGATAGAAATTAACATTAAGTGGGCAACCTTCCTTAGGTCTGCTTGCCGATAGTGAAATCATCCAGCCCATGACGTATCCTCTAATCCTTTTAGAGGGGTAACGAGTAAGTACGTACCATTAGACCCACGCGATGCTCCTTGTCTCACATGTGGTTAGGTATATCGCATCTCTAGTGTGATGGGTTCCCTTTAAACCACCCTAACCCTTTCATGTAATGACTCATAGAACCTTCCTTTAGGATTTTATGCACCATAATACTAAACTTGGTATATCATTATCATGAAACCTTTTTCATTCATGCATACATGCATGCATAGCTTGAACCTTCTGAAGAGTCAAAAACCTATCCAAACACCTTCACACTGAAAGCCCATGGTCAACACATTACCTAAACCCATGGTCAATACCCAAGGCCCATGGTCTACCTAAACCCATGGTCAACACCTAAAGTCCATGGTTCACCTAAACCCATGGTCAAAACCCAAAGCCCATGGTCCACATAAATCCATGGTCAAAACCCAAAACCCATGGTCCATCTAAACCCATGGTCAACACCCAAAGCCCATGGTCCACCTAAAACCATGGTCAAAGCCCAAAACTCATGGTTCACCCAAAACCCATGGTCCAGTCCTATCCAAACCCATGTCAAACTCATGGTAAAAATAAACTCATCTATGGTACCCTCATCCTTTTCCATAATTCTTATCCAAGCTAAACACTAACCTAGCCTAAGCTAAGCATTGACATAGCTTTATCTTTCATAATTCTTACCAAAGCTAAATACTAACCTAGCTTTCATCTTTCACAACACTTACTTAAGCTAAATACTGATCTAGCTTTCATCTTTTATACTCCTCACCCAAGCTAAACACTGATATAGCATTATCCACAACCATCCCTACCAAAGCTAAACACTGACTTAGCGTCACTCTTATCCTTACCCAAACTAAATGCTGACTAGGTTTCATCTCTTACATCACTATCCAAACCCATGGCCCATCTAAGCCCACCCCAAGCTAAATTCTGATCTAGCCACTCAAAGCTAAAATCTGACCTAGCCACCCAAAGCTAAATTCTGATCTAACCACTCAAAGCTAAAATCTGACCCAGCCACCCTAAGCTAAATTTTGATCTAGCTACTCAAAGCTAGAATCTAACCTAGCCATCCAAAGCTAAAATCTGACCTAACTCCCTTAGCTAAATACATACCTAGCTAATACCATACACCTTTACCCTCATCTTTACCCGTACATCATCAACCTAACCACAAGACACTATCATCCATTGTCATTAAACCTAAGGTCCTTTGGTTTGTCACACCGTCCCATAACCCTATTTTCCAAAGCTTGATACTAACCCGGTTCCTTTTCCTTTGCAAAGGTTGACAAAATGTCTGTTGCCAGAGATGAAGTCACTGCTACCAGAGCTAATGAAATCTTTGACGCGCTTCTTGCTAAGCTCTCTGAACACCAAGAATCTATGATGAAGAGGCGAGAAGCTCTTTTCCAAGACATGCTCAAGGCCTAAAGGAGGGCTATCATGGAAGATGTTCGCACCATGATGGAACAAACCTCCCTAGTCCAAAGCTCAACTGACCCAAGACCCGCTCTTTATCCTGTCTATGGATCCACTTCCAGGGCTGACTCCAGAGACAAAGAGCCTTCAAACACTGAGACCATCCCACCATTACCTGAATTCATCATAAATAATTCACCTTTTAAACCCATTACAGTTCAACCACCAAATTTCACCCCTACTCTCACTTCCCAACCTGTGAATCCTTTCCAAAGGAAGGAAATCAACTCTAAAATCAAAGCCTTTATGGAAAAAGCGAAGCACATGGAAAAAATGCTGAAGAATCTGAAGAAGAAAGAGAACCTGGTTGATACAGGCTCCCTGAGCTTATTTCCCAATGCAAGAGTTCCACCAAAGTTCAAGATGCCGAATTTAGACAGATTTGATGGTACTACTTACCCTAAGATCCATTTAAAGATGTATGTGGAGGCAATGCATCCCTTTGGTATCAATAATGAGCTCCTTACTCAACTTTTTCAGCAAACTCTTACTGATCCTGCCCTAAGATGGTTTATTAACTTAGATGTTACCCAAAAATAGACTTAGAAGGACATTTGCAAGGCATTTGTCGAACAGTACCACTACAATAGTGAAGAGGATATTACAAGAAGGGATTTAGAAAACACAAAGCAACTTCTAAATGAGTCCTTCTCTATGTTCTTTACTAGGTGGAGAGCTAAAGCTAATCAAATGTTAAATAGGCCAACCGAGCAAGAACAAGTAGATATCATTGTCAATAATCTACTTCCTGCCTACAGAGCCCACTTGTTAACACAATACCTACCCACCTTCAAAGCTTTAGTTGCAACTGTATCAAAAGTTGAAGATTGCATCCAAAGTCAATCATTTTAAGCTGAATTCCCCACCACCAACCTGAACAGTGATGAGGAATGTAGTCCTAACTCAACCCCACCTTACCTCAACCCTACAAGGCATGTCATGGAGTAAGTTCAAGTTCAGTTAATCTGACCTGTCTAAGATTGAATTCCAAGTCTAAACCTGAGTCCAAGTCTGAGTCCAAATCTGAGTAGGAGTTTGTCGTCTTATTTTTCTTTATTCACGTAGACTATAGCAGTTTCTTTTATCATATTGCAATAAAGTTTTCTTTGTAGTAATGCACATACATTTTCTTTTTGTCTTCCTTATTTAGTCCAGCATAGATGAGCCATAAAAATTAAAAAAAAAAAAAGAGAGAGAAAGAAAAAGAGGAAAAAAGAGAGAAATGAACAAACAGTCAAATCCACCATAATTAGCATAAATCAGAATTTGAGGTGCTAATCAAAGAAGGTCAAGTAATGGACCTCTCATCAAATAATTGAAGCACAAAGAGCAAATCAAAAGGAATTACCCATTGCACATTAGGTAATCAAACAATGCACCTCAACAAGGTCAATAAGTTTAGAAAAGACCTTTGTCAAATCTAGAATTCAAAGGCTAGGGCCCCTCAAAGCAGTAGCCCAAACCATGGTGGAATGTTTTCTCCTAAATACAAGCTTGCTAAGCTAAAAACCCAAAAAGGGCAGCTTAGGCAAAAGTTAGAGCTGAGAAAGAGAGAGAGAGAGCTCATCCAAGTCATCTTTCCTCATGTCCAAAGTTATCAAATCATCTTTAGTCAATCTGTCATCCTTCCTAACTAGAGGTTTATTCTCTAAGGATATACAATCTTCTATGCTCTTATCCTACAATGGGGCATGTCTTCCTAGGTCATCATCTATTGTCAATCCATCGTGTCGCTTAGCTCAAAGAGCTAAGGCACAATCCCTCATACATATCTCCAGTCTATCACATCCTTATCTCTCATTTGGAAGTATGATCCCTAATTTATCTTCTTCCACTAGCCCTTTAACCATTCCTAAGGGCTCTTTGTGTCAACTAATGCAATTTACAATTAAGTGTCACTCCAAGAGTCTCTTCAATCTCAAACAACAAGAAAAGCTTGACTTGCTCTTTTCCACGATTTATGTTACAAAAAGCAAATTCATACAACCTCCGTGATTCTTTTCAGAAGTTTCAACCTACCTTCAAATCCAAAAGCCTTCATCAAGAAGCTCAAACCCAAAAGCCTTCATCAAGAAGCCCATATCCAAAAGCCTTCATCAAGGAGCCCATATCCAAAAGCCTTCATCAAGAAGCCTAATCCAAAAGCCTTCATTAAGAAGCCCATATCCAAAAGCCTTCATCAAGAAGCCTAATCCAAAAGCCTTCATTAAGAAGCCCATATCCAAAAGCCTTCATCAAGAAGCCTAATCCAAAAAGCTTTCATTAAGAAGCCCATATCCAAAAGCCTTCATTAAGAAGCCTAATCCAAAAGCCTTCATTAAGAAGCCCATATCCAAAGGCCTTCATTAAGAAGCCTAATCCAAAAGCCTTCATTAAGAAGCCCATATCCAAAAGCTGTCACCATGAAGCCCACTCCTAAAAAGCCTTCACCGTGAAGCCCACTCCCCAAAAGCCTTCACAATGAAGCCCACTCCTAAAAGGCCTTCATTTATGAAGCCTATGATCTCCTTTAAGGCAAAATCATATTAAGCCTTTCAAATGGATTTCCTTCACCAGACCTACCCTCCTTAGCCAAGACCTTTCCCTGCAAGGACTAATCCTTAACCGTAACTTTCAAATGGGCAAACTGGGTCGAGCCACCCATATCAAAATTCCCACATCCCTCGTCTTTCAGAGACATAACCTCCTCTAAATCTAACACTAAAGCCGAACAGATAGCTTTGATCCCAATCCTTCTAACACCAAAGCCAAACAGATAGCTTTGATCCTAGCTTTTTTAATATCAAAGCCAAACAGATAGCCTTGATTATATTCCTCCCAACACCAAAGCCGAATAGATAGCTTTGATCCCAATCCTTCTAATACCAAAGCCAAACATATAGCTTTGATCCTAACTTTCCCAACCAACAAGGCCGAACAAACAGTTTTGACCTTAATCCTCCCAACACCAAAGCCAAACAGATAGCTTTGATCCCAACTTTCCCAACCAATAAGGCCGAACAGATAGTTTTGACCTTAATCCTCCCAACACCAAAGCCAAATAGATAGCTTTGATCCCAACTTTCCTAACCAATAAGGCCGAATAGACAGTTTTGACCTTAATCCTCCCAACACCAAAGCCGAACAGATAGCTTTGACCCCTCCTTCTAATCCTAACTTTCCCAACCATTAAAGCCAAACAGATAGCTTTGATCCTAACTTTCCCAACCATTAAAGCCAAACAGATAGCTTTGATCCCAATCTTTCTAAACATCAAAGTCAAATAGATAACTTTGATCATAATCTCCCCAATAGTAGGGCCGAACAAATAGCCTTGCTAAACCAATTTGAATTCCTTAGGTGGACCAAATTTCCAAATCTTTCAAAGTCTAGGCAGAACAGATAGCCTTGATTAAAATTCACCAGAGCATCTTTATCTCCAAACAATTGAAGATCACCATTCTCACATCCGACGCTAAGGTCAAACTAATAGCCATTAACAAAACCTCATTTATCCTATGGGCGCTCTCCTAACAGGTTCATATCTTTAGACCATGTTTGTCCTTCATAAGGTTCAGTTTGCATAAAACATGAATGTCCTCATGCATGATAAGCACAAGCAGATATCACAAGCCCAGAGTCTGACATGGTATAACCCAGAATCTAACATGGTACAGCCTAGAATATGATATGGTAAAAGAATATATAAGCCAAAAATCTAATGTTGCAAGAGCACAAGCCCAAAGTCTAACATGGCATCTCTTCATAAGGTTCACTATAATCAAAATTGCCTTTTCCTTAAAGCCAATTTTGATGAGGGGATAGCTATGAACCCTCAAATTTGCACCTCCTGATTTGGCTATAGCTTAACACCAACTAAGAATAGGGTGCTACGCATATGGCGGTCCCGCTAGTCGGTTAGCGAGCAGGGGTCAAAGGGGTAGTGCCCCATCGAAAAAATAAATTTCCTGAGTCTTTCACCTCCAGTCGACCGCCTTTCAGTTACGAACTTACAGGATCAAACCAAGCTCGAATTGGAACTGAAATGGGCCCGAAATGGATGGAAACAGGTTGAACTGCACGAGTGGCGCGCTGTTGTCTGGGAGGCATGCTTGCTGTGCCGCCCAGAAGGAGGTATGCGCTTGGTACCATTGGCAAGGCAGCACTCCTGCCGTGCCGCCATCGGCGACACTGAATTGGTGCCGGCAAGCAGGCGGCACTCCTGCCATGCCGCCCGGACGGCCGACGCATCGGCCGTGCCGCCCATGCCGCCGACGCCGATGCCGCTGGCCATACCACTAGAACCCCCTCTGGCAACTCTATAAATAGAGACCTCCTCCCACCTCATTTGGGATGACTTCCAAGGCATTCTAAAGCAATTCAAGAGATTTCAAAGCAGTTAAGGCATATTTCAAAGCATATTTTCGTTCTTATACTCACACACTTGTTGCTTTTAAATCCAGATTCCAAGTTTCCTTTGAATTCAAGGTGGAGTTGAGATCCGAAGCAAAACTCATTCCATTCGTTTGAAAGCCAAGAAAAGCAAAGGTATAATCTCTTTTCCGTTTTCCAAAATTCTAAATTCAGATTTAGAATTCTCTTTAGGTCTAAAACTGAAAAGATCTAAAACTTATTAATTTAAGAATCAAAATTAAGTTAATAAGCAAAGCAACACATTTTTAAACCCCTCTTTCGCAAGAAGGGAGAACTATGTGGGTTTGATTCCTATTTAATAGGATACGCAGGCTGCCATTCTAAAAGGCATCAACTCTAAAATCTTTTTATCAATATTGTTTTCTTTTTTTGCTTTGATTTTATTTGAATTAATCTTTTATTTGTGATTTTTATTTTTAGTTTATTTAGGAGAATGTGTGCTTTTCCTAGTACCCATAAGGGCTAGAGGAAGGATCCTCCTTATTTCTTTTGTTTTGATATTGTAATAATTAAGTAGGATTTATTTTGCCTATTTATTTGTTATTGTCATTCCATCACATCATATATATATATATAT
The DNA here is from genome assembly GCA_947687605.1 of Reutealis trisperma. Lineage (NCBI taxonomy): Eukaryota > Viridiplantae > Streptophyta > Magnoliopsida > Malpighiales > Euphorbiaceae > Reutealis > Reutealis trisperma. The sequence goes on from CANTUT010001115.1 coordinate 292,079, forward strand.
ATATATATATATATATATATATATATATATATATATATATATATATATATATATATATATATATATATTCATCGTTATATTCCTGCTCATGCATACACAAAAATTCATTTTTCAAGAGTTATTTTGCATTTTTAGCCAAACTAAAGAAAATAACATTTTCTTAATTGTGTAATTACCAAAACCTGATCCCCGAGCCCTCCTTGGTCACTCGCGGATTGGTGCATTTTCCATTGGGATAAATCAAATTTTGGAGTCAATCATGTTGGGTTTTCTTTAATTTTCCCAATTAAAATAAATAAATTAAAGTGGCGACTCACTTTTCAACCTTCAAAATACACAAATCAATTTTCTGAACTCACGACAAGTTCCGATAGTGGAGTTTCTCCTGAAGAGCATTTCGATCCCTCGGCAGATCGGACCGGTGCTCGGGCGAGGCCTCACAAATAGACACTCTTTATTTCTGAACTTCCTCCTTAATGGCAAAATATTTTAATTCCATATGTTTGGCACCTTTTGAATATTTGTCATTCTTAGAGAAATACTATAGTGAAATTATCATAATTATCGGTTAGTGTCGTTAGGCTCAAAATTAATTTTAGAACTTTCTAACAGTCAGTTAGAGAGAAAATCTAGTCAGTTTTGAAAAAATATTGTTTGGTATGAGAGGTCCGATCAAGGTAAGAAGGGTATTTGATTGCGCCAAAAAATAGCCTAGTCAGTATCGGTGGGTTCAGAATTAATTTTAAAGGTGTTGAAATAAGGGCTCACAGCTGCCCCCTCATCAAAGTTGTCTATCAGTTAAACAGTTTTGATGAGAGTGAACCCAAGAGATCGGTAAATCTGAGTTCGAAAAATGATTTTGGTTATAATGAGATAATTTTCATGAATTTTGAAACTCAATTTGACCATTTTTGGGATACAAGGAAATTTTAGGTTCATAATTTTCTAGTTTTTCTGATGTAAAAGCTACATTTTCTATCTGAAAATAGGAAAATGAGGTGTCTATAGGTAGATAAAAATCTCATAAACACATAGAAACTTTCAGATTTTGATTCTGAATTGATATTGGCTGAAAATTTACTTTCATGCAACTAAATAATTATAAGGCACTTTTTACTATTCGCTATTTCATCCTTATATGCCTTAAAAATCTATAAATACTTACCACTCACTCATTCTATGCAGCACAAATCTTCATTTTCTCACTTTGCTCACAAACGTGAGCTCTTTTTCTCTAATAATAATAGTAATAATAAATTCTTTTTTTTTAAATAATAATAATAATAATAATAAATTTCTACATGATAATAATAGTAATAAAAATAATATAAATTCTTTTTTTTACATAATAATAATAATAATAATAATAATAATAACAATAATAAAGTTTTTTTTCTTTTTCTTTTTTTACATGATAATAATAGTAATAATAATAATTCTTTTTTTTTACATAATAATAATAATAATAAATTATTTTTTATTTACTTATTTTCTTCACTTGTCCTTTTCTTACTTTGCAGATTCAGTATTTCATAGCAATGGCTTCCTCATTTGGATGTACTACCGTGCTCTTTGCTAGTGGACTTTGGGGTCGACTTTATAAGGCATCAAAGGAGAACTCCAATCCATCACTCCTGCTCTAAGATCCTCAAGACCATGTTTAATATGACGGAAGCATGGCAGTCAGTGTTTCACTTGCTCTCTCTGAATTTTTTTTTTTTTACCAGCACTATACACATTTTTGCCTATTGATCCATTGCAGATGAAAACTATCCGGAATGGAGGCAAACGGTGCAATCTAGATATAGTGAAAAAATGCCTTGCCACAAGGGGCACCATTAAGAATCTCCTAGAGCCAACAGGCTTCATTGACTTTTTGGAGTTGAGGACACCCGACTGTGTAAATATGAATCTAATAAAAGCCTTGGCTGAGAGGTGGTAGGACACCACCAATACTTTTCACTTGCCCTGCGGGGAGATGACTTGCACCACATTTGACCTCTATATGATGACGGGGATTCGATTCGGGTCTTGGCCTCTTGATATGTGCAATGATTGGTGAGAGGAGTACACTGAAAGAGAGGTCTCTAATTTGATTGGTTTTGCCCCTCCCTTGGAGAGCACTATTGTCAAGTGCGCAATCCTCCATAAGAAGTTAGAGGGGCTATCCTTAAGAGACCTTGTTCTCGAAGAGGCTCTCACTTAATTGTGTCTTTCGATCATTACAGGCTGCATTTTTACCCACAACACGAAGGATATGGTGGATCTAAATATCTTGAAGAGCCTAGTCCAGATTGATAGGTGGGTTGAGTATGACTGGAGAGGCACTGTCTTGAGTACCATGTACTGGTACATGATAAACCTATCTCATGGGCACGTACTGTCCATTAGTGGGATGGCACCAATTTGGGAGGTATGCATCATACCCATCAAACTGTATCTTTTGTCACACGATAGCATTTTTTCTTTGCTTCTAACTCTTTTATGTCATAGATGTGGGCCTACGAGTACTTCCCATTCACCTCCCCCCGATTGATCGAGTAGTGAGTAGAAGACTTTATAGCAGGGAAAAGATGGGTGGAGTTGAACCAAGATCTCATTCACCCGCACGGTGTCTTGACATATAGAGCCTTCTTTGACCAGTTGACGGACGATGAGGTATTCCTTCTTGCCTTTTCATTCTTTTGCCATTACCTTTTATGATATGCTTATTGGTTGCTTGCAGTAGATCGCAAGGCCTTTCAGAAAGAACATGTTGCATGCCCCTTTTGCAACTTTTATAAAGGGCCTTTCCTGTAGAAGGATGCTATTGCGATCCTGTATTTTCCCCTGTATTATCTAGGCAAGAGGGTGAACTTTTAGATATTGGGGTTATGGTGTGTGCCTAGCTCTCCACTAGTGGACATGCGATTTGGTTTAGACATCTGAGCTACCCCCGATCTCTTCGTTGGCAAGGAGGCATAACACTTTCAGCTCCCCGACTTTTCCTATGATGACTTCTACCAGCAGTTTCTAATGCGTAAGATCACACCACATGGGCACTCTTTCACTACTCCCAGCACTAAAAGAGGGAGTATCCCCCCAACTGTTTCTGAGGCTCTTAACACCAGTACCTCTTAGGGCCATACTCAGGGAGAGGGTCATGATGCAGGTCCTAGCCAGAGTTCAGGCTTGGTGGCCTGGGCTACAGAGTACCACATCTCTTATTAGATTCCTTATTATGGGGCAGACGGTACAATGAGGATGTGGACGATACCCGATATTATTCACCCTAGAATGCGAGATGTTCCCACTAGAGTTTAGGTATGTCTCTATTCTCTTGATTTTCCTATATACAGAAAGGATCCATGGGTAGGGTTTTTGTTATATTTGTGCCTTTTGAAAAAGATTCAAAATATTTGACACTTTTTTATGTAGATCCCTTAGGAGTTTGCTCAGAACACCTATCGGATGTCCCGATGGATAGAGTTAGCCATGGGCAGCTTACTTACCCATCTTGATATGTCAGAATCCAAGGGCCAGGGTAATGAGGATACCCATCAGAGGCAGAGGAGAGGTGACCGGCACCAGTGATGAGGCTGCTGATACGGAGGCTCATGCTAACCTTCATTTTGCTTTTTTTTTTGAATGACTATACCGTGTTTATTTATGAATATGCTTGTACTTTTATGTTGTACTTATGTCGTATATGCATGACTTGACTTCTCTAATATTTCTTATTTCACCTTATATGCCTATCTTATGAATACATATTTTCAATTGGTGATGGCAAATGTATGTCATGGATACAAGTTTACACTCAAATGCATGTCCTCATGACTAGTTTTTGCTGATTTGCGGCTCGATTTTGCTTACTGCTCCTAATGATTTCTAGCCATGAGACATTCTGAAAAGCTTTACTCTGAATCTTTTATCCCAAGGAGGGAAGAAAATGATCCAATTTTTCCTTTGCAGAGATCAAAACACCAAACCATGGCATTTCAAGCATGATAGAATGATCCAAAATAGTGACGCGCCATAAAAATAGCTAGTAGCGCCCCTTCAAGTCTAGGCAGTGCTGCTTCAGAGTTGGGCAGTGCACCGCCTAAAGGACTAGCGGTGCCGCTGGCTTGCTAGGTGGCAGAGTAGTTTTTTGACTTTTTGACTTGATGTGACACCTTAGAGCCTATATAAAGGCTGAACCTTTAAAGCAAATCTATCCATTTTTTCATTTGAGAGCCAAAACTCTACCTGTTTGTCGTCTTTCTCTTCTTTTGCTCGATTTTCTATTTTCTCATTCTCTTTTCACTTCTTTTTCACATGGAGCCATATTTCAGTCATTACATACATATGTGGACAAGAAAACTTGACAAAATAGATAGAATAAACTTGGGTAGGTACGGGATTATAGCGATGGTAGCTTTAAGAGGGGTTCGAGTAGATTGGGATTTTTTACAAGCGTGCTTCCAGTTTTAGGATCCAATGGCCCAAGTCTTTTGGTTTAGTGTGGTCATGGAGGAGCTATGCCCTACATTTGAGGAGTTTTGTGCCATACATGGTGGTGATCCTGAGGTAGCCCTAGTAGTGCCTGAGTTTAGAGTTGGGCATTATAGAGTTTTTTAGGAGTTTTAGCTCTACTGGCCTTGTGAGATTATGCTAGGCCTTGTGAAGCCTCACCCGAGTACCGATCCGGTCCGCTTGAGGGAACCGAGATGCTCATTCGGGTTTAGACTCATGACGGAACCCTTGGGTTCAGATTTGGTTGATTTTTGAAAATGATTTTGGGAATCGCCACCTTAATTTATTTTTAAATGGGATAATTAAGGAAAAAACCCAATTGTGACTCCAATTCATTAATTTTCAATTATTTACCCATGGATGAAATCACTAGTCTTGAACTAGGTTGAGTTCAGGAACTAGGTTTTTGGTTTTAAATAATCTAAATTTGGCTCTTAAATTTAATTTGACTTTGAAAATTGGATTTTATGAATGACATTTATAAGATGATAATTATAGATAAAATGCATGAATATAGCATAATATGAATGCATGAAACAATGAACATCCATAAATTAAGGAGAGTGTTCCCTCTAATCTTTCAAGATTTAGGGGAACCACATGATCACTCTTTAATTCCAATTAAGATAATTACATTAATAATAAATGGAATGCTTTCTCTAGCCTTTATGGGATTCTAGGAAGACCGCAAATTTCCTTACAAATATCATTAAGAAAAGATAATTAATTACACTTAATTATAATGGAAAATAAATTTAATTTGAAAAATTGGATTTGGAGTTTGGATTTAAACTCCAAACATGCCTACGTATCCCATTTGAATAGGGATCAAAACCCATGTAGTTCATTCCATAATTAAATGGAGGGGTTTATAAAATGATTAAAATGATTTTTGGTTTGAAGAATGGATTTAATGAAAATACCTTGGATTTTGATGGATGAGATAGAAAAAGTGTTTTGCCGGACCGAAGTTATGTTTTATCGAACAAGGCGAGTGGATTGATTAATGATTAAACAAAACAATTGATGAGTAAATTAATTAATTAAAATGATTAATTAATTAATTAAAATAGTGAATGAATTAAAAAAAGATTTTTGATTTAATTTAAAAAAAAGGTAATTAATTAATTAATTAAAAAGATTAATTAATTAATTAACTTGTCAGTGATTAAAAAGAGTTTTAGTTAATTAAAATGATTAATTAACTTGGTTTAGGTGAGGAAATTAATTAATTAAAATGATTAACTAATTAATTAAATAGTGGATAGAGGGAGAAGAAGAAGGAAAGTTGATAGATAGCTATCAATAACAACTTTGGTGTATTTTGAAATGGAGGGAGGGCCTATTTATAGGCAAAGGGAGGTGAGGGTAGTTTAAATAGTGAAAATGTGAAAAGACCATAAGGGGTAGGGCTAGAAAGGGTTGGAAAAATAGGTTGGGGAGTATTTTAGGAACTGTAGGCAGGGGGTGGGGCCTGCGCCAATAGAAGCTCTGGGTGGCATCGCCTAGGCTGGAGCTGGCACTGCCAGCACCTTGATGGGCATGCCAGCTTGACTTGCACTTTTTTGCCCGGTCAAGTTTTGGAACTTCCTAATCATTTTTCGAAAGTTATAGGGCTCAAAAAAATTATCGGTCAGTGTCGTTAGACTCAAAATTAATTTTAGAGCGTTCTAACAGTTAGTTAGGGAGAAAATCCAGTTAGTTTTGGAAAAATACTGTTTGGTATAGGAGATTTGATCAAGGTAAGAAAGGCATTTGATTGTGCCAAAAAATAGTCTGAGTAGTATCGGTGGGTTTAGAATTAATTTTAAAGGTGTTGAAATAAGGGTTCACAGGCTTGCTCTCGCTTAGGCTGATTCCAGTATCAAGAAACCAATGGTTGCTACTAATAATTTTGAGATTAAACCAAATGTTATTCAAATGGTTTAGCAATGGTGTCAATTTGATGGATTTCCTAATGAAGATCCTAATGCATATCTAGCAAATTTTTTAGAGATTTATGACACATTCAAGATCAATAGAGTTTCAGAAGATGTAATTAGGTTGAGGTTATTTCCATTTTCTCTAAAGGATCGACCTAAGCAATGGTTGAAATCATTTGCTACTGGAACCTTCACTACTTAAGAAGGTTTGGCTAAAAAGTTTTTGGAAAAGTATTTCCCTCCTTCCAAGACAGCAAAGTTGGGGAATGATATTTCTTCATTTATGTTGAATGACTCTAAAACTTTGTATGATACTTGGGAGAGATTCAAGGATTTACTAAGAAAGTGTCCACACTCTGGCCTACCTCTTGGTTGCAAGTTAAAACTTTTTATAATGGTTTGAATTATGCAAGTAAGTAAGCAATCAATGCAGCTGCTAGGGGTTCAATTAATAACAAGACACTGAAGAAAGCTAGGAATTTGATAGAAGACATGGCCATTACTAACTACTAATGGCAACCCACTCGAGATTAAGGAAGAACCAAGACTGCTAGTGTTCATCAAATGGATCTTGTGGTAGCTTTAGCAGCTCAACTTGAGGTTATAAATAAAAAGATTGACACCTTAGCCTTATTAGCTAAGCCTGCCTAAGTCATGTATTATAAATGGTGTGAGGGAGGTCATCAAAGTTAAGACTGTCAAATGGGGAATAATTTTGCCAAGCCTGAGCAAGTGGACTATGTGGGTAATGCACCAAGATAGCATAACAATCCATATAGCAATACCTACAGTCTTGGTTAGAGGAATCATCCAAATTTCTCTTGGAATAACCAGTCCAATGTGAGACCTCCACCTGGATTCCAATCCCAACCTCAGCAAGACAAGAAAGAAATTTGGATCAGATGTTGGGAAAATTCATTGCAGCATCAGAGACTAGATTTCAAGCCATAGAGACAGCTCTAAGGAACCAACAAGCCTCCATTCACAAGTTAGAGAATCAGATTGGGCAACTTGCAAAAGCATTATCTAAGAGATCTCAAGTAATTTGCCCAGCAATACTGAAACTAATCCAAAAGAGCCAATCAAGGCCATTACATTAAGGAGTGGTAAAGAGTTGAAGGCTCTTAAGAACCAAAATGAGAAATTGGCAGTTGAGAATGATAGTACCAAAGATGAGGAAGTTAAAGAGAAAGTAAATCCTACACCTGTAAGGTTAAAGAAGCATAAAATGGATGAACAATTAGGTAAGTTTCTTGAACTCTTTAAACAATTGCATATTAATATTCCTTTTGTGGAAGCTCTTTCATAAATGCCAAAGTATACTAAATTTCTTAAGGAGCTGCTTTCTAATAAAAGGAAACTTGAGGAAGTGTCGATGGTTCAACCCTCTGAGGAGTGTTCAACAATCAATCAAAAGAAGCTACTTGAAAAGCTTAAGGATCCAGGGAGTTTTACTATCCCTTGTCTTATAGGTAGTTTGGAGATTAATAAAGTATTTGCTGATTTAGGGGCTAGCATTAATGTTATGACTTACAAAATGTTCAAAAAATTAGGTCTAGGTGAACCTAAGCTAACACACATGAGTATTCAATTAGTTGATTGATCTATCACTTACCCTAAAGGTATAGTTAAGCATGTGTTGATGAAGGTTGGTGAATTTATATTTCCTGTGGATTTTGTGATATTGGATATTAATGAGGATGTTAATGTGTCACTTATCCTAGGTAGACCATTTCTAGCTACTGCTAAAGCTATTATTGATGTGCATGATGGTAAATTGATGCTTAGGGTAAGGAATGAGCAAATGGTTTTGCAAATATCCAATGCTATGAAACACCCACTTGCACTTGAGGATATGGATTTTTATGATGATGTAACTAATCTTAAGACTATGCATTTTATTTCTAACATTGTTCACAAGGATCCTTTGGAGTTGTGTCTTGTGTAGGGATATGAAGATATTAAGACACTTGAGACCATTGAGCATATGACCTATCTTGAGGCCACTGAGCCATTGAAGAAGAGCAAGGCATTTAAGCACATAGAGATGCCTAGAAATGAAAAAATAAGACCATCCATTATTGACCCGCTGAGCAAAGAAAGAACTAAGTAATGGCATGATGCTCGCATCAAGCGAAATTAGGAGTTTCATGTTGGAGATCAAGTTTTGTTATATAACTCTCGACTTAGACTTTTTCCTGGTAAGTTAAAATATAGATGGTCAGGACCATTTGTAGCGAAACAAGTCTTTCCCTATAGAGCTGTAGAGCCTACTCATCCTAAAAAGGGTGATTTTAAGGTGAATGGGCAAAGATTAAAACTCTATTTTGGAAGAGAGGTGGAGAATGCTAAAGAGATACTTTATCTCTAACTTTTGAAATGAGAAATCATTCTAGATCGTCCAGCTAATACAGCATTAAAGAGGCGCTAAATGGGTGGCAACCCATTGTTGTTTTAGTTTTCTTTAATTTTGCTTATTATTTTTATTTTTGGGTGATTCAATCTTTGGGTTAAGTACTTTTGTAGGAAAAAGGGGTGAAAAGGCTTTAATTTTGATGGAGGCAAGAAGCTACACACCCTAGGATAAGGCATATTCAACCAATCCATTAGAATGCTAAAAAGTGGAAGTTTAAAATTTCTTACAGCCAGGGACACGCCCAAGGACATGCCCGTGTTCTAAAGAAATGGAATCCACAAATTTGCACAGAGAGCTACATGCCTAACCACATGGCCAGGGACATGGGTATGTCCAGGAAAAAAATGAATTTTGGTTTTGCACAGAGCTAATTTTAGGGCAGTACCCCTTTTCTCTTTTGTTTCTATTTTCTTTATCTCTAACACCCTAATGACAATGTGTTCAATAAGTGTGGGGGGATTGTTTAAGGGTGTACATTGTGAGTTAGTAAATTAAATTGAGATAATAGTATGAAGTGGAATTGACTCTCTTAATGGATGAATTTTCATTTAAATAGTAATAACTTGCTTATGCGTTGCTTGATCGACTTGATCATCTATCAAAAATTGAATATGGTAGTTGTGTCAAGTACCTAGGAGAAAATCTTTATAAATCTACATTGGTTTAACTATTGTTGCTGTGAAATAGTTTGTGCAAATCTTTAACCATGTAGTTTAGACTTAAGAATTTAATATGAAGATTTCTTAATACGAGCATCATGTTTGAGAATTGGTAGTTGATTAAAGATTTAAGTTTTTGTGATGAGTGAGTTGTTGTCCATTTTGATGATTTGTTTTGAAGTTGAGGGAGGAAATTTTATTTTGAACTACTATCCTGATTTAATTTGCTTGAGGACAAGGAAATGCTCAAATGTGGGGGAATTTGATAAATGAATATTTGATTAGATTTTATCCTTTATTTTTACTTTGTTTTATCATTAAATTGAGTTTAATTTGCTTGTTAAGTGGATTATCATAGCATTTTGAGTGTTTTAGCTTATTTGGAATCCACGGATCAATTTGTCTAGAAATTCAAAAGCTATGGAGCGAATTTGTTGAATTTTGGGCAAGAACTTAAAGATATAGCAGGTAACATGCCTAGGAGCATAGGCATGTTGAACCATCCTGGTCGTGCACTTGGGTGTGCTACAGCCCATGTGGATAAACCAATTTCATAAAGGGATAGACGTCTATATGCCCAGCAACATGGGCGTGTCCCAGACCATATAGACAATTGTTATAGCTTTAAAAGACAATTTAAAGAGAAAAAAAAGTGGAGTCTAATCTCTTCAAATAGTTTTACTTTGGGAGAACTTTTTGAGAAGAAAGGAAGGGTTGACAACTGAAATCAAAAGGGAAGAACGAGATTCGAGTGGATTCGAAGTGGGTGATTCATGATTGAAGAAAAGATTTTTAAGAACTTTTCTATGGAATATTTTATTTATCATTCTCTTCTTTCTTATTCATTATTCTTCCAATTTACCATGAACTAAACTATTTTTATCTAGATGGGATGAACCTTAGTTCTGATTGTATGGATTAAATGATTGGAATTTTAATCAAATCATCCCTGGGTTGAGTTATATTCATGATATATATTGATAAAGTCTTATTAACAATTGCCAACTTATTGATTTGATATCTGATTTCTTATTAAGGAGTAGAGATACCCTTGATTTGATTTGATCACTCATGAATATTAATGATTGCTTTGGACATTAGAGATAGATTTACAAAATCCTTTAGCTTTTAACTCTGTGATCTTAATGCTTTGCCTTACATATTGAATAAGAAGAGATTCTATTTAATTTGCTTAGCAAAAATGGGATTGATTCACTTAAGAAACGTTTAATTCTACTTTTAGAATTGCCAACTTGATTCATTGTTTGATTTGATTGATTCTATATTTTATGAAATACATGAGGAGCTAGGGGAGTTTCTATATAAATAATTAATTCATTGACTCTTTTCTATTGATTTTGTTAAGTTTCTACACTTATTAATTTAGTTTAATCTTTAATTTATTTTAATTCTAGTTTCCTTAGAATTTGATTCACTAGACAATAGTTAACATTTGAGCTAATACTTATATAGTTTCCCTGTGGGATCAACCTCTTTTATGCTATACTACCTGAATGATAGGTACACTTGCCTATAACTAGGGCACAAGAGACTTAAAGTTTATTTAACATGGTGGAAGTATAAAGCCGACATCACAACTAAAGTAAGAAAAAGTAATAAAGTAATTGTAAGAGAACTAAAGTTTTGACTTTCATTTAAGAAAACCAATTTTGATCCTAAACTATGCAAAAAAAAAGGTGATAAAGAGAAGAAGTTATTAATTTTAATAGATTTGATGCCTTAAAGATGACATGTCTGTGTATCCCTCTGAATGAGAATCAAACCCCATGTAGTTCTTCCTTTTTGTGAAGGAGGGGTTTTTAAGTCATAACCTTTGTTATCATGTTTTGATTGATTTTAAAAGCTTAGAGATTTGTAAATTAGATTAGGTTTTAATTAATAAAAATTATATCTTTTTAGAGTTAGATCTTGAAATTGAAATTGAAAAGGAAAAGGAAAGAGATTTTTTGTTACGACCCAATTTCTAGGTCTGACAGTCCTAGAGCTTAGGGAGACATAAAGTCACCTAAACCCGTAGAACCCTATTAAACTAATTATCACTTGGTATATTGCATTTTATAATTTATCCCAAGATTGAAACCTCATTCACTCTTTACCATTTTTATTGTCACATTCTTATCATAAATATGTAAATATAACAACCACTATCATTTGTTTTCAATACTTCCAAATCTGATACATTTTAATACTATGCCTTCAAATACCATAGAGCTGTAGATCAAATATCCTCAAGATGACACAAGCAAAACACAAAACATAACATTTTAGCAAAGCAAGTCCCAAGCAAAGAAGCATAGCTAGGAATATACCTTGTTAACGAGTCACCTTGACCTGAAAAATTTTGAACAACTATGAAATGAGACAAACTCAGTGAGTACATAATAATAAAACATAACATGAAGGCAATATAAGAGGTTATCACTTGGATTAGTTCAAGATAGCAATGGACCGATGTTAATTAAAATTAGTCATATTGAACTTTAGAATGCATTTTAGCAGAAATAATAATGTCTTAGAAACAAAAAGCTTCCCACATATAATTATTAAAGAGTGGCAGTGTCACATCCTAATTTTAGAGATATGACGGTCCTAAAACATGGGGAGACATAAGGTCACCCATACCCGTAAAACCCACTCACACATACAATAGCACTACCTAGGATCATACCAAACTCATGCATTAACTTGGATAACCAATAATAAAGGAAAACCTTAATTGCAGAAGATTAGTTTAAAAAAAAAATCTTAAAATAATCCATAAGAAAGGAATATTTTAAGACTCCAATTAAATCATCAAACAAAATATTCCAAAATAAAACTCTCCAATAAGGACTCCTAAAGCATCTAAAAGAGACTCTTTATATCCCAACATGATAATAAACTTGGATAAGGAAATCCCCTAAGTGAAGTAGATGGCTAGAGCTATTAGATTGCCTCCTCATATTGCTCACCTAGAACCACATAAGGAAAAGGGGTGAGATAGATGATCTCAATGAGTAAACAATATAGCTTATACAATAACACATATCCCTTCAAAAGGGCTCATAACTCATAGGTCATGATTCATAATTCATGATTCATAGTTCATGGTTCATTATTTACAATTTAGCAAGGTTCGTAAAAATCACACTTATCACTAGTGAGTGAAGACTCTTGCTTATTTCACTTGAATACACTGAGGAGAGGTGGCCTCAAACCAAATTCCAACTCTTATCACTGAAGAAGCATGAAGCTAATCAAGCCCCATGGCTAGAATCACCCCTTCTAGCTGAGGTGGATACTATGCCCCTATCCATCGGGTTAAGACCATGTGCACAGGTTCCGATAATTTCCCGCATCAGCACGAGGATTTCTGCATGAAAAGGTTCATTGATACCATAGCTAGAGCTAATGACAATCACTTATAACAATAGCATTAAAGAATGCAATCACATATAATGAAATAGCAATAGAAGTTTAGCTTATTGAACAAATGATAAATAATAGCATGGTTCTAGAAAGAAAGTAAGGTAAGACAATAATCACAAAGGTACTTTATTATCGTTGATTAAACATTAATGGTTTTGGACCAATTGTCCTTTGGCAACCTAGGCTTAACAAAGAAATCATATAGTTATAATTAGAGTAGAAAAGAACTTGGGCTTCAAGAATTTCAAAGGTTCACATATCATGATAACATGTACTTGTAACATGAACATAATATTTACTCACCTTGTGGTTCCTTAGCTCCTAATGCTTATAGCCCTTGAACTTCCAATAATCCTCAAGCTCTAACAAACATTACAATTCAATACTTAGCATTTGCTTAACATCATGCTATCCTATCCTATAACTACCCCATGCACATATAATATTCACATATACTTAGAGTTGCATTTAAAAGTGCATTCATCACTTGCACATAACATGTTAACTTTTTAGTCTTGTACACTTAGCCTTTTAGGCTCACATGAAAAACACATAATAACTTATGCCAAGACTTTTTTATAGCCAAACACAATAAATCATGATCTTAATATCAATTCAATTTCACTTCCAACTTTTCGCACTTAATACTTTTCATATACATCAACTTAACACATAACCTTAAAAGTATCATGCTTATCTCTTTTGACCAAATTATACAATCAATCTCATAATCAATTTAAGGTCATTAATCCACAATTAACATATCATAAGGCCTAATTCACATGCCATTTAATCATATATACATATTAATCAAACATGGTAGCTAGGGTTTAGTTTAGGCCGAACCTATCTAGGCTTTGTCTAGAGTAAATCCTTCAACCAACATGCAATTAAATCATGTATCATTCATATACACATGTTAACAATCATTAAAATATATCACACAAAATTATAGATATTGGGATCAAAATCTCATTATAGGCCAAATCATACAAACCATGGAAACTATAGATTTTCTTATTTTTTGCACGTTCTGTTCATTACAGTAATATGCAAAAACATTATTTAAACCAATATTTTGTATATAAACATAACAAAAATTATTTTAGAACACCTTAATGTACAAATCAGCACCCCCTTTCTCATGTGCATGAAAATTCCAACTTTTAAGTTTTAGGATGAAAACCATGGATTTTCTTGCTTTTCGTACTTTCCAATCGTTACAATAATATATAGAAATATGATTTAAACCAATATTTTTCATCTAAACACAACAAAAATTAGTTTAGAATACATTAACACACAAATTACTCCCCCCCCCAATAGAATATATGCATGAAAATTCCAACTTTTGGTTTTAGGGTTCACCTTTGGTGGATTTGCGAAGAAAGAGTTGTGTTTATGGTTGAAAAAGTTGGTTTCTCCTTAAATTAAAACACCTAAGCTGAATTTAACATCAATAAAAATAGTAAATATATAGCCTCATATCAATTTCTCATGGCTAGTTTCATAAAAATCAAATAATAGGTTGAAAGAAGAGAAAAACTTACAAAGACGATCACGAAATTGCAAGGTTTAAAGGCACTTTATGAATTTCGGTTGAGAGAATATTTTTGAGAGAATTTTTCTATAAAAATCTAATGGAAAATAGAATCGTGGCTGCCAAGAGGATGGGGTGGCCAAATATTAGGTTAGAATTAGGGTTATGATACAAAATTACAAGTTTGCCCTTAATGAGCTAGGTTAGGAGTATTTTGGTATGTTGGGCTTTGGTGAGTTGGGCCTTTTAATTTGATTTATGTGTTGTTCATAAATTATTATAAATAAAATATTTTCTTATTTTTTTCATTAAATTCCCCCCAAAAATATTTATTTAAAAATACTCATAAAAATCATTTTATACCTAAAAATCGAGGGCACCGACTATGGGCTCTAATCAGCAAGCATCTTCGCAAGAAGTGCACGCCATGTGCTAAGAAATGAGAGATTTGCGCAAGGAACTAGATGAGCTACAAGCTCAAAGGCAAGAAGCACAACCAACTTAAGAAAGGAATGGAGTTACACCACCTAGGGTAGTGGCACCTACTCAGAGAGAAGGGAAGCGGCTACCTGATAAAGGGATGGACTGGTTGTATGAGCATGGAGCTCGTATCGACTGTAGAAAGAAACTTGTTGAGTTTCAAACTAGAGATGGGGAGGAGTTTGTGTACCAAGGAGATAGGAATGAAAATCCTCTAAACTTGATATCAGCCTTAAGAGCAAGACGAATGTTAAGGAAAGGATGCCAAGCGTACCTAGCCTATGTCATTGACACTGACAAGGAAGCTGCCATTCAAGATGATAGCATTCCAGTGGTGGATGATTTCATAGATGTCTTTCCAGAAGATTTACCTGGATTACCCCCTGATCGTGAGATCGAGTTCAATATTGAATTGCTACCTAGTACGCAACCTATATCAATACCACCATATCATATGGCACCAATGGAGTTAAAGGAGTTAAAGATGCAATTGTATTATCTACTTAATAAGGGTTTCATTTGACCATGCAGTTCACCATGGGTTGCTCCAGTGCTATTCGTGAAGAAGAAGGATGGCTCGTTCTAAATGTGCATTGACTATCATCAACTTAACAAAGTCACTGTGAAGAATAAATACCCATTGTCGAGGATCGATAATCTTTTTGATCAATTGCAAGGAGCTAGTCACTTCATTAAGATTGACTTAAGGTTTGGCTATCATCAACTAAAGATTTGAGGAGAAGATATCTATAAGACTACTTTCTGTACTAGATATGGACACTATGAATTCATGGTTTTGCCATTCGGTTTAATGAATGCTCCTACTACTTTCATGGACTTGATGAATCTAGTGTTCAAGCCATTCCTTGACAAATTCATGATCATGTTCATTTACAACATCCTGATTTACTCAAAGAATAAAGAAGAACATGAAGAACATCTGAGGATCGTGCTTCAAACGTTATGTGACCATTAACTCTATGCTAAGTTATCCAAGTTTGAGTTTTGGATGGAGTCTGTCAACTTTCTTAGACATGTAGTAAGTAAGGAAAGGATTCAAGTTGATCCTAAGAAAGTTGAAGTGGTAGCAAATTGGCCAAGGCCCACAATGGTTTCAGAAGTATGAAGTTTCTTAGGCATAGCGGGATATTATCGTAGATTCGTACAGAACTTTTCTAAGATAACAGCTCCGTTGACCAAGCTGACTAGAAAGCAAGTTGAGTTCAATTGGGAAGAGTCCTGTGAGAAGAGTTTTCAAAAGCTTAAGAAGTATTTGATAATGGCTCCAGTCTTGACATTACCAGAAGGAGAAGAAGGGTTCATTATCTAGTGCGATGCTTTGAGAGTAGGACTTGGGTGTGTCTTGATGCAAAATGGTAAATTTATCGCCTATGCATCATGACAACTAAAAAGACATGAAGTGAATTATCCTACTCACGATTTGGAATTAGCTGCTGTAGTATTCGCTCTAAAGATCTGGAGACATTACATGTATGGAACGAAGTGTGAGATCTACACGAATCATAAGAGTCTTCAGTATATCTTGAGCCAAAGAGACCTCAACCTGAGACAAAGGAGATGGATCGAACTATTGAAGGATTATGACTATCACATTCTCTACCATCCCGGAAAGGCGAATGTAGTGGCAGATGCCTTGAGTCGAAAGTCGATGGGAAGCCTAGCCCATGTGGATGTGAGAAAGAGGTCGATCGTGAAGGAACTAAAAGAATTGTTTAATCAAGGATTGAAATTGGAGATTGGATGATCAAGAGTTTTATTGGCTCATTTTCAAGTAAGGCCTAAGTTAATGGAAGAGATAAGGTATTCACAAGATAAGGGCCCACACATGATGAAGTTAAAGGATGAGACAAGAGAAGGAAAGAACCTTGAGTTTGAAGTGGTTAATGGAATTTTAAAGTGCAAGAATATAGTATGCGTGCCTGATGTGGATGGATTAAGGGAAAAGATACTGAAGGAGGCGCATCAGATACCTTACTGTGCTCATCCTGGAACTACCAAGATGTACCATGATGTGAAAGCTAACTATTAGTGGCCTAGATTGAAGAAAGATGTGGCTAAGTTTGTAGCATCCTGCCTAAGTATGAACATCAGCGACCCTCAGGATTACTACAAGAGATTCGACTACCTGAATGGAAGTGGGAACACATCACTATGGACTTCGTAGTTAGCTTGCCTAAAACCTCCAAAAGACATGACTCCACATGGGTCATAGTAGATCGATTGACAAAGTTTGCTTATTTTCTGGGAGTTAAGACCACATATTCTGCAGCTCAGTATGCGCAATTATATGTAGATGAGATCGTGAAACTACATGGAGTCCTAATTTCTATCATCTCAGATCAAGGAACTCAATTCACCTTAAGGTTCTGGCAGAAGTTGCAAGAAGCGTTAGGAACACAACTAGATTTCAGTATAACATTTCACCCTTAAATGGATGGCCAGTTTGAAAGAACAATTCAAACACTTAAGGATATGCTAAGGATGTGTGTCTTAGACTTTAGCGGTGGCTGGGATAAGTATTTACCATTGATTGAATTTGCCAACAATAATAGCTATCATTCGTCCATCAGTATGGCACCATATGAAGCATGTAGAAATGCTCAAATTACTTAAAGAGACTTCCGAGAAAGTACCATTAATTCAAGATTAACTGAAGATGGATTTCAGTCGGCAAAAGAGTTATGCAGACCCTAAGCCAAAAGAAATCCAATTTGCTGTGGGAGATCACATGTTCTTAAAGGTCTTTCCAATGAAAGGAGTTGTGAGATTTGGCAAGAAAGGGAAATTATCACCTCGTTTCATTGGTCCTTTTGAAATCTTAGATAAGGTTGGAGAGGTGTCTTATAGACTTGCCCTGCCTCTAACTTTGGCGCATATGCATCCAGTGTTCAACATCTCAATGCTAAGGAAATAAGTGTCAAATCCATCTCACATTCTCTTACCTCCAGACATTATGTTGGATGAACAACTATCCTATGAGGAGTCACCAATAGCTGTAGTGGATCAACAAGTAAAGAAGTTAAGAAATAAGCAGATACCCATGATTAAGGTTCAGTGGCAAAATCATGGGATAAATGAGTGCACTTGGGAAGTAGAGGAAGAAATACGGCAGAAGCATCCCCAGCTTTTCAAGAGCAACTAGGTAAGGATTTAAATTCAAGGATGAATTTCTTTTAAGGGGGGGGGGGGAGAATGTAACAACCCACACCTACCCTAGGAATTTTCATGATTAGTTGCTTGATTTAGAACTTTTATGATTAAGTGTGTACTTTCGTGAAAATTAGTAATCTAAGTGATTGATGAGCATGTGGCATATTAAATTAATTTTAATATGCCTAATATGAGTTACTATTGTGAAATAAATGATTTACATGCGTGAACCCTTAATTTTGCACCTTCCAGTATGCATTTGAACCATAAAAGCACTTGGGCTTGGTAAACAAATCTTCAAAAGCCGAAAACTGTTCAAATGGAAAAAATGAAATATTTCTTTTTGGCATTTAAACCCTTTCAAATCATCTAGAACTAAGTAACGAATACAACGTAACTAGAATCATTAAAAACGGACGAGAAATGAGCAAGAACAGGCAAAACGGGCGAAAGCAAGGCCCATTGCCGCAGAGGTTTGCGACACTGCCGCAAAGCCCTCTATGGCGCTGCAAAGCCCTCTGCGGCAACTCCAATGAAAATTTTATTTTTGCAATCCCACATTGGAATTTTGTGTCTCCACATTTCAAAACACGAACTTCTAGAGCTTGAAAAGTATTACTTCAAGCAAAATGCTTTGCATTTGCTCCTTGCTTTGCAAAGTGAGTTGGGGGGTTTCTCCTTGATTCCTACCCGACTAGTTTAAGGCTTTTCACTGCCTGCCTATTTGAGGCAAGTCTCTTGCCTAAGGCTCGTGTTCGTCGCCTAAGGCTAGCCACCACCCACTGTCTAAGTCTAGCCGTTGCTTGCCATCCAATGTTAGCCGCCGCTTGCCGTCTGCCATCCTAAGCTAGCTGCCGCCCACTAAAGCTAGCCACCGCCTACCATCCAAAGCTAGCTGCTGCTTGCCGTCCAAAGCCAGCCACTGCCCGCCATCCTAGGTAAGCTTTTTTTCCCTTAATTTCATTGTCTCTTTTAGTTAGTTAATTAAATTGATTCATCTAGATTGCTAGCTAATCAATTTGGTGATCAATTAAATTAATTAATTAACTCAACCCTCTTTTAATTAATCAATCAAAACATGATAAAGTGGCTAGGCTAAACTAACCCCTTCGCAAGATGGGAGAACTGCGTGGATTATAATTCCCATTCAAAGGGATACGTAGGCATGCTTGGTTCAGGCATCGAATCCAATTAAAACTAATCAACTCTCTCCCCTATCACCTTCTTCACTTACTTTTATTTTCCTTTCCTTTACTTAGTTATTAGGTTTAGTTTGGAGAATGTGTGACTTCCCTAGAACCCATAAGGGTTAGAGGAGGTATCCCCTAAGTTTGGATTTCATTGTAATATTAACTCTGTTTTATTTTAAATTCTAATTGTGTATAAACTTTATGGATTGAATAATCGTGCATATTATAAATTGTCCATGCATTTTAATTGCTCATGAAATATATTTTAAGTCACTCTTATATTAATTGGCCAAACTTATTTTGTTAAATTAAACCGAAAACCAAGTCCCCGAATCCTCTTTGGTTTCGAGGCTACTAATCTTTTTCCTTTAGGTAGCAATTAGAGTAAAATGGGTTTTTTCCTTATATTTTTCCAAATAAAAATTAAATTAAGGTGGTGACTCCTAAAAACAATTTTCAAATCTATCAAAGATAAGCCCGAGGGCTTCCTCGTCAATTCTTTCCCAAATGAGCATTTTGATTCCCTTTAGCAAATCGGACTGGTGCTCGGGCAAGGCATCATAGCTGGCGACTCCACTAGGGAGTAACTTTCTTTTAATAAAAGGAAAAAATAAGTGGACTACTAATTGGTTTAAAAGGAGTTTGGCCTTTTAATATGATTGTGACTTCGCAAGCATCACTTGCATAGGCTCTTTGCCATCCAACCTAGTTCTAAGAAAACAATGGATAGTGAGTAGCATCGAGTGGGAAACCCTCCTTGGGTCTATTTGTTGATAGCAAAATCATCCACGTCGCAACGAATCCTTTGATCCTTTCAAAGGTGTAACGAGTATGCACATACTGCTGGACCCATGTAAGGCTCTTTGACTCACATGTGGTTAGGTATATCACTACTCGAGTGTGACGGGTACCCAAATCTAGCCACCCTTACCTTTTCATGTAATGAACATAGATCCTAACCTTAGGTTCTATGTACCATAATTAGAACCTTGCATCTTTGCATTTTCATGAAATCTTTTCCTCATGCATCCATATTGTATAACAAAACATGCATTCATCTTAAATCTAGGTCATACCTTAAACCGAAGAAGGGTTATATACTCACTCTAACCTCCATCCCAACACCTTCACTTCTAAATTTTAAACACTCTCACCTTTATCCCATTCACCTTTGCCCCCATAAACCTTAAGCCATCACCCTAAACCTTACCCCTTTACCTTAACCTTTAACCTAAACACCAATACCTTAACCCTAAACCTTACCCCTTTACCTTAGCCTTTAACCTAAACACCAATACCCTAACCTTAAACCTTACCCCTTTACCATAGCCTTTAACCTAAACACCAAGACCCTAACCCTAAACCTTAGCCCTTAACCTAAACATTAATACGCTAACTCTAAACCTTACCCCTTTACCTTAGCCTTTAACCTAAACACCAATACTCTAACCCTAAAACCGTACGCCATTACCTTAGCCTTTAACCTAAACACCAATACCCTAGCCCTAAACCTAAAACCTCATTTCCTTAGCCTTGACCTCAAACACCTCTAACCTTAAACATTATTACCTTAACCTTACCCAAAATGTCTTCGCCCTAAATTGAAACTTAAAAATATCTTTACCCTCCTCTTATGCATACCTTGTCAATCTAGCTACAAGATACCCTTGCCCAACATCCTTGGCCCATTACCTTCAAAACTAATCCATTACCCCCAAATTGATAGATGCCTATAGTCTATACTCCAAATCATCAAGACACTACCCTAAGCCTAATACCTTTGGCCCAACACACTACCCTAAGCTCAATACCTTTGACCTAACACAATATCCTTAAGCCCAACACCCATGACCCATCACCTTTCAAAACCAATCTGTTACCCTTAAGCCCAATAACTTTGGCCCAACATACTAACTTAAACCTAATATCTTTAGTTCAGTCTACTACCTGAAGCCCAAAACATCTGCCCCATCATACATTAAGCCTAAAAAATGGTTGGCCCATGACATAATAAGGAAGCCTTTTCTCTTAGGATCTACATGCCTATATCCTCATCACCTCTTCATCATCTCTTCTATTCTAGACCTGTCACTTACCTTATTGCTTTGGTTTGAAGGTACTAATGGCACACCTGCTTGATATGGCTTCCTTGACCACACTTGTGACTAAAGTCCTTAAGAAGCAAGAAGAGCATTTCCAAGCTATCCTAACTACTCAGCAAGCCCAATTTGAGGAACAAAGGCAATTCATCATTGAGGAAGTTCAAGCTATGATTAATCAGGCCACCCTTAGCCATCCTAACCCAAACCTTATCTTGAACTCGACCAATCCTAGCCTAAATTCGAGCCAAACCAACCCATATCTAAACTAAGGTGAGGAAGTTTTCTCTTATCCAGACACTAGATTGCTCATGGAGAAACTTGAAGCCATGGAAAGAACCATCAAATCCCTAAAGCACCATGATGATCTAATTGATTTGGATAGTTTAACTTTATTCCCTGAAGCCAAGCTTCCTCCTAAATTCAAAATGTCTGAACTGGAGAGATTTGATGGAACCACTTGCCCCAAGACCCATTTAAAGATATATGTGGGGGTAATAAAACATTTAGGAGTTAGCGATGAGCTCCTTACTCTACTGTTCCTACAATCACTAACCGATGTTACCAAGAAATGGTTCCTTTCACTAGACAAGAGCAAGAAAAGGACATGGGATGATATCTACTGTGCCTTTGTTGAACAATATCATTATAACAGTGAAATGGATGTCACTAGGCATGACTTGGAAACCATCAAGCAACTTCTTGATGAGTCTTTCACCATATTCCTTACAAGGTGGAGGGCTAAAGCTGGTCAAATGGTAAATAGGCCAATAGAGTAAGAACAAGTGGACATCCTTGTCAAAGAATCTACTTCTAGCCTACTGAGCCCATTTGTTAACCTAATACCTACCCACTTTTAAGGCTTTGATTGCAACTATATCAAAGGTTGAAGATTGCATCCAAAGTGCATCATTTCAACCTGAATTCCTCACCACCGACTTGAACAGTGATGAAGAACCCGAACCTGATTCAACCCCACCTTACCTCAGCCCCAAGTGGCACAACATAAAAAAGTTCAAGTTTAGCTGATCTGACCTATCTGAGATTGAATTCCAAGTCTGAGTCTAAATCTCCAAGTTTGAGTTTGAGTCTGAGTCTAAATCTCAAAGTCTGAGTCTAAATTCGAGTCTGAGTCTGTCATCTTATTTTTCTTCATTTTTCGTCAATCATGTCAATTCCTTTTTTGTGATCTTGTAATAAAATTTTCCATTGTAATAAAAGATTCATATTTTTTTTAATTATTTATGCACTTGTCTAAACATGGATGAGCTTTTGAAAAAAAAAAAAAAGGAGAAAAGGGAGAAAAAGAGAAATGAACACCAGTTAAATCCACCACAATTGAAGTGCCATCAATAATTGCTTTGCCAACTCCTAACCAAAGAAGGTCAAGAAGTAGACTTGTCATCAAATAATTGAAGCACAAAATCAAACGATACACCTTAACAAGGCGTAACAAGTTCTTCAAATCCAAAATTCAAATGTTAAAGCCCCTTAAAGTGAAGCAACATGTCATGGGGGAATGTTTTCTCTTAATTTTCATTAATCCAAGCTTGCTAATTTGAAAATCCGAAAAGGGTGGCTTAGGCAAAAGTTAGAGTTAAAAGAGAGAGAGAGAGAGCTCATCCTAGTCATCTTCTTTCGTATCATTCAAAGTTTGTCAAATCATCTTCAATCAATCTGTCTCGTCTCATGTCTTTAAAGTGATCCTTCCTTATTAGCTTGCTCATTCTTTAAAGTGATATTATCGCCTACACCCTTATCTCACAATGGGGGTGTATCTTTCTAGGTCATAATCATTTGTTGTTAATCTGTCTCGTCACTTAGCTCAAAGAGCTTAGGCACAATCTTTCACATTGCTATTCTGTCATGTTCCTATCTCTTATTGGGAGCAAAATCCCCAAGTTGTCTTTTCCCATTAGTCTTCAGCCACTCCTTAGGGCACTTCCTTTCATCTAGTCTGTCGTCTACATTCAAGCTAACAAAGTGTCACTTTAAATGTCTCTTCAATCTCCAAATGACAATATTAGCTTGGCTTGTTTTTTTCCGTGAATCATGCTACATATAGCAAAATCATACAACCTCCCTAATCCTTTTTAAAGTTTCCAACCCACCTTTGAACCATTCCTCAACTTCAAAATATACCATTCCATCTTTTCAAGTTCAAGCCTCGTACCATCCTTTCCCTGGAAAAATCTCATCATCATTTAAGGGCCAAGCGCATGGGCAGAAACAAAGATCCTTAAAGCCTCATCATCCTTAAAGCCAGCTTTCTCTAGCATAACCAAAATCAAATCATGTCTTGCAAAGCTTAAGAAGAGCTCAAACCGCTCAAGTCATTCCATGTCTCATTAGCAAAATTTCATGATCATTGAAAAGACTAAGCCTCCTTGGCAAATTACATTACCCATAAAGTCCAATTGAGTCAATGCCTGCCAACCATCTGATGGGCATTAAAAATCTAATATAACCATGACAAAAGGGCAAACCATAATCCATAAGCCTGTAACCAAAACCCTTACCACCATACCTAAGCCAAAGCCGACCATCCAAAGCACCTTTATGGAAAAAAGCCCAAAAGCCTTCAAACCTTCACTATGAAGCCCAAGCCCAAAAGCCTTCACTATGAAGCCCAAGCCCAAAAGCCTTCACCATGAATCCCAAGCCAAAAAGCTTTCACCATGAAGCTAAAAAAAAAAAAAAGGAACCTTCACTATGAAGCCCAAGCCCAAAAGCCTTCACCATAAAAACCACTCCCCAAAAGCCTTAACTATGAAGCCCAAGCCTAGCCTTCAGCATGAAGCCCAAACTAAGAAAGCCTAAGCCTACCTTTCACCATTCATAAAAGACCATAATCTCCTCCAAAGCTAAATCTGACCAAACCATCCCCAACTAATTTCCTAGCTTGACCTGTCCTCTAAGCTAGACCTAACTGAGCCAAAAGTAGAACTTGACCAAGTCTTCCAAATAAACTCCCCAAAGGTTACAACCTGACCAAGCCAAAGTCCTAAACCTGACTAAGCCTTCCACATGAACTTCTCTAAGGACAAGCCCTATAAGTTAACCTTCCCCAAACCTTCCAATCTAATCATCTCCAAAAACCTAACCTTCCTGACCCAGCTCTCCAATTCAGCCTCAAACCAAAGTTAGACCTATTTAAACTAAACTGCTCGATCTTTTC
The DNA here is from genome assembly GCA_947687605.1 of Reutealis trisperma. Classification (NCBI taxonomy): domain Eukaryota; kingdom Viridiplantae; phylum Streptophyta; class Magnoliopsida; order Malpighiales; family Euphorbiaceae; genus Reutealis; species Reutealis trisperma. Next base: position 316,660 of record CANTUT010001115.1, read on the forward strand.
CAAGGCCACACCTTGTTTCTTTCTAGGCCAAACTAATAGCCATTAACCAACCAATCTCATTAAAACTAACCAACTCTCTTCCCTATCACCTTCTTCACTTACATTTATTTTGCTTTCCTTTACTTAGTTATTAGGTTTAGTTTAGGGAATGTATAACTTCCCTAGAACTCATAAGGGCTAGAGGAGGTATCCCCTAAGTTTGCATTTTATTGTAATATTAACTCTGTTTTATTTCAAATTCTAATTGTGTATAAACTTTATGGATTGAATGATCATGCATATTATAAATTGTCCATGCATTTTAATTGCTCATGAAATATATTTTAATTTACTCTTATATTAATTGGCCAAACTTATTTTGTTAAATTAAATCGAAAACTTAGTCCCCAAATTCTCTTTGGTTTTAAGGCTAGTGATCTTTTTCCTTTAGGTAGTAATTGGAGTCAAATTGGTTTTTTCCTTATATTTTCCCAAATAAAAGTAAATTAAGGTGGTGACTCCTAAAAATAATTTTCAAATCTATCAAAGATAAGCCTGGTGCTCATGAGTTCTTTCCCAAATGAGCATTTCAATTCCCTTTAGCAGATCAGACCAGTGCTCGGGCAAGGCCTCACAACATGAAGTGCATTTGCATTAAAGAATTTATTTTAAATAAAATGAATTTTCATGCATAAAGACAATTTTTAAGCATAAAATGATTTTATGAGTATTTTAAAATAATTTTTAAAATAAATATTTTGGGGGAAATATTATAGAAATAATAGGAAAAATATTCTTTTTATTTTTAATTATAATCAGCCCAAAATTTAAATAAAAAGCCCAAATACCCAAAAGCCCACTACACTAAAATCCTCCTAACATAGTTCATTAAGGGTATTAGTGGAAATTGCACCCAAACCCTAATATATATTCTAAAATTCAGCTAGAATAGAGTTCCAGCAGCCACCACCTTATTTTTCTATATCATGGCAGAAAAATCCTCTCAAAATATTTCTCTCAACCAAAATTAAGAAAACACCTTTCCGTTTCACGATTTCTTGACCGTAATCGTAAGTTTTTCTTCTCTTTCGATTTCTAAACTGATTTCTATGAAATAAATTATGAGAAAATTATTTTGAACTAGTTGATTACTGATTTTTATAGATTTAATTCTGTTTGGGTGAGTTTTTGGGAGAGAAAATCTATTTTCTACTGAAAACACAATTCTTTCCGCGAAATTTCTCCAAAGGTAAATTCTATAACTTAAAATCACAATTTTTATGCATAAAAATTACTAGGGGGGCAATTTGTGTATTGTTTTTTTCTAAACTGATTTTTGATTTGTTTTGATGAAAAATATTAGATTAAATAATACTTTTGCATATTTCTACGATGACTGAAAAGTTTCAGAAAACAAAGGAGTTCAAGGTTTTTGTGTTAGAACTATTAAGGTTAAGTGTGTGCCTTTGATATATGGCTACTGATTTGTGTGAGGAAGTACTCTAACATGATATTTGTTTTGTTTAGATGAAAAATAATAATTTGAATCATGTGTCTGAATATTGCTGTAATGAACGAAAATCGCGGAAAGTGCGAAAACTCATGATTTTTCACCTAAGCCTTAAAACTTGGAATTTTTTCGTATAATACTATCTAGGGTAGCCGAATCATGTATGGATGTGTTCTAAACTGATATTTGCTATGATTGAATGAAAAATAATAGTTTAAACAACTTGTTTACATATTTCTGAAATGATCAAAAAAATACCAAAAACAGGAAAACTTATGGTTTTGTGCTCTATAATTCAAAAGTTGAATTTTTATGTATAAACAACACCAAGTGTGGCCAATTCATATGAATTAAAATTCTAAGATGATTTTTGTTGTGTTTACATGAAAAATCTTGGTTCAAACCATGTTTTTACATATTTCTGAAATAGACGGAAAGTGCAAAAAAAAAAAAAAGAATTTAGTTTTTACTTTGGTGATGCATTCGACTTACATAAATATTTGTCCCAATGTTTATAATTTTTATGTGATGTGTGTTGATGATTATTGACATATATGTATGTATAATAAATGATAAAATTACATGTTAATTGAAGGTATGATCCTAGATAAGCTTAAATGCATTTTGGTATACTTAAGTTATCTTAACCTTATATTGTGTTTAGAATGCAAATGTGATTGGGAAATTTGGAACTAGTGGCTATGATGACTTGAGGTTATGAGTTGATGAAGTGACAATTGAATAAAAAAGATCATAAGAGTTAAGATGACGCTTGAAAGGTTAATTGTTAAGTTGACATGTATGGAAGGGTAAAGTGTATTAAGATGATTGCTAAAGTAAATTGATATTGAGGTAATAATATTGTGATGACCTTAGAAAGGTATTGATGTGATTGCAATGTGTTTTCATGTGAGCCTATAAGGCCTAAGTATGTAAGACTTTTAAAGTCAACATATTATGTGCAAGTGACGAGTACACCTTTAGGTGGACTCTAAGGGTATGTGTATGCTATATGTGCATGGGTAGTTATGGGATAGGAGCATCATGAGTAAATAAATACTAAGTATTAAATCAAATATTATGTTAGAGTTTGAGGAGCTTTAGAAGTGTAAAGGGACTACATATAGTAGGAGCAAAAAAACCCCAAGGTGAGTAAATATCGTATTCATTCTATAAGTGTGAATAAACACTATATTCATGTTACAAGTGCAAATAACATTTTGTTATGTTACAAATATGTGATATCATGTTGTATGAGCCTTTGTAATCTTTGAAACCCAAGTTCTTCTATTCTAAATATTATTATATGATTTCTTTGACAAGCTTGGGTTGCCAAAGGACATTTGGTCCAAAACTATTTTGTTTATCCATTGAGAAATTCTTGTAATTATCACCCTAACTTATATTCTTCTAGAACTACACTATCATTGTATCTTTTGTTCGAAATTTAAGCCACTAATGTTATTGAGATATGTGTTATTATTGCTTTATGTGATATTGTTAATTATGATTACCATTAGCTCTAGCTATGGTACCTTTAACCCTTTATGCATAATCCTCATGCCAATGCGAGTAATCATCGGAACCTGTACACATGGTCTTAACCCGATGGATAGGAGTAGTATATCCACCTCAGTTAGAAAGGGGCGATTCTAGCCATGGAGCCTGATCAACTTCATGCCTTGTAAGTGATAGGAGTTGGAATTTGGTATAAGGCCACCTCTCTTTTATAAGTTTTAGTGATAGAGCAATAGCCTTGACTCTTTATAAGTTGTAGGTGTGATTTCTGCAAACTTGCTAAATTGAACCCTTGCTAAACTGCAACCTGATTCATGAACAATAAATCATGAACTATGTGTATAAGTTATGTGTTTCCTTTTCAAAGGAATATGTGATATGTATGTACCTTATCGATTACTCATTAAGATCATTTATCTCACCCCTTTTTCCTTGTGTGGTTCCAGGTGAGCAAATGTGAGGAGGCAAGGTGATGGCTCAAGCATTCTACTTCACTTGGGAGATTCCTTGTCCAAGTTATCAATAATACTAATCTATGAAGTCTTGTCATTAGATGCTCCAGGAATATTGATTGATACTCATTTGAGACATATTATCTTACTTATGGATTTATGTGTAATGTTTAATCATAGATTTCCGCAATTAAAGGTATTCAACTAAATGTTTTAAATGAGTTATTGTAAGAGATTTGGTAACATCCTAGGCATAATTTGTTTATGTGTAAGTGGGTTCTATGGGTATGGGTGACCTTATGCCTCCCCACGTTCTAGGACCGTCATATCTCTAAGGTTAGGATGTGACATAAACACAATATAAGGTTAAGATACCTTAAGTATACCTTAAGTATACCAAAATGCATTTAAGCTTGTCTATGATCATACCTTTAACTAACATGTAATTTTATCATTTATTATACATACATATATGTCAATAATCATCAACACACATCACATAAAATTTATAAACATTGGGACAAAAATATTTATGTAGGCCGAATGCATCACCAAAGTAAAAACTAAATTCTTTTTCTTTTTTCACTTTTCATCTATTTTACAAATATGTAAAAACACGGTTTGAACCAAGATTTTTCATGTAAACACAACAAAAATCATCTTAGAAATTTAATTCATATGAATTGGTGTGAGGCCTCGCCCGAGCACCGGCCCGGTCTGCTAGAGGGAACCGGGATGCTCATTCGGGTTTAGACTCACGATGGAACCCTCGGGTTCAGATTTGGTTGATTTTGAAAATGATTTTTAGGAGTCGCCACCTTAATTTTATTTAGTTGGGAAAATATTAAGGAAAAAACCCAAATACCTCCAATTTATTAATTTTTAAATTAACTTGCCCAAGGATAAAAATCACTAGCTTTCGAACCAGGTTGAGTCCAGGGACTAGGTTTTTAGTTTTAAATAATATAAATTTGGCTCTTAAGTTTAATTTGACTTGAAATTTGGATTTTATGAATGACAGTTATAAGATAATATTAAAGAAAATGCATGAATATGGCAAAACATGAATACATGGTGAAAATAAAATATTCACAAATTAATTCAAAAAAAGGGAAAAGAGGATTGATTGAGATTTGGATTTGAGGTTTGGATTTAGATTCCAAACGTGCCTACGTACCCCATTGAATGGGGATCCAAACTCACGTAGTTCGTTCCACTGTTAAGTAGAGGGGTTTAAGAGTTGATCAGATTGATTTTGGTTTGAGTGTGTTGAAAGTGGGGAAAAAGGCTGATACCTTGACTTTTGGTAGGTGAAGGATTTTACCAGACCGAAGTTCTGTTTAATCGAGACGGGGTGATTGGATGGATTGGAAGATTAATTAATTAAAATGATTAATTAATTAATATGATGAAAGGGATGGATGGATTAATTAATTAATTTGGATGAAAAATTGGATTAAGAAAAAGGATTAATTTGATTTTGGAAAAAAGTGATTAATTAATTAGAAGGATTAATTAATTAATTTGGATGAAAGGTGGATTAAGAAAAATGACTAATTTGATTTTGGAAAATGGAATTATTTTTGAAAAAAAGAGTGATTAATTAAAAAAGATTTAGTTAATTAAAAAGATTAATTAACTTTGTTAGGGTGAGGTAATTAATTAATTAAAAAGATTAATTAATTAATTAGAGAGTGATTAGAGGGAGAATAAGAGAGGAATTTGAGGATAGCCATCTACTCAAATTCAAGGGATGTGTAAAAATGAGGGAATGGGAGCCTATTTATAGGCAAATGGGTGGAGGGTAGTTTAGGTAATGGAAATGTGAAAAGACCATGGGGATAGCGTCAGAAAATGGCTGATAACTGGACAAAGAGAGGTAAAAAGGTCGTTTTACGCATGTGGGGCCCACTGGAGCAGAATGGGGGTTTGCCTTAGCGTAGCGCCGCACCAGGCCTGTGCCGTGTCGCGTCAGGCCTTTGCGGCGTGCCACAAAGGGTCAGTGCTGTATCGCGCAGACCTAACGCAGTGCCGCATGGCTCCCGTGCGGCACGCCACATGGCATGGCATGCTTCCCGAGGTTGTTCTTTTTTTTTTTTTTTTTTTTTTAGAGATTGGTTGTTGGTATGAAGTTTGGGAAATTTGGATGCTTGGTGGCAATGTAAATGAAGCCTAAAAAATTTTCTTTCCAGGGTGCTAAGCGAGACCACCGTAATAGCTCCGCGCAATGAGTTAAATTTAGCAAGTGCTAAGGCTGCGGTTGGATGCTGAGGGTGTAAAATTGAGGGTTCACAGTTGCCCCCTCATCAGAATTGGCTTTGGACAAAAGGTGATTCTGATGATTGTGAACATTGGGAAGAGATGCCATGTCAAATTCTAGGCTTGTGTGTTCTTGTCATGTCCTTGAGAGGAGGACCTCTAAGATAAATGAAACTTTATCAATGGCTATCTGTTCGGCCTTGATGTTGGTTGCAAAAATGGTCTCGGTGAATTTTAATTAAGACTATCTGTTCTGCCCTAATGTTGGAGATGAAGAATGTTTGAGGCGAATCTCAATTAAGGCCATCTGTCCAGCCTTAATGTTGGAGATAGAGAAAGTTTGGTGGATGTCGATCAAGGCTATCTATTCAGCCTTAATGTTGGGGATAGAGAAGGTTTAGTGAATTTTAATCAAGGCTATCTGTTCGGCCTTAATGTTAAAGATAGAGAAGGTCTAAAGTGAATCAAGGCTATCTGTTTGCCCTTAATGTTGGAGATAGAGAAGGTCTGAAGTGAATCAAGGCTATCTATCCAGCCTTAATGTTGGAGATAGAGAAAGTTTGGTGAATTTCAATCATGGCTATCTGTTCGGCCTTAATGTTGAAGATAGAGAAGGTCTAAAGTGAATCAAGACTATCTGTCCAACCTTAATGTTAGTGGTAATGATGATCTGGGGGGTAAATTTCAATCAAGGCTATCTGTCCAGCCTTAATGTTGAAGATAGAGAAGGTCTGAAGTGAATCAAGGCTATTTATCTGGCCTTAATATTGGAGGTAAAGATAATCTAGGGTAAATTTCAATCAAGGCTATCTGTTCGGCCTTAATGTAAAGAAGATTGGGTAAATTTCAATTAAGGCTATCTGTTTAGCCTTAATGCTAGAGGTAAAGATGATTTAGGGTAAATCTCAATCAAGACTATCTGTTTGGCCTTAATACTAGAGGTAAAGATGATTTGGAGTAAATCTCAGTCAAGGCTATCTGTTTGGCCTTAATGTAAAGAAGATTTAGGTAAATCTCAATCAAGGCTATCTGTCCGGCCTTAATGTTGGAGATAAAGAATAATCAAGACTATCTGTCCAGCCTTAATGTTGGAGGTAAAGATGATCTGGGGTAAATCTCAATTAAGGCTATCTGTTCGGCCTTAATGTAAAGAAGATTTGGGTAAATCTCAATCAAGGCTATTTGTTTGGCCTTAATGCTAGAGGTAAAGATGATTTTGGACAAGATAATTTAGTGAAAAGAGAGTCTCGACCTATAGCGAGTCAGCTCATGAAATTCTAAGGAAGAACCTCGGCTTATGGTGAGTCAGTTCAAAAGATTTTAGTTGTGCCAAAGAAACTTAGGCTTCTGAATGTGAAGGGTTAGGCCTTTTGAAAGGCTCAAAGGAACTTTGTTGGGAGTAAAAGGACTCTGGAAGTCACACTTTGTTGATTAGATCTGAAAAGGTATCTTTTAGCCTCAAAGAGACACTAGTCAGTTTTAGAAGGTGTCAGTCAGCTTGGAGGAAGTATTGGTCAGCTTTAGGAGATGTCGATGAGGCTATTGGCTCAGCTTATGCATGATGATGCATGATTATAGATGATTGCATAGATGCTGGTGCACAGATGACGCATGAATGTTTCAGACCTTCTATTTGACTTATATGCCATGCATGATTTGTGGTGATGCTTATAATAAATGATTACATGGATACATGGGGGCAGATTCACTTAGTTACTTTATGAATGTAATGCATTTATAGACTGAGAAACTCGACAAGGTTGAGGAACTCAACTTGGGTTGGTATGAGATGGTTGCCATGGTGGTATTACGAGGAGTTCGAGAGGTTGCTTTAGATTTCAGAATCTGATGGCCCGTGGTTTCTGTTTTGGTGCTACCGAGGAGGAGCTGTGCCTATTCCAGAGAGATAAGGAATATAGCTTGGCTGCAACTCAAAGGCAACTCTAGTGGTATTAGAGTTCAAAGTCTGACATTTTTTGAATTTTTCAGAGTTTTTGATTTGCCTCAGGATGTTCCAAGCCAAATGATGGTTAAATGAATTTGCCCACTATGATTGAGAAGTTTCATGATTCCGGTGACCAGGGGATACGAGGGGTACAGAGGCTTAACATGAGGGCCTTGATTTTCTGTTTGAGTGTCAGTTATGGGTTTATTGATTAGGGTGATGCCATAGTGGCGGATGGAATAGAGACATTTTGTGGTTAGAGTTGTACTGGCAAAGACACTGATGAGCCTTAATTGCTTTGTTAAGGATTTAGAGAGATGAACTGTCTCGCCAGTTACTCTATGGTGAGAAAAATTTATCTATTCTTCCCCTTTCTGCTTTGGGTGCTGTGTGGATGTCTGTTTCAGGTTTTGGGTTATCTTGAAAGTGTGGCTGATGGATCATTTTTAGGTGGTGGCCCATACTTTTCAGTCTACACATGCTTTATCAAGACTCAGTCAGAGGTTGGATAGGTTACTTGCAACTTGCCCCCAGAGGACATTCTTAGCACTACCAATAGTAAAGATTAAATCTTTCATGACTGGAGGCTATGGGTGTCGAGTGGTTTGCCTGTGGGGCTTAACTTGAATGCTTTCCACTAGGGATGAGTGTCTTGAGGCAGGTGAGGTAGACTCAGGGTATGCCTCTAATTTTTCTTTCTTGGAATATGTGCTAATCACAGTTCCCATTGCTAGAGCTACCAAGTGATGGCTGGCTAAGGGGTTATCATGCTTTTTATTTTAGGATTTCACTGAGGATCACAGAGAGGTTGATAAAGGTGGTTTGGCCAATTGAGAAAGAGTACCAAGTTGCCCTGCGGAGGGTGACATAGTTGAGGAATGATGGGCTACAAGAGAAGCCATTGGTGGAGCAAGGACTGCAACATAGACAGAGGGGTGACTCAATCTTTGAAGGAGACTCGGGGATCTACTAGAAGTGCAACATCATAGATTGCAGTAGTTACTCAAAAGAAGATTGCGATAGACTTTGACTCCGATGAGGGCACGAGAGATTTGCATCTCAAGAGGTAAGGGAAGACTAGCTAGACCATGACTTCATACATGACCCTTTTTTTTTTTTTGGAAATAATTACAGGTTGACAGGACTACACGAAATAGGATAAGCTATAGACGATAATGAAAGGAGTATCCTTTATGATGGGTTTGTATTTTGTAAGATTTGATCATCACTAAATGAGACATCTTTTATCTTTACTCTAATTTCTGCCTAAGCTACCCTTTTAGGTTTTCATCTTAGCAAGCATTCCTTTTTTTTTTTTTTTTTTTTTGTTTAGGCAAAAGAATCAAGTGAATGATGTACTAGGCATAAAGAAAATGAGAATGCGATACAAACCCAAATCGGGCTGCCTACGTATCCCTTACATCACTTTTCTCTGTCAGTTATTTCTTTTAGGGAGAGTCAGGTCCATGTAGTTCTGATTACATATGCATAAGAAATAAGAATGAAATGCAGATGTCATCTTCAGATGATGTATCATTTCAGCTTATCCAAGTTGGCAGAATGGGAGAATTCATTTCAGTCCACATCCGTAAAGATGGTGCCTCTGTCAGATAGGATCTTCTTGAGCTTGCATTGTCCAACCCAGTTTAGCTTGAACTTCCTCTTGGATCATGGATAAGGGCTTGTATTTCTCCTAGAATTGGATTTCCTTCTTATGAACCCTTGTCTTTCATCTTCTAGTTGAAGTGCTCGACTAATCTGCATCGATAATCATGGTCTTCATTCTCTATAGCTTCTCCTTGATAGGTTTCTTGTGTAGGTCAGGATCTCATGAACTATGAAGTTCGGATCATCCCTATCTTGTCTTGTATAGAATAATCCATGAGCTTTTTCACTACTGCCATGTAAGTGCAATGTATGGGATTTTTTATTTTTTTCCTTTATGCCATAATTAATCCTTTTGCCCTTTTCATCATTTTTTTGTATTTTTCATTTTTTTTGTTCATTTTTTTTTCAAGATGTCCCATTGAAAGATCAATTAAAAAGAAATTAAAGCAAATCAGAAAGTTTAAACTTTTTATTACTGATAATAGTCCCATCATGAGTACATTAAAGGATAAGCCTAAAAGATGAAATATAGACTCAAAAGGACAAGACCTAACAAACTCAAATTCAAAAAAAAGATTTAATAGAAACAAACTTTGACATAGACTCTGACTCAAGTGACTTCCACACTAATTCAAACAACTCAGACACGGATCCAGAGGACTTGGATAAGGGCACAACAGTGTTGGCACTCTTCTTAAAATACCGGTTATTAGATGGAGTTTGAGATGGTCAGGTGAGCTCTGTGGTTCAGAAAAGGATTGGTGGTGGTGCTAGACTTTGGGTTTGGGAGCAATGATGTCTTCACTGTCAATGAGGTCTTGGATTTTATGCTTTAGAACCTGGCATGCATCAGTTTTATGCCCTGGCCCTTGATGAAAGTTGCAGTGCTCATTAGCATTATAATCCTTGGGGAAGGAGTTTGGAGGAGGTCGTGGGTCTAAGGGCTTAACCAGATTAGCCTTTAAGGCTTTCTTATAAACGACGCTAAGGGGCATGCCCAGCTTAGAGAAAGTCCTCCTTGTTTCTAACTTCATCGGCTGGTGACAGGACACAACATTTACCTCTCCCTCTCTTTGGGTGGTGTTAGTGGTGTTCTTGTGATACCTTGACCTAGAGGATTCATCTTTAATTCGTCCTGATTGAATCAAATCCTCAATCTTAGTAGCAGTGGCGATGAGAGCTTTGAAGCTTGGGAGATACTATGTTTGCAGGTGAGCCTGATATTGGGGGAGGAGGTTTTTGATGATGATGTCAATTTGCTCTACTTCAGATGGATGGTTCACCATTAGAGTCATTTTTGTCCTCTACCTTGTAAGGAACGCTATGAAGGATTCTCTTGACCCTTGTTTGGTGGTTTTCAAATCTCGACAGGTGACATCCACCTCGATGTTATAGTGGTACTGCTTGACAAATGCATTACATATGTCATCCCAAGTCTTTTTATGATTTTTGTTGAGATCTAGTAATCACTTACTAGCGGCTTCGGCCAAGGATTGTTGGAATAACTGAGCAAGGAGCTCATCATCCACACCAAAAGGTCTCATTGCACCCACATACATCTTGAGATGAGTTTTGGGACACGTGGTACCATTAAACTTGTCCATGACCGGCATTTTGAATTTTGGTGGAACTTGTGCATTTGGGAAGAGAGCTAAGGAGTCGACATCTATTATGTCCTCGTGCTTTTTGACGTTCTTGAGCATTTTTTCCATGACCTCAACTTTCTCCATCAATTTCTTAGCTTCAGGAAAGCTAAAGAAATCTCCACTTTGAAAATGATTCATAGTGGGAGAGGGAGTGATTGTGTTTAAGTCTATAGTAACAGAGGTTGGAGTCTCAGGTGCTTTCCCTTTATCGGTGAGATCGATAATGGGAGGAGTAAAAGTAGAGGCATGGCTAGTCCCGGGTTGGGCAAATGCAGGCTCAACACGAGTAGGAGGGGGAGTGACAGTGGCATTGGTCATTTCTTTGACCTCATTGATGATGGACTGGCGTTGGGAGTTAAGGGCATCAGTAAAGATGGCAGACTGGGCATTGAGAGCATTGGTGAAAGTTTCAGCTTGGGTTTGAAGAGCAGTGGTGAGTGTATCTTGAAAAGTTTCCTCTTGTTTCTTGAGAAGGCTAGTGAAGAAAGCACTCATGGCGGCTTGATCAAAGTTGCAGGTATTGGCCATTGGTACATTGAAACAGAAAATAGATAGAAAAAAATGGGTAAGAAAATAGATTTGTGAAGGAAAAATGGCGTGAATGTGAAGGTGTGTCGGGAAAAGGATTCCCTTCACATGGTTGGTCACCGGGTTTATATGTTGACAGGGTGAGTGTGTGAGGTGTTTTTAGGGTAACGGACCACCAGTTTGGGTCTTTGAGGTATTTGACCTTGTTGAGCTTCTCATGTTGTGTATGCATGATCATGGCATGATGCATGCTGAAAAAGGTTTCATGAATATGCAAAAGTATCGATTATTATGGTACATGGAACCTAAGGTCAAAGGCTAAGGCGACTATATGCACAAGGGTAAAGGGTGGTTTGATTTAAGGGTCCCCGTCCCACTAGAGCATCGGTATCCCTAACCATATGTGAGGCAATGAGCCTCGCATGGGTCTAACAGTACTGACTGCTCGTTACACCACCAAAATGATCAGGGATTCATTGCGGGGTGGAATGCTTTCGCTATCTCCCAACATACTCAAAGAGAGTTATCGAGCCAATGCTACTTGCCATCCAAAAAGTTTCCGTAAAGCTAAGGTTTAGGAAAGGAGCCTTTATTATGCAAAGTGATGCATGAAATTCAAATTATACTTAATGAGCCAAAATGAGATTATTTTGGAAAAAATTTTCTTAACCAAATAGTAATCCTCTTATCTTCCTTTTTATTAAAAAAAGGTGGCAACCAGTCCCCAGTGGAGTCGCCAGCTGTGAGGCCTCGCCCGAGCACTGGCCCGATCTGCTTGAGGGAACCGGGATGCTCATTCGAGTTTAGACTCACGATGGAACCCTCGGGTTTAGATTTGGTTGATTTTGAAAATGATTTTTAGGAGTCGCCACCTTAATTTTATTTAGTTGGGAAAATATAAAGGAAAAAACCCAAATTGACTCTAATTTATTAATTTTTAAATTAACTTGCCCAAGGATAAAAATCACTAGCCTTCGAACCAGGTTGAGTCTAGGGACTAGGTTTTTGGTTTTAAATAATCTAAATTTGGCTCTTAAGTTTAATTTGACTTGAAAATTGGATTTTATGAATGACAGTTATAAGATGATATTAAAGAAAATGCATGAATATGGCAAAACATGAATACATGGTGAAAATAAAATATTCACAAATTAATTCAAAGAAAGGGAAAAGTGGATTGATTGGGATTTGGATTTGAGGTTTGGATTTAGATTCCAAACGTGCCTACGTACCCCATTGAATGGGGATCAAAACCCACGTAGTTCGTTCCACTGTTAAGTAGAGGAGTTTAAGAGTTGATCAGATTGATTTTGGTTTGGGTGTGTTGAAAGTGAGGAAAAAGGCTGATACCTTGACTTTTGGTGGGTGAAGGGTTTTACCAGACCGAAGTTCTGTTTTATTGGGACCGGGTGATTGGATGGATTGAAGATTAATTAATTAAAATGATTAATTAATTAATATGATGAAAGGGATGGATGGATTAATTAATTAAAAAGATTAATTAATTAATTTCGATGAGAAAGTGGATTAGGAAAAAGGATTAATTTGATTTTAGAAAAAAGTGATTAATTAATTAGAAGGATTAATTAATTAATTTGGATGAAAGGTGGATTAAGAAAAATGACTAATTTGATTTTGGAAAAAGAAATTATTTTTGAAAAAAAGAGTGATTAACTAAAAAAGATTTAGTTAATTAAAAAGATTAATTAACTTGGTTAGGGTGAGGTAATTAATTAATTAAAAAGATTAATTAATTAATTAGAGAGTGATTGGAGGGAGAATAACAGAGGAATTTGAGGATAACCATCTACTCAAATTCAAGGGATGTGTAAAAATAAGGGAATGGGAGCCTATTTATAGGCAAATGGGTAGAGGGTAGTTTAGGTAATGGAAATGTGAAAAGACCATGGGGATAGCGTCAGAAAATGGCTGATAACTGGACAAAGAGGGGTAAAAAGGTCATTTTATGCATGTGGGGCCCACTGAAGCAGAATGGGGGTTTGCCTTGGCGTAGCGCCGCACCAAGCCTGTGCGGTGCCTCGTCAGGCCTTTGCAGCGTGCCTCAAAGGGTCGATGCAGTATTGCGCGGACCTGACGCGGTGTCGCATGGCTCCTGTGCGGCATACCACATGGCATGGCATGCTTCTTGAGGTTGTTCTTTTTTTTTTTTTTTTTTTTTTAGAGATTGGTTGTTTGTATGGAGTTTGGGAAATTTGGATGCTTAGTGGCAATGTAAATGAAGCCTCAAAAATTTTCTTTTCGGGGTGCTAAGCGGGACCATCATAATAGCTTCGCGCAATGAGTTAAATTCAGCAAGTGCTAAGGCTGCGGTTGGATGCTGAGAGTGTAAAATCGAGGGTTCACAATTGGCCACACTTGGTGTTGTTTATACATAAAAATTCAACTTTTGAATTATAGAGCACAAAACTATAAGTTTTCTTGTTTTTGGTATTTTTCGGTCATTTCAGAAATATGTAAACAGGTTGTTTAAACTATTATTTTTCATTCAATCATAGCAAATATCAGTTTAGAACACATCCATACATGATTCAGCTATCATAGATAGTGTTTATACAAAAACAATTCCAAGTTTTAAGGCTTAGCTGAAAAATTATGAGTTTTCACGCTTTCCACGCTTTTCGTTCGTTACAGTAATATCCAGACACATGATTCAAATCATTATTTTTCACCTAAACAAAACAAATATCATGTTAGAGTACTTCCTCACATAAATCGGCAGCCATATATCAATTTAATAATAGAATTTTCCAACTTCTAAGTTTTAACACAAAAACCTTGAACTCTTTTGTTTTCTGAAACCTTTCAATCACCGCAGAAATATGCAGACATATTATTTAATCTAATATTTTTCATCAAAACAAATCAAAAATCAGTTTAGAAAACAACAATACACAAATCGCCCTCCCTAGTAATGTTTATGCATAAAAATTGTGATTTTAAGTTATATAATTCACCTTTGGAGAAATTCTGCGGAAAGAATTGTGTTTTCGGTGGAAAATAGATTTTCTCTCCCAAAAACTCACCCAAACAAAATTAAATCTATAAAAATCAGTAATCAACCAGTTCAAAATAATTTTCCCACAATTTATTTCATAGAAATCAGTATAGAAATCGAAGGAGAAGAAAAACTTACGATTACGGTCAAGAAATCGCAAAACAGAAAAGTGCTTTCTTAATTTCGGTAGAGAGAAATATTTTGAGAGGATTTTTCTGCCAAGATACAGAAAAATAAGGTGGTGGCTGCTGGAACTCTATTCTGGCTGAATTTTAGAATATATATTAGGGTTTGGGTGCAATTTCCACAATACCCTTAATGAACTAGGTTAGGAGGATTTTAGTGTAGTGAGCTTTTGGGTATTTGGGCTTTTTATTTAAATTTTGAGCTGAGTTAATTAAAAATAAAAAGAATATTTTTCTTATTATTTCTGTAATATTTCCCTCAAAATATTTATTTTAAAAATTATTTTAAAGTACTCATAAAATCATTTTATGCATAAAAATTGTCTTTATGCATGAAAATTCATTTTATTTAAAATAATTTCCTTTATGCAAATTCACTTTATATAAATCATTTATTTCACAATAGCAACTGATATTATGCATATTAAAATTAATTTAATAAGCCACATGCTCATTAATCACTTAGATTACTAATTTTCACAAAGGCACACACTTAACATTAATAGTTCTAAATCAGGCAAATTATCACAAAAATTCCTAGGGTGGGTGTGGGTTGTTACATTCTTCCCCCCTTAAGAGAAATTTGTCCTCGAATTTAAATCCTTACCTAGTTGCAATTGAAAAGCTGCGGATGCTTCTGCCGTATCTCTTCCTCTGCTTCCCAAGTGCACTCATCTATCCCATGATTTCGCCACTAAACTTTAATCATAGGTATCTCCTTATTTCTTAACTTCTTTACTAATTGATCCACTACAGCTATTGGTGACTCCTCATAGGATAGTTGTTCATCCATTATAACGTCTGGAGGTAAAAGAATTTGAGATGGATTTGACACATATTTCCTTAGCATTGAGATGTGGAACACTAGATGCATATGGGCCAAAGTTAGAGGCAGGGCAAGTCTATAAGACACCTCTCCAACCTTATCTAAGATTTTGAAAGGACCAATGAAACGAGGTGATAATTTCCCTTTCTTGCCAAATCTCATAACTCTTTTCATTGGAGAGACCTTTAAGAACACGTGATCTCCCACGACAAATTGGATTTCTTTTCACTTAGGGTCCGCATAACTCTTTTGCCTACTGAAAGCTGTCTTCAGTCGATCCTGAATTAATGGTACTTTCTCAGTAGTCTCCTTAAGTAATTCGAGCATTTCTATATGATTGTCTCTAGGTTCAATCTAACAAATCAAAGAACGACATCTTCTCCCATATAATGCTTTGTATGGCGCCATACCGATGGACGAATGATAGCTATTGTTATAGGCAAATTCAATCAAGGGTAAATACTTATCCTAGCTACCGCCAAAGTCCAAGACACACATCCTTAGCATATCCTCAAGTGTCTGAATTGTTCTTTCAAACTGGCCATCCATTTGAGGGTGAAATGCTGTACTGAAATCTAGTTGTGTTCTTAACGCTTCTTGTAACTTCTGCCAGAACCTTAAGGTGAATTGAGTTCCTCAATATGAGATGATAGAAATTGGGACTCCATGTAGTTTCATGATCTCATCTACATACAATTGTGCATACTGAGCTATAGAATATGTGGTCTTAACTCCCAAAAAATAAGCAAACTTTGTCAATCGATCTACTATGACCTATATAAAGTCATGTCCTTTAGAGGTTCTAGGTAAGCCAACTATGAAGTCCATAGTGATGCATTCCCACTTCCATTTAGGTAGTCGAATTTCTTGTAGTAATCCTAAGGGTCACTGATGTTCATACTTGACTTGCTGGCAAGTTAGGCAGGATGCTACAAACTTAGCCACATCTTTCTTCAATCCAGGCCATCAATAGTTAGCTTTCACATCATGGTACATCTTGGTAGTTCCAGGATGAGCACAGTAAGGTGTCTGATGTGCCTCCTTCAATATCCTTTCCTTTAGTCCATCCACATCAGGCACGCATACTCTATTCTTGCACTTTAAAATTCCATTAACCACTTCAAACTCAAGGTTCTTTCCTTCTCTTGTCTCATCCTTCAACTTCATCATGTGTGGGTCCCTATCTTGTGAATCCTTTATCTCTTCCATTAACTTAGACCTTACTTGAAAGTGAGCTAATAAAACTCTTGATCCTCCAATCTCCAGTTTCAATCTTTGATTAAATAATTCCTTTAGTTCCTTCATGATTAGCCTCTTTCTCACATCCACATGGGCTAGGCTTCCCATTGACTTTTAACTCAAGGTATCTGCCACTACATTCGCCTTCCTGAGATGGTAGAGAATTTAATAGTCATAATCCTTCAACAGTTCAATCTATCTCCTTTGTCTCAGGTTGAGGTCTCTTTGGCTCAAGATGTACTGAAGACTCTTATGATCCGTGTAGATCTCACACTTCATCCCATACATGTAATGTCTCTAGATCTTTAGAGTGAACACTACTATGGCTAATTCCACATCGTGAGTAAGGTAATTCACTTTATGTCTCTTTAGTTGTCATGATGCATAGACCTTAAGTCAATCTTGGAGAAGTGACCAGCTCCTTGCAATTGATCAAAAAGATCATCGATCCTCGGCAAGGGGTATCTATTCTTCACAGTGACTTTGTTAAATTGATGATAGTCAATGCACATTCAGAATGAGCCATCCTTCTTCTTCACAAACAACACTGGAGTGCCCCATGGTGAACTTCTTGGTTGAATGAAACCCTTATTAAGTAGAATATACAATTGCGTCTTTAACTCCTTCAGCTCTATTGGTGCCATACGATATGGCGGTATCGATATAGGTAGAGTAGCAGGTAGCAGTTCAATGTTGAACTAGATCTCATGATCAGGTGATAATCTGGGTAAATCTTTTAGGAATACATCCACGAACTCATCCACCACTAGAATGCTCTCATCTTAAATGGCAGCTTCCTTATCAATGTCGATTACATGGGCTAGGTATGCTTGGCATCCTTTCCTTAACATCTGTCTCGCTCCTAAGGCCGATATCAAGTTCAAAGAATTCTCATTCCTATCTCCTTGGTACACAAACTCCTTCTCATCTCTAGTTTAAAACTCTACAAGTTTCTTTCTACAGTCGATACGAGCTCCATGCTCATACAATCAGTCCATCCTTAATATCACATCGAATTCTAGTACATCCAATTCTAGCAATACTACTGGAAGTGTTTGTCCATTAATATCTACATTACAACCCTTATATTCATACCTTACTTCCTTCACTTCCCCTAAAGGAGTTGATATTACTAAAGGTTCATTCATCAATTCCTTATCTACCCCTAAGTACTTAGCAAAACAAGGTGACACAAAAGAATGGGTAGCACCATAATCAATTAAACATTTTATGCTATAACTTTGGATAGGGATGATACCTATGATGGCTGTGTGTGAATCATGAGCCTCTTACTTATTTCAAGCATAGACTCAACCCTTGCCCTTATTTTCTATCGTCAGTGCATTCCCAACTGCTGGTCCTTGGTCCTTGACTCCTTGTCCTTGCATTTGCAATGGTCTAGATTATGGTTGTACTATGGTCCCATTCTCTTAACTCCTCGTCTGAGGGTAATCCTTTATGAAGTGCTCCATTTGCTCACACTTAAGGCAAGCACTAGTATCTCTTTAGCAAATTCTAGGATGTTTCTTTCCACATTTGCCATAAGTGGGAAATTCTTGCTTAGTTTGATTATTCCGTGGTCCAGAGGATGAAAATTCCTTCTTTAAACCTCCTCTATTTCCATGTTGTCCCCCATGACTTTTATTCTTATGCGTTCCTTTCTAATCTCATTTGGCTCTCTCCGCTTTGTACCTTTTCTCCATGATTTTGGCCTTATCTACGAGCTTGACTAAGGTTGGAAACTTTGTTGCTACTAATGAATGGAACAGAGGTGTGATCAGTCCTCTTAGGAAATGATTAATGCAACTTGCTTTAGTAGGAATGATGTTGACAGCAAATCGACTAAGTTGATTAAACTCTTTAACATAATTTGACATGGACATTCCTAGCTTTTACTTTAGTTGCTCGAACTACAATGCTCTATCTTGCCTTTCTCCTTCTAGCAAGAACTGATCCATTACTTCTTGGTTAAACTCTGCCCATGTAGATGGGTCTTCCCCATAAAGTCATTCTTTAATACTTCTCTCATACCAATACCATGCCTCTTTCTTGAGTTGGAGTCCTACCAAGTCGATCACTCGAGCATTTGAGAAAGATAGATGATGGATTAGCTTATCCATCTCATCCAAAAATTCATGCGGGTCATCTCCTTCCTCACCACAAAAGATAGGCGGTTGCAGCTTTTTAAACTTCGCTACGGTCATCCCTTCATCAGGTAGCTGCTTCCTTTCTCTCTGAGCAGGTGTTACTACTGTAGGTGGTGTAAGTCCATTCCTTTCTTGAGTTAGCGGTGCTTCCCGCCTTTGAGCTTGTAGCTTATCTAGTTCCTTGCGTAAGTCTCTCATTTCTTCGTGCATGGCATGCACTTCTTGCGAAGATGTTTGCTCACTAGAGCCCATAGTCAGTACCCTCGAGTGGGATCTTGCTCTTAACTGTATAGTTGCAGAGGCAGCATTCAATGCAATGTCCGATATAACATCATCATTAGCCCTAACGGATTGGGCAGCTATGCGAACCTTCTTTTTGGGAGGCATTATGTCTCTCATAATAAGGGAATTTAGTACTAATCCCCTAACCTAACCCCTTAAATCCCATCACTATATTAGCATAAATCGTCATACATTTATCATGTCACATTCCTAAGCATATGTCATGTATGTATCACATATCACATAGTTTTGCACATATCACATATCATAATCAAGTAGCATATATCTAAAAATATCACACCATATCATAATAATGAAAGAAATCATCTCATACTAGGTAATTAGGCAATCAAGGAAAAATCATTCATATCATATAAAGTGCTATGCCGTTACGTCGATCATTATATCTACTCGACCTAATTCTCGTGTCCACCTCTAGAGCAATCAAGAGCAATATGGTCACTGCTGCCACATCGGTAGCAAAGAAGATCTCTATCTTGATGGTGATTAGTTGAAGATGCAGACCTCACTAGCGAGTAGTCTCCTCCATGCTGAACAATCCCTAACCTAAGTTGCTCCATATCCTCTCTTAGTGCATGAATCATAACCTTAAGACGTCGCTTTTCCTCCTTCAAGTATGAGTAGTTATCCTCCAATTTTTGGATCTTACTATAAACCCAATCAGGATCTAAGCGCTCCTCAGGGTCCTCCTCTTCGCCAGGGGTCACTTCCTTCACAGGGCGAATCACAGATATGACTTTTTGGAACATCTCCAACCAAGTCCTCTTACAGGTCACACGGGGTGCTTTGGGTCACGGTCCTTGAGCAGGTGTAATCTTCTGGGTCATCTGTCAGAAAAATCATAAGGAAAGCAAACTAATAACAAGGATTACTAAAATCTACTAGGATTTCGCAGAACTATGCTAGTGATAGACTACAAGTGACATGACAGGAAAATTCCTATGCTCCAGGATTATACTTAAGCAACTCAGATAAAACAAGCCTAAACTAGACTTTTAAAACTACAGCTTTAATACCACCTTTGTCACATCCCAACCTTAGAGATATGATGGTCCTAGAACATGGGGAGACATAAGGTCACCCACACCCGTAGAACCCACTTACACATAAACAAATCATGCCTAAGATCTTACCAAATCTCTTACAATAACTCATTTAAAACATTTAGTTGATTACCTTTAATTGCGGAAGTCTATAATTAAACATTACACATAAAATCCATAAGGAAGATAATATATCTCAAATGAGTATCAATCAATATTCCCAGAGCATCTAATGACAAGACTTCATATAATAGTATTATTAATAACTTGGACAAGGAATCCCCTAAGCGAAGTATAATGCTTGAGCCATCACTTTGCCTCCTCACATTTGCTCACCTGGAACCACACAAGGAAAAAGGGGTGAGATAGATGATTTCAATGAGTAAATGATAAGGCACATACATATCACATATTCCTTTGAAAAGGAAACACATAACTTATACACATAGTTCATGATTTATAATTCATGAATCAAGTTGCAATTTAGCAAGGGTTCAATTTGGCAAGTTTGCAGAAATTACACTTATAACTTATAAAGAGTGAAGGCTATTACTCTATCACTCAAACTTATAAAGGAGAGGTGGCCTTATACCAAATTCCAACTCCTATCACTTATAAGGCATGAAGCTGATCAGGCTCCACGGCTAGAACCATCCCTTTCTAGCTGAGGTGGATACACTACCCCTATCCATCAAGTTAAGACTGTGCACACAGGTTCCGATGATTACCTGCATCAACATGAAGATTTTGCATAAAGCATAAAAGGTACCATAGCTAGAGCTAATGGTAACCACGATTAACAATATCATATAAGGCAATAATAATATGTATCTCAATAAAAATAGTGGCTTAGCTTTCAAACAAAAATACAATGATAGTGTAGTTCCAGAAGGAATATAAATTAGGATGTTAATCACAAGAATTTCTCATTGGATAAACAAACTAGTTTTGGACCAAATGTCCTTTGGCAACCCAAGCTTGTCAAAGAATTCATATAATAATGTTTTAGAATAGAAAGAACTTGAGTTTCAAAAATGTCAAAGGCTTACATAGCAGTATATCACATTCTTATAACACAACATAATGTTGTTCATACTTATAATATGAATACAACATTTACTCACACTTGTAGAATGAATACAATGTTTACTCACACTTGTAACATGAACATAGTGTTTACTCACCTTGGAGTTCCTTTGCTTCTAGTAACGTAGTCCCTTTGCACTTCTAAAGCTCCTCAAACTCTAACATAATATTTAATTTAATACTTAGTATTTATTTACTCATGATGCTCCTATCCCATAACTACCCATGCACATATAGCATACACATACACTTAGAGTCCACCTAAAGGTGTACTTGTCACTTGCACATAATATGTTGAAGTTAAAAGTCTTGCATACTTAGGTCTTATAGACTCACATGAAAACACATTGCAATCACATCAATACCTTTCTAAGGTCATCATAATATTATTACCTTAATATCAATTTACTTTAACAATCATCTTAATACACTTTACACTTCCATACATGTCAACTTAACAATTAACCTTTCAAGTGTCATGCTTAACTCTTATGATCCTTTTTATTTGATTGTCACTTCATCAACTCATAACATGTGTTCATCATCAAGTCATCATGCCCTCTAGTTCTAAATTTCCCAATCACATTTGCATTCTAAACACAATATAAGGTTAAGATAACTTAAGTATACCTTAAGTATACCAAAATGTATTTAAGCTTGTCTATGATCATACCTTCAACTAACATGAAATTTTATCATTTATTATACATACATACATGTCAATAATCATCAAGACACATCACATAAAATTTATAAACATTGGGAAAAAAATATTTATGTAGGCTGAATGCATTTCCAAAGTAAAAACTAAATTCTTTTTCTTTTTGCACTTTCCGTCTATTTTAGAAATATGTAAAAACATAGTTTGAACCAAGATTTTTCATGTAAACAGAACAAAAATCATCTTAGAATTTTAATTCATATGAATCAGCCACACTTGGTGTTGTTTATACATAAAAATTCAACTTTTGAATTATAGAGCACAAAACCATAAGTTTTCTTGTTTTTGGTATTTTTCAGTCATTTCAAGAATATGTAAACAAATTGTTTAAACTATTATTTTTCATTTAATCATAGAAAATATCAGTTTAGAACACATCCATACATGATTTGGCTGCCATAGATAGTATTTATACAAAAAAAATTCCAAGTTTTAAGGCTTATGTGAAAAATCATGAGTTTTCGCGCTTTCTGCCCTTTTCGTTCATTACAGCAATATTCAAACACATGATTCAAATCATTATTTTTCATCTAAACAAAACAAATATCATGTTAGAGTATTTCCTCACACAAATTAGCTGCCATATATGAATTTAATAATAGAATTTTCTAACTTCTAAGTTCTAACACAAAAACCTTGAACTCCTTTGTTTTCTGAAACCTTTCGGTCATTGCAAAAATATACAGACATGTTATTTCATCTAATATTTTTCATCAAAACAAATCAAAAATTAGTTTAGAAAACAACAATACACAAATCACCCCCCCTGATGTGGGCAAATTATTATACCCTAGCCCTTATGACTAAATATAGAATGAGCAAGGGGTCGAACACTAGGAAAAATGATGAATTTATTATTAACCGAACAAATAATAAGATGAATAGGCAAGGAATAATTGGAGTTTGAGTAACTAATTAACTACTAATTTAACTACAAATTACTAATATCTAAAAAATTTCAAAGTTATTAAACAATTCCTAGAAAGAGAACAGGTTAGAATTACAATTTAAATCTAAATCAATGAACTTTTAATATGTATATAAAATAAGATTATGAGTGAGTTGATTGGAGAATTAACCTAAAATCTTTAAAAGCTTATCTCTAAGTCAATTAAAGGTATTTTTGAATAGACTTACACACATTCTCATGTCAATGTAAATGTAAACGAAAACCATGAAGTTCAATATTAATTCTTTTTATCCCTTTGGAAGTAGATTCTAATTAATCTTTTAACTTAAGTGACATCAATTACTTTTCCATTAAGAATTCCAATTCTCATTGGAAATTCTTAACTAACATATTACATATGGTGATCAAGCATATATAACAACTATTTAGAACTTAATTGAAGCCAAATCAATCATTCATTAACAAAATATCAAAATGAAGTTCACAGACTAAATTTGCATTGCAATTCTAACCACAATATTTTAGCCTTGATGCATTGTTAGATATCTTATAAAAAGAAAATTAAACATTCAATCATCAAAGAAATAAAATAGATTAAGTAAGGAAAAGTTATAGAAATCTTTTACTATCACTTTTCAAGATTAGAAGCCTTGATATAAGAATAGTTTCCCAAAGTGCTGTACTTGAAAGTGCTAAAACTTGTAAGATCTCTTTTTTTCTTCTTAATAAAATACTTTCTACTTTTATTTTGATTTTCTAGATGTCCCTTACAAAAGAAACTTCAACTATTTAAAGACCTTGAACAGTCAAAAGTCATAAAATTTCATAAAGAAATGTAACACTTTGTGAAAAGTCACCTAATAACTATTTCAGAAACTTCAAGGGAATTTTGGACAATACAGATGGCAAAATTAGACTTTGAGCTCTTCATGAAAGTTGTAGGCCTTTTTATTAGCTTTCCATAGCCTCTTCAATCATTTCAATCCAAGTTGTGTAGAGGAAGTTATGACGAAAACATTGCAGACTATTCGTGAAGAATCCTGTCTTTTGGTGTGTGCCGACTCGGCACCAACTCACCCTCCCTTCAATCAACTCGGCACAGCAAGTATTGGTGCTGACTTGGCACTAACTCAGTTGAAGTGTGCCAACTCGGCACCAGTGAATTTCCAAACTTTGCTTTCTTTTTGTATTTAACTCTTCTAGGAACCTCCAATACTTCCCATATCCCACTAAAACTTATAAAATACTCTCAAAACCATCAGGTTAAGGAGATATCTTGAGAAAATATTAGTAGAATAAATATTAAGGGAATAAAACACAAAATGCATTATAATATACTAAACATATACCTAAAAAGCAACTAAATACACTTGAAATAACACTAAATCCATACCATTTTACATCACATCACCCCCCCCCCTAATAATGTTTATGCATAAAAATTGTAATTTTAAGTTATAGAATTCACCTTTGAAGAAATTCCGCGGAAAGAATTGTGTTTTCTATAGAAAATAGATTTTCTCTCCCAAAAACTCACTCAAATAGAATTAAATCTATAAAAATCAATAATAAACCAGTTCAAAATAATTTTCCCATAATTTATTTCATCGAAATCAGTTTAGAAATCGAAAGAGAAGAAAAACTTACAATTACGGTCAAGAAATCGCAAAATGGAAAGGTGTTTTCTTAATTTCAGTAGAGAGAAATATTTTGAGAGGATTTTTTTGTCAAGATATAAAAAAATAAGGTGGTGGCTTCTGGAACTCTATTCTGGCTGAATTTTAGAATATATATTAGGGTTTAGGTACAATTTCCACTAATACCCTTAATGAGCTAGGTTAGGAGAATTTTAGTGTAGTGGGCTTTTGGGTATTTGGGCTTTTTATTTAAATTTTGGGCTGAGTAAAATTAAAAATAAAAAGAATTTTTTCTTATTATTTCTGTAATATTTCCCCAAAAATATTTATTTTAAAAATTATTTTAAAATACTCATAAAATCATTTTATGCTTAAAAATTGTCTTTATGCATGAAAATTCATTTTATTTAAAATAATTTCCTTTATGCAAATGCACTTCATGTAAATCATTTATTTCATAATAGCAACTCATATTATGCATATTAAAATTAATTTAATATGCCACATGCTCATCAATCACTTAGATTACTAATTTTCACAAAGGCACACACTTAACCTTAATAGTTCTAAATCAGGCAATTTATCACGAAAATTCCTAGGGTGGGTGTGGGTTGTCACAAACACTTCCCCAACCTTATCCAAGATCTTGAAAGGACCAATGAAGCGAGGTGATAACTTTCCTCTCTTACCGAATCTCATGACACCTTTTATTGGGGAAACCTTCAAGAAGACGTGATCTCCCACAGCAAAATGGACATCTTTTCTCTTCGGGTCTATGTAGCTCTTTTGTCAGATGAAGGCAGTCTTCAGCTGATCCTGTATCAATGGTACCTTTTCAGTAGTCTCCTTGAGCAATTCTAGCATCTCTATATACTTGTCTCCTGGCTCAACCCAAGAAACTAGAGAACGACATTTCCTTCCATACCATGCTTCATATGGTGCCATACTGATGGACAAATGGTAACTGTTGCTATAGGCAAACTCGATTAGAGGTAGGTACTTATCCCAGCTACCACTAAAATCTAGGACACACATCATTAAAATGTCCTCAAGTGTCTGAATTGTCCTTTTGGACTATCCATCCGTCTAAAGGTGAAACACAGTACTGAAGTCCTATTGCATTCCCATCACTTCTTAAAACTTTACTAGAACCTCAAGGTGAACTGAGTACCTCAATCCGAGATGATAGAAATTGATACTCCATATAGCTTCATGATCTCATCTATGTATAATTGCACATACTAGGCTGTAGAGTAAATGGTCTTAACTTTCAGAAAATGGGTAGACTTTGTTAGTCAATCTACTATAACCCATATAGAGTCATATACTTTGGAGGTTCTAGGTAACCCAACTATAAAGTCCATCGTGATATGCTCCCACTTCCACTTAGGTAGCTCAATCTCTTGTAGCAGTCTAAAGGTGTCAGGCCTGGCCTGAGCACCAGTCTGATCCGCTAAAGGGAATCAAAATGATCTTTTGGGAAAGAACTCATGAGGAAGCCCTTAGGCTTATCTTTGATATATTTGAAAATTATTTTTAGGAGTTGCCACCTTAATTTATTTTTATTTGGGAAAATATAAGGAAAAAACCCATTTGACTTCAATTATAACCTAAAAGAAAAAGGACCACTAGCCCCAAAACCAAAGAGGATTCGGGGACTAGGTTTTCGGTTTATTTTAATAAAATGAGTTTGGCCACTTAGTACAAGAGTGACTTAAAATATATTTCATGAACAAACTAAAATATATGAACAGTTTATAATATGCATGATCATTCAATCCACAAAGTTTATACACAATTATAATTAAAAATAAAAGAGAATTAATATTACAATGAAATCCAAACTTAGGGGATACCTCCTCTAGCCCTTATGGGTTCTAGGGAAGTCACACATTCCCCAAACTAATCCTAATAATAAAGCAAAGAAACAAACACAAAAGTAAGTGAAGAAGGTGATAGGGAGATAGTTGATTAATTTTAATTGGATTCGATGCCTGAACCAAACATGCCTACATATCCCTTTAAATGGGAATCAGAATCCACACAGTTCTCCCATCTTGCGAAGGGGTTAGTTTAGCCTAGCCACTTTATCATGTTTTGATTGATTGATTAAAAGAGGGTTGAGTTAATTAATTGATTTAATTAATCACCGAATTGATTAGCTAACAACCTAGATGAATCAATTTAATTAACTAACTAAAAGAGACAATGAAATTAAGGGAAAGGAAGCTTACCTCGGATGGCGAACGGTGGCTAGCCTTGGGCAGCAAACACAAGCCTTGGACAAGAGACTTACCTCGAACAGGCGGGCGGAAAACCTTAAACTAGTTAGGTAGGAATCAAGGAGAAACCCCACAACTTGCTTTGCGAAGCAAGGAGCAAATGCAAAGCGTTTTGCTTAAAGTAATGCTTTTCAAGCTCTAGAAGTTGGTGTTTTGAAGTGTGGGGAGGCCCTCTATATATAGGAGGAGGTTTAGAGCATAGAAATTGTTCAAATATGATATGGGATTGGAAAAAATTGGAATTTCGCTGGAGTTGCCACAGAGGCCTTTACTGCACCACAGAGATCTTTGCGACAGTGCCGCACAGCCCTTTACGGTTCCACAGAGGGCTTTGCAGCAGTGTCACAGGCCTCTATGACAATAGGTCCTGCTTTCGCCCATTTTTATCTGTTCTTACTTGTTTCTCATCTGTTTTACATTATTCTAGTTGCATTATACTCGTTACTCAGTCCCGAATGATTTGAAATGGTTCAAATGTAAAAAAGAAATATTTTGATTTTTCCATTTTGAGAGTTTTTGACTTCTAAAGGTTTGTTTACCGAGCGTAAGTGCTTTTAAGGTTCAAACACATACTAGAAGGTGCAAAATTAAGGCAATTGCCCCCTCATTAGAATTGTCTTTGTCTAAAAGGCGATTCTAATGACAGTGAATTTGAGCATGAAGATGATGCCCCTGATATATTTGGAAGCAGCAGGAACGAAGAGGATGCCCCCGGTATATTTGGGAGTGGTTGGAATGAAGAGGATGCTCCTGGTATATTTAGGAGTGGTTGAAATGAATATGTTGCCCCTGGTATATTTAGGAGTGGTTGGAATTGAAGAGGATGCCCCAAGTATATTTAGGAGTGATGGGAATTGAAGAAGATGCCCCTGGTATATTTGGGAGTAGTTGAAATGAATAGGATGCCCCCGGTATATTTGGAAGTGGTTGGAATGAAGAGGATGTCTCCAGTATATTTAGGAGTGGTTGGAATGAAGAGGATGCCCTCGGTATATTTGGGAGTGGTTGGAATGAATAGGATGCCCCCGGTATATTTGGGAGTGGTTGGAATGAAGAGGATGCCCCCGGTATATTCGGGAGTAGTTAAAGCGAAGTGGATGCCCCCAGTATATTTGAGAGTGGTTGGAATGAAGAGGATGCCCCTGGTATATTTGGGAGTAGTTGAAATGAAGAAAATGCCCCCTGTATATTTAGGAGAAGTTGAAATGAAGAGGATGCCCCCAGTATATTTGGAAGCAAAGAGGATGCCCCTGGTATATTTGGAAGCATTAAGAAGAAAATGGTAGTTCCTGTTTGGTAGGAATGAAAAGTGATGATCCTGTCTAGTAGGATTAGAAGACATGACCATCATGTCTAGTAGGAATGGTAAAGATAACTCTCCTGTCTAGTAGGAATAAGAAGAGATGACCATCCTATCTGGTAGGAATGGTAAAGATAACTGTCTTATCTGATAGAAACAGTAGTGGTCCTTTCTAGTAGGATCGGAAGTGGTGATCCTGTCTGGTAGGATCAAGAAGAGATGACCATCCTATATGGTAGGATCAAGAAGAGATGACCATCCTATCTGGTAGGAATATTAGTGGTCCTTTCTGGTAGGATTGAAGGCGATGATCCTGTCTAGTAGGAACGAGAAGAGATGACCATCCTATCTGGTAGGAATGGTAAAGATAACTGTCCTATCTGGTAGGAATAGTAGTGGTCCTTTTTGGTAGGATTGAAAGTGATGATCCTATCTAGTAGGATCAAGAAGAGATGACCATCCTGTCTGGTAGGAATGGTAAAGATAACTGTCTTATCTGGTAGGAACAGTAATGGTCCTTTCTTCGAGAGTTTTGACAATTTGCTTTGATTCATTATCCTATTCAATGCAAAAATGCTAGATAATTATGTAATGATTTAATACCTTGAACCTCTGAAGGGTCAGTCCTGATATAAAAGTGTTGATCTTTAGGAGAAAGATGCCCTCATTTTAGAAAGGTGAATATTTAGAAGGGATGTGCCCCCACTTTAGAATGATAGAGGAGAGTAGTTTGGTCATTTAGTTTTTTAGTAGATTGGCTAACTTAGAGGTAAAGTGGGCATGCTAGGTATGAGATTGGTTGGTTAATGGCTATTAGTTTGGCCTAGGAAGAAGTATGGTGTGGTCTTAGAAAAGATCGGGCTGTTTAGTTTAGATAGGTCTAACTTTGGTTTTAGGCTGAATTAGAGAGCTGGGTCAGGAAGGTCAGGTTTTTAGAGATGATTAGGTTGGAAGGTTTGGGAAAAGTCAGCTTATGGGACTTGTCCTTAGAGAAGTTCATGTGAAAGGCTTAGTCAGGTCTGTGACTTTGGCTTAGTTAGGTTGCAACCTGTGGGGAGTTTATTTGGAAGGCTTGGTCAGGTTCTGCCTTTTGCTCAGTTAGGTCTGATTAGGAAATTAGTTAGGGAAGGTTTGGTCAGATTTGGCTTTGGAGGAGATCATGGTCTTTTGTGAATGGTAAGAGCTAGTCTTAGGCTTTATGGTGAGGCTTTTGGTTTAGGGCTTCATTGGTGAAGGCTTTTAGGCTTAGGTTTCATGGTGAAGACTTTTGGGCTTTGTGATGAAGGTTTTTGGGGAGTGGTTTCATAGCGAAGGCTTTTGGGCTTGGGCTTCATAGTGAAGGCTTCTTGGTTTAGGCTTGAAGGTGAAAGCTAGGCTTGAGCTTCATGGAGAAGGCTTAAAGGCTTAAAGGCTTTGATTAAGTGTGCTTTGGACCTTTTTGGAGGATGGTTTTGGCTTAGGTATGGTGGTAAGGGTTCTAGTCGTAGGCTCATGGATGAGGGTTTTCCTTTTGACATGGATGCATCAAATTTCTTTGCCCATCATATGATTGGCAGGCTTTGACTCAATTGGACTTTATGAATGATGTAATTTGCCAAGGAGGCTTGGTCCTTTCAAGGATGATGAGGTTTTGCCAATGAGTCATAGGATGACCTAAGTGGTTTGAGCCCTTCTTAAGCTTTGTAAGACATGACTTGATTTTGGTTGTGCTAGAGAAAGCAGCCTTTAAGGATGAGAAAGACTTAGGATCTTTGGTTTTGCCCATGGGCTTGGCCCTTTAAAGATGATAAGATTTTGCCAAGGAAAGGGTGGTATAAGGCTTAAGTTGTGAGCTTTAAGCTTGAAAGGTTGGCATGGTTTTCCCAACAAGGCTTTTACATTATGAAATTTGGGAATTGTTTAAAGGTAGGTTGGAAATTTTGAAAAGGATTAGGGTGGTTGTATGATTTTGCTATCTATAGCATGATTCATAGAAAAGAATAAGCCAAGCTAACCTTGTTTTTTTGAGATTGAAGAGACATTTAGAGTGATAAAATGTAAACGATAGACTAGATGAAAGGAAGTGCCCTAAGGAGTGGCTGAAGGACTAATGAAAAGAGACAATTTGGGGATCATGCTCCCAATGAGAGATAGGAACATGACAAACTAGCAATGTGAGAGATTATGCCTAAGCTCTTTGAGCTCAGTGACGAGACGGATTAACAAAAGATGATGAAGGCCTAGAAAGACATGCCCCCACTATGAGATAAGGGCATAGAAGACAATATCACTTTAGAGAATGAGCCTTTAGTGAGGAAGGATGACTTTGAAGACATGAGACAAGATGGATTGATTGAACCTGACTTGACAAACTTTGAATGATATGAAGGAAGATAACTAGGATGAGCTTTTTTTTTTTTTTTTTAGCTTTAACTTTTGCCTAAGCAGCCTTTTTAGGTTTTCAACTTAGCGAGCTTAGATTTTGGGAGAAAATATTCCACCATGATTTGTTACTTTTCTTCACTTTGAAGGGCTTTAACCTTTGAATTTTAGATTTGAAGAACTTATTGCCGCTTGTTGGGGTGTATCATTTTGATTTTGTGCTTCAATTATTTGATAACAGATCTATTTCTAGACCTTCTTTGGTTAGGAGCTGACAAAGTAATTATTGATGGCACCTCAATTGTGGTGGATTTAATTGGTGTTCATTTCTCTTTTTCTCCCTTTTCTCCCTTTTTTTTTTTCAAAGCTCATCCATCTTTAGACGAGTGTATAAATAATTAAAAAGATGTGAATGTTTTATTACAATGGAAAATTTTATTATAAGATTGTTGGAAATTAATGTAGAAATTAATTATTTTACTGTTTTAATTTTTTAGTTTGTTTTTAATGATAATTACGTGTGTTTGTTGGCTATTGTTTAGGAGTTATGGATACTACTATTTAGGATTTTAGTGGGATATGGAGTCTATTTTTTAGCTAATTTGTTGTTGATATGCCTATTTAAAAGCAGGGGTGTATTTGAATTAAATAATTGAGATTGCTTCCTTGTTCACATTCTCTTCTTCTTTTCTTTATTTACTTTGTTTTTCTTAATTTTCAACATGGTATCAGAGCATTAATGATCTAAGGGACCTATAAGCAACCATGGAAACTAAAACCACTTACACTTTTTCAAATTTAGTTGCTCCTATATTTGATGGCGATAATTATCAAGCTTGGGTTGTTAAAGTTAGAGCACATCTTGAAGCTCTAGATCTTTGGGAGGCAGTTGAAGATGATTATGAAATTCCTCCACTACCAGCAAATCCAACTGTGGCTCAGATGAAGAATCATAAAGAGAGAAAAACAAAGAAATCTAAAGCTAAAGCTTGTTTGTATTCTACCATGTCAAGCAAAATATTTACTAAGGTTATGAATTTAACATCCGCGAAGGACATATGGGATTATCTCAAGGAGGAATATGAGGGCGATAAGAAGACCAACAACATGAAAATACTCAATCTTCTCAGAGAGTTCGAGATGCTAACAATGAAGGAGACAAAAAATATCACAAATTATTGTGATAAGTTGCTTGGCATAGTTAACAAGGTAAGGTTGCTTGGTAAGGATTTTTCTGATGAAAGAATTATGCAAAAAATTCTTGTAACCTTGCCTGAAAAATATGAGTCTAAAATTTCTGCTTTAGAAGAATCTAAAGATCTATCTAGTATATCCTTGGCAAAATTAGTAAATGCTTTACAGGCACAAGAGCAATGAAAGGCCTTGAAGAATAAGGAAGAATATGTTGAAGCAACGCTCATAGCTAAAGGCACGAGGCAAAATAAATTTCCACCATGCTCCCATTGCAAGAAGTCAACACACTTGGAAAGGTATTGTTGGTATAGGCCTGATATTAAATGCAGGTCATGTAAACAATTGGGTCACATGGAGAAGGTCTGTAAGAACAAACAAGCAGCTTTACAAGCACAAATGGAAGATCTTCAGCAAGAAGAAGTTTTGTTATGATCAAAAATATTTTTGGAGACACCGGCAAGTCTCAAAACTGTAATGTCACTTTTTAAAGGGACCGGCAAGTCCTAAAACTGCGAAAAAAAATGTTTTTGGAGAGACTGGCATCGTCTCAAAACTGCAATATTATTTTTGTGTTTTGAATTTCTACATTAAAGGGGCATGTTGGAAATTAATGTAGAAATTAATTATTTTACTGTTTTAATTTTTTAGTTTGTTTTTAATGATAATTACTTGTATTTGTTGGCTATTGTTTAGGAGTTATGGATACTACTATTTAGGA
Organism: Reutealis trisperma; assembly: GCA_947687605.1. Lineage (NCBI taxonomy): Eukaryota > Viridiplantae > Streptophyta > Magnoliopsida > Malpighiales > Euphorbiaceae > Reutealis > Reutealis trisperma. Next base: position 349,073 of record CANTUT010001115.1, read on the forward strand.
TTTTAGTGGGATATGGAGTCTATTTTTTAGCTAATTTGTTGTTGATATGCCTATTTAAAAGGCTGGGTGTATTTGAATTAAATAATTGAGGTTGCTTCCTTGTTCACGTTCTCTTCTTCTTTTCTTTATTTACTTTGTTTTCTTAATTTTCAACAAAGATAACAAAAAAGGAATTGACATGATTGACAAAAAATAAAAGAAAATAAGATGATAGACTCAGACTCGAACTTAGACTCAGACTTTGGGATTTAGACTCAAACATGGAGATTTAGACTCAGACTTGGAATTCAATCTCAGATAGATCAGATCAGCTGAACTTGAACTCTTCTATGTCATTCCACTTGGGGCTGAGGTAAGGTAGGGTTGAATTAGGTTCGGGTTCTTCATCACTGTTCAGGTCGGTGGTGAGGAATTCAAGTTAAAATGATGCACTTTGGACGCAATCTTCAACCTTTGATGCGGTTGCAATCAAAGCCTTAAAAGTGAGTAGGTATTGGGTTAACAAGTAGGCTTGGTAGGATGGAAGTAGATTCTTGATAAGGATATCCATTTGTTCTTACTCTGTTGGTCTATTTACCATTTGAGCAACTTTAGCCCTCCACCATGTAAGGAACATGGAGAAAGATTCTTCTGGAAGCTGCTTGATGGTTTCCACTGTTATAATGATATTGTTCGACAAAGGCATAGCAGATATCATCCCATGTCCTTTTCTTGCTCTTGTCTAGTGAAAGGAACCATCTTCTAGTAACACCGGTTAATGATTGTTGGAACAGTTGAGCAAGGAGCTCATCGCTAACTCCTAAAGGTTTCATTACCCCCACATATATCTTTAGATGGGTCTTAGGGCAAGTGGTTCCATCAAATCTTTCTAGCTTTGGCATTTTGAATTTAGGAGGAAGCTTAGCATCAAGAAATAAGGTTAAACTATCCACATCAATTAGATCTTTGTGGTGCTTTAGGGATTTGATGGTTCTTTCCATGGCTTCAAGTTTCGCCATGAGCAATCTAGTGTCTGGATAAGAGAAAAATTCCCCACCTTAGTCTATATATGAATTGGTTTGGCTAGGATTGGTCTAGTTTAAGATAAGGTTTGAGTTAGAATGGCTAAGGGTGGCCTAGTTAATCATAGCTTGAACTTCCTTAATGATGAATTGCCTTTGTTCCTCAAATTGGGCTTGCTGAGTAGCTAGGATAGCCTGGAAATATTCTTCTTGCTACTTAAGGACTTTGGTCACAAGTGTGGTCAAGGAAGCCATATCAAGTGGGTGGGCCATTAGTACCTTCAAACCAAAGCAACAAGGTAAGTGACGGGTATGGAAAAGAAGAGGTGATGAAGATATTGGCATGCAGATCCTAAGAGAAAAGGCTTTCTTATTATGTCATGGGCCAACCATTTTTTTTTTTTTTTGGCCTAAGGTATGATGGGGCAAATGTTTTGGGCTTAGGGTAGTAGATTGAACCAAGGATATTAGGTTTAAGGTAGTGTGTTGGGCCAAAGTTATTGGGCTTAAGGGTAACAGACTAACCTTAAAAGGTGATGGGTCATGGGTGTTGGGCTTAAGGATATTGTGTTGGGTTTTGAAAGGTATTTGAGCTTAGGGTAGTGTCTTGATGATTTGGGATATAGGGTGCATCTATCAATATGGGGGTAATGGATTGATTTTGAAGGTAATGGGCCAAGGATGTTGGGCGATGGTGTCTTGTGACTAGGTTGGGAAGGTATGGGTAAGAGGAGGGTAAAGAAGTTTTTAGGTTACAATTTAGGGCAAAGACATTTTGGGTAAGGTTAAGGTAACAATGTTTAAGGCTAGAGGTGTTTGAGGTCAAGGCTAGGGAAATGAGGTTTTACGTTTAGGGCTAGAGTATTGGTGTTTAGGTTAAAGGCTAAGGTAACAAGGTAAGGTTTTAGGGTTTGGGTATTAGTGTTTAGGTTAAAAGCTAAGGTAAAGGGGTAAGGTTTGGGATTAGGGTATTGATGTTTAGGTTAAGGGCTAAGGTAAAGGGGTAAGGTTTAGGGTTAAAGTATTAGAGTTTAGGTTAAAGGCTAACGTAAAAGGGTAAGACTAGGATGAGGTGTTTAAGATTAAAGGTCAGGGTGGTGGTTTTAAGTTTGTAGGGGTAAAGGTGAATGGGATAGAGGTGAGAGTGAGGTGTTTAAGGGGGAGATGTTTGAATGGAGATAAGAATGTTTGACCCTTCTTCAATTCAAGGTTCGACCTAGACTTAAGATGAATGTATGTTTTCTTGTACAATATGGATGCATGATATGCATGAGAAAAAGATTTCATGAAAATGCAAAGATGCAAGATTTTAATTATGGTACATACAACCTAAGGCTAGGATCTAAGTTCATTACATGAAAAGGTAAGGGTGGCTTGATTTGGGTACCCATCACACTAGAGCAATGATATACCTAACCACATATGAGTCAAAGAGTCTCGCATGGGTCCAACAGTACGTGCATACTCGTTACACCTTTGAAAGGATCAAAGTATTCATCGCGGGGTGGATGATTTCACTATCGGCGAATAGACCCAAAGAGGGTTACCCACTCGATGCTACTCACTATCCATTATTTTCCTAGAACTAGGTTGAATGGCAAAGAGCCTATGCAAGTGATGCATGCAAAGTCACAATCATATTAAAAGGCCAAAATCTTTTTAAACCAATTAATAGTCCACTTATTTTTTCCTTTTATTAAAAGAAAGTTAGTCCCCAGTGGAGTCACCAACTATGAGGCCTCGCCCGAGCACCGATCCGATCCGCTAAAGGGAATCAAAATGCTCATTTAGGAAAGAACTACGAGGAAGCCCTTGGGCTTATATTTGATATATTTGAAAATTATTTTTAGAAGTCGCCACCTTAATTTATTTTTATTTGGGAAAATATAAGGAAAAAACCCATTTGACTCCAATTATAACCCAAAAGAAAAAGGATCACTAGCCTCGAAACTAAAGAGGATTCGAGGACTAGGTTTTCGATTTATTTTAACAAAATGAGTTTGGCCACTTAATACAAGAGTGACTTAAAATATATTTCATGAACAAACTAAAATGTATGAACAGTTTATAATATGCATGATCATTCAATCCACAAAGTTTATACACAATTAGAATTCAAAATAAAAGAGAATTAATATTACAATGAAATCCAAACTTAAGGGATACCTCCTCTAGCCCTTATGGGTTCTAGGAAAGTCACACATTCCCTAAATAATCCTAATAATAAAGCAAAGAAACAAACACAAAAGTAAGTGAAGAAGGTGATAGGGATATAGTTGATTAATTTTAATTGGATTCGATGCCTGAACCAAACATACCTATGTATCCCTTTAAATGGGAATTAGAATCCATGCAGTTCTCCCATCTTGCAAAGGGGTTAGTTTAGCCTAGCCACTTTATCATGTTTTGATTGATTGATTAAAAGAGAGTTGAGTTAATTAATTAATTTAATTAATCACCAAATTGATTAGCTAACAACCTAGATGAATCAATTTAATTAACTAACTAAAAGAGACAATGAAATTAAGGGAAAGGAAGCTTACCTCAAATGGCGAATGGCGGCTGGCTTTAGACGGTAGGTGGCGACTAACTTTGGATGGCAGGCGGTGGCTGGCCTTGCCACAGAGGTCTTTGCAGTAGTGCTACACAGCCCTTTGTGGATCCGCAAAGGGCTTTACAGCAGTGCCGCAGGCCTCTGCGGCAACAGGCCCCGCTTTTGCCCGTTTGGCCCATTTTCGCCCATTCTTGCTCGTTTCTCTTTTGTTTTACATGATTCTAGTTGCGTGATACTCATTACTTAGTACCGGATGATTTGAAATGGTTCAAATGTCAAAAAGAAATATTTTGATTTTTCCATTTTGAGAGTTTTTGACTTTTAAAGGTTTGTTTACCGAGCCTAAATGCTTTTAAGGTTCAAACACATACTGGAAGGTGCAAAATTAAGGTTTCACAAGAGGATCATTGATGCTTATACTAGACTTATTGGCAAGTTAGGCATGATGCCACAAACTTAGCCACATCCTTCTTTAGTCCAGGCCACCAATAATTAGCTCTCACATCGTGAAATATCTTGGTAGCTCTAGGATGAGCACAGTAAGGTGTTTGATGTGCTTCCTTCAATATCTTCTCTCTTAGTCCATTTACATCAGGCACACATACTCTTTTTCCACACTTTAGAATCCCATCGACTATTTTGAATTCAGGGTTCTTTACTTTCTCAGTCTCATCTTTTAACTTAACTAAGTATAGATCCTTATCTTATGAAGTCTTTATCTCCTCCACTAACTTTGTCTTCACTTAAAAATGAGTCGCTAAAGCTCGCGATTCTTTAATCTCTAGCCTCAAGCCCTGACTAAACAATCCTTTTAACTCCTTCATGATCAGCCTCTTGTGCACGATCATATGGGCTAGGCTTCCCATTGACTTTCGACTCAAAGCATTCGCTACAATGTTCACCTTTCTGGGATGGTAAAGAATCCAGCAATCATAGTCCTTAAGCAATTTGACCCATCTCCTCTACCTCAGGTTGAGGTCTCTTTGGCTCAAGATGCACTAAAGACTCTTATGTTCCGTATAGATCTCGCACTTTGTTCTGTACATATATGTCTCCAGATCTTTAGAGCGAACACTACCATAGCCAATTCTAAGTCATGAGTAGGATAATTCACTTCATGCTTCTTGAATTGTCATGATGCATAGGCAATGACCTTACCATTTTGCATCAGGACACATCCAAGTCTTACTCTCGAAGCATCGCAATAGATTGTGAACCCTTCCTCACCTTTTGGTAAAGCCAGAATTAGAGCTGATATCAAGCACTTCTTGAGCTTTTGGAAACTCTCTTCACAAGACTCCTCCCAATTAAACTTAACTTGTTTTCTGGTCAACTTGGTCAATGGTGCTGCAATTGTAGAAAAGTCCTATACAAATCTATGATGATAGCCAGCCATACCCAAGAAACTCTAAATTTCACAAACTATTATAGGTTATGGCTAAATGGCTACCGCTTCCACTTTCTTGGGATCAACTTAGATTCCTTCTTTACTTACTACATGCCCAAGAAAATTGATGAATTCCATCTAAAACACTTGGACAATGATGTGTATTTTGCAAGTGTACAGATCGCACAAGTAATATCGTAGTAAGTGAGTTATCATTCTACTAGAGACTTTAGGTAAGTACTAGCTCAAATGTCTGCTAATGTCTAGTTAATCAAATTGGTGTTTGATCAGAATGATTCTTATTATATTCAAACTAAACTAAAATCTAATTTAAATAAAATAACAAGAAGGAAAAAGGAGATGAAATTAGGGATAAAGGACCATTCAGGTATTGAATCCCCCTAGCCCCTAATTGTATATCATAAATCACACATCAATCAAATTCATTCCATAAGTTGAATTGGCATTTCGCTGAATTAGATAAAAATCTCTCTCGAGTAATTAAATCCCTATTTCCTAAAGGAATGCAAGGAATCTCTTCTCAAACAAACTCAATTAGGTCATGCATTAGATTTGGGAAACTATCTACCAAAGAAGTCTTGTAAGCCTATCTCTAGTGCCCTAATCAACCCTCAATCTCTATGAGTGATCAATTCACATAAAGCTATCTCTAGTAAATTATATGAAAGCAATCCCCAATTAACAAGCATGCAATTATCAATTGGTAATTAAGCAATAATAATCATAAAGATAAAATAACTCAAGGAATTATTTAATTGAATAAAAAGTAATTCAATCTATATAAAAGGTTCTAGGGTTTATCAATACCCAAATTGGAAAGAATTAGTTCATATCCAACATTGAAACCATAGAAAGAATTAAAGAAGTAAGAAATCTCAAATAATTCATGAATAAAGTATAGAGAAATCTTGTTCTTTGATCGTCAATCTTCAAATTCTTCTTTCCCTTACTATCCTCTCTCTAATCTCTAGGCAACCCCCCTCCAAAATGCTGTCAGATTTGGTTTTATATTTCTAAAATTTTAACTCACACCACTGAACCCACAGCTGGGGTTCCAACCATGGCAATGGAAGAATCAAAAAATGTAACTTCCCACGAGTGAAACTTCAGCCGTGCCTCTACTCGTGGGAGGCTACTGGATAATTTGCCACTTTGCCCTTATCACACAGCTGGAATACCAGCCGTGGCTCAACCCATGGCAGCCCATATTCTTCCAAAAATCAGCATTTTGGCTTGGATCTTCTCCATCCTAGGTCACATTCGGATCATGACATCCTTTGACCCTGGATTAATTGAAAGAACTATGAAAGCACTAAAACAAATAGGTTAAACTCAATTGGAGGCATAAAATACATTAAGAATAAGGGCCAAAATATAATGTTTTCAGCACTTATCAAATTCTCCCATACTTGAGTCTTTGCTTGTCCTCAAGCAAACTAAATCACAATAATAGTTTAGAAAATGGACAACCCCTTTAAAACCAAAAGAAAACACAATGGTCGACAATACTCAAATCAATAAGGCTTGAAATTCGTAATCAAAAACTAATTCTTAGATGTAGTAGTCAAATTTAAGGATCTACAAATCAAAGACCTCAAACTCAAACATAAAACTCACAATCCTGAAGTCTAAATTCCAGAGTTAAAAGATTGAGCATACAATCAATTCCAAAGAAACAAAAGCCAAACAAAAGTAAGAAATGAAGGATTTTCTCTTAGGCACCTGACTACTCTCTCGATTTGTCTATTGACTTTAACATTCAAATGTAACTTTATTGCAATTTTTTTATTTATTTATTTTTTTTAATAATTAAGGAGCCCGACTTGTTTGAATAATCATACTAGCCTTTTGACGTGAAGGTAAACATTTGTGATGCCGACCCCCGGTTACTCAACTAGAATCACGAATCCAAATGGCTACTAGCACTATTCATACTCAACTAGAATCACAAATCCAAATGGCTACTAGCACTATTCATAAGTCTAACTCCTTAGGTTAGAAGAGTCAAAATTAGCATAATAGGAAAAAAATTTCAAAGCTCCATATGCAATTTTATCATTGTTTTTTTTTTTTATCAAGAAAAATTGTCAAGGAACCTAAAATATTAAGTGTATCTTACTAATCTTAACTTAATGTATCTTACTAATCTTAACTCAAGTCACAAAGGAATCAACATACGCTCAAAAATGTAACTAAGGTTTCAAACTCCAGTAATGCAGATTTCATCAATTCAATCCCCTAATTACGACTACCACACTTAATCTTTAGTAAATGATCAAGTCAACCGAGCTAAACATCAATGAGAGATTATCATATATAAAGAAAAATAATCGTTAATTATGAGCTAAAAAGGGAATCACTCCAATTCATACCATTATTACAATTTAGCTTGCTTGAGACACAATAGGACAGAAAGAATAAATAAATAAACAAATAAATATCCCTCCCCCATACTTAAATAACACATTGTCCCCAATGTGTTTGAAAACGAATATAAAGAAAAATATGTAAAGGGGAGAAGAGAGATATAGAGAAACTGCCCTGTTATTGAATTCCCATGTCAGTCTGTTCCATAGTCCATGCCATGTCATTATCTGTTCTACAGACCCAAATTAGGCTAAGAAAAAAAAGAAAAACAAAATAAAAAGAAAACATAAAAAGAAAAATAAAAATAAGCCTAAATAGTAGAAGTATAGTAATCCAAAGCGTAAAATATATAAAAGAATAAAAGAAAAAGAAAAAATGGAAGAATCAATCATCCATGGCGTCATTAGAGCCATAACTCCCCTTGCCATCATCTGACTCGACCTGAACCAAAGGTTGTCTCAACTATGGTTGTGGTGCAGGCGTAGGAGGTTTGAGTTCCCCAATAATCTAGCATGGACTATTGAAGCCATGCTTGGTTTTACACCTCAAACTCAAGTGTTTCCTGCTGGCATTGCAAAATAGTCATGATCTAATACTAGTTAGTGAGGAGTCTATTCTGCTAGACCTTAAGACCTATCATGGTCCTCTCCAACCGGCATATCTATCTCTCAAACTTGGTGGGCTTCCTATCGTCTTCATCATCAACTCCCATATATGACATCCAATCTTGAAATGGAGTTGGGCTAGAGAAAAGAGGTACGACTGATGAAGAAGAAGGCCTTGCAGCAGCGAATGTACTAGCAGTAGCAATAGTACCGACATCAGCAAAAGTACCGAGATCCACAGAAGGCTGAGTAGTGGGGTCAGTAGCAGGCACTGAAGCCGGCTCAAGAGCTACTAGATCTAGTGGAGGGGCAAAGGCTAGCATAAAGCCCTTCATCTTATCCATCCATAGTAATGTGGCATAACCATCAGCTTAGGCATGCCATCTAATGTCATCGGAGGCAAGCCATCAAAAACACCTAAGCTCCTAGCTAGATTGGTGACATACATCCCTCCAAACAAGGCTCCTGACTTACCCTTCTTGCACTGATCATCAAAGAATCGCATCAGAGAATAAGCCACATTGCACCTCTTGTCCTCATACATGCACATCAAATAGAATAACTTATGTCTGGTCACAGCCCCTCCATTGTCCCGTCTGCTAAAAATAGTCTTCGTCAGGAGAAAATGTAGAACTCACATACTGAAGGAAGTAAACTAGGATGCTTTAGAGACTGAGGCATTGAATCTCTTACCCACTAGAGCAAATTTGTCCCACACCTGATTAGGGACATTATCATCCCAAAAAGCCAATAGGTGTCTCATGATAGACATCAGTATGCAGCTCCTCCTCCGTATATAAACCCATCACCACTACTAAATCATTGACACTCATCTCAAATTGTTTGGTGCCCAACCTAAGTCGCAACATCTTCTTTCAAATTGATATCACCTTCAGATCAACTTAAAGGGAACAATAAAACTCAAGTGTCAATTCTCAATAAGCAAGCTCAGCGATTGTAAAAAATCCCTTCCAGCTCGGCTGTGATGTCCATCCCTAAAGATCCTTGTCTATGCCAATCTATTGCATAAAGCTCCATTTGATCTGTTATGTAGACTTGAAGTCTTTGTTGGCCAATTGCTCAAAGTGAGCATGAGACTCCGAGTCTGCAAACTAGACACACACATGGTTTGGAATGAAAGAAACCATGGGGGCTGTTGCTGGTGGGGGATTGCGGGAACTAACTTCCCCTTTAGCCCATTTGGTTAGCAATTTGGTCGCTTTTATGGATGATTTCTTAAGCCCCATAGCTGCAAAACAAAATAATCCAACCCAAACAACAAAAACAATAGGAAAAAATTGTCATTAGAATTTTGGCATTACGACGCCAAAAACATCTTATTCCCAAAAATAGTAAGCACAAACCCAAACAATATGCTCAAACCAATTTCCAACATTCGTTGCCCAAATTCAAACAAACTGCACTTTAAATAATTCAACAAAAACAAACCCAGACAACTCAAGCAACAGAGAGTCACCATTTTATGATTAACCATCCAAAAACAACCCAAAACACTCTCATTGCCCAAATTCATCCCTTTCTCTCACTAGAAATCAGATGCAATGTATTTTTGCTCAACCCAAATTCCTAAAATCAAAATATTCTACCCCAACCACATGAATCTATACAAAGCACAAGATGAAGCAGATGTAAAACAAGAAAATGAGCACAAATCAAAGGAAAAGTAAAGATCCATACCTGTGGTGAAGAATCTGAAGAGAGAGAGAGAGAGAGTGTGTGTTTGAAATTACTTGAAAATTGCCTCCTTGAGTGCAAAAATTGGCTTGAAAGGGGTGGTGTGTGTGATTTGAGTATGGGAGAGGTGAGGGAAGAAGAGGGGAAAGAAAAAAAATTGAAAATGTGTCGTGTGTAGAGTGTTGCGTTTTCTTTTTTTCTTTTATTTGTCATGCCCACGGGTGACCCCACGGTTGGGATTTCACCTATGGCCATGATACTTACTCCTTAGGTGCATCACACGGCGTGGGCTTCAGCTATGATCTCAGCCATGTGATGCTACTGCCAAAATAAAGTTGAATTTCCCTTATCACATCAGTGGAGACTCAGCCGTGGTCCCAACCATGTGACGCTATTGCCAAAAAAAATTTAATTTTCCATATCACATGGCTGAAGACACGGCTGAGGTTCCAATTGTGTGATGCTACTGCCAAAAAATTTTTAGTTATCCTTATCACACGGCTGAAGGCACAGCTGAGGTTCCAGCCATGTCACCCGATTTTTCCCTTTTTTTTTTAAGATAAAACAAGATAGAAAAATAAAGTTTAATTAAAATAGTGGGTTGCCTCTCACTTAGCTCTTCTTTAACGTCATCTTAGCTAGATGTTTAGGGTGATTGCTTACCCCAAATCCTTGAGATACTCAATCTCTATCACTTGATTCAATTCTCCCCCAAAATATAGTTTAAGCCTTTGACCATTTAGTTTAAAATCACCCTTCTTAGGATGACTTAATTCAACTGTTCCATAGGGAAATATATTTTTAACAACAAATGGACCTGATCATTGAGACTTTAATTTTCCAAGGAAAAGCCTCAGCCTAGAGTTATAGAGCAATACCTAATCTCCTGCTTTAAAGTCTCTCCCTTACTTAATTCGAGAATCATGCCATCTCTTGGTTTTCTCCTTGTAAATCCTTGCATTGTTATACGCCACCAATCACCATTCATTAAGCTCATTAACCTGCAATTTTCTTTTGGTACCTATAATATCTAAATCAAGGTTAACTTGCTTTATAGCCCAATAGCCCTTATGCTCAATCTCAACTGGCAAATGACAAGCCTTTCCATAGACTAATCTGTATGGTGTGGTACACAAAGGAGTTTTATAGGCAGTCCTATAAGCCTATAGAGTGCTATCAAGCTTTTTTAACCAATCCTTCCTAGAGCGCTCTATTGACTTCTCAAGAATTCTCTTGAGTTCTCTATTTGAGTTTTCTACCTGACCACTCATCTGCGGATGATAGGGGGTAGCAAGCTTGTGTGTAACACCTAATTTTTTCAGCACTTTTTCTAATTGGTTGTTATAAAAGTGAGTCCCTCTATCGCTTATAATGGCTTTTGGAGTGCCAAACCTAGAGAAGAGTTTCTTAAAGAACTTCACTACTACCCTAGCATCGTTTGTGGATAAAGCTTGAGCCTCTACCCATTTGGACACATAATCAATAGCTACTTAAATGTATTTATTACCAAAAGAACTTGGGAAAGTTCCTATAAAGTTGATGCCCCATACATCAAAAACCTCACACTCAAAAATACCATTTTGGGGCATCTCATCACGAGATGAGATTTTACCTGTTCTTTAGCAACGATCACATTGTTACACAAAGTTATAGTTGTCCTTGAAAAGAGTTAGCCAATAGAATCCTGACTCCAGAACTTTCTAAGCGGTCCTGCTATGTCTATAATGTCCTCCAGCTAGCCCACTGTGACATTACTCTAAAATGCTCATATTTTAGGGCCATCCCACACATCTCCTGATTATCTTGTCAGCATAAATTCTAAAAAGAAAGGGATCCTCCCAAAAGTAATATTTCAGGTCAAAAAAGAATTTCTTCTTTTATTGATATAAAAAATCTTTTGGTAGTTCCCTAGCAATAAGAAAATTTGCGAAATCTGCAAACTAAGGAAATTCAGGATTAAGATTAGAACCACTTACCATAGCGTAGAGCTGCTCATCAGGGAAGTTATCATCAATGTCCTCCTCTTTCAGCTGCTCCAAGTTTGGGTTCTCCAATATGAATAAATGATCTGCTGTAAGGTTTTCTGCTCCTTTCTTGTCTTGTATCTCCAAATCAAATTCTTGCAGCAATAACACCCATCGGATCAATGTTGGCTTTGAATCAGTTTTTGAGAACAAGTATCTCAAAGCCAAGTGATCTGTGTAAACCACTACTTTTGGTAAGATCAAATATGAACAAAACTTGTCAAAAGCAAAAAAAACAACCAGCAGCTCTTTTTCTATGGTGATGTAGTTAGCTTGGGCCTCATTCAGTGTTTTGCTAGCATAATAGATAGGCTAAAAATGTTTCTCCTTCCTTTGGCCCAAAACTGCCCCAACTGTGAAGTCACTTGCATCACACACCAACTCAAAGGGAAAATTCTAATCAGGGGCCACCATGATCAGAGCATGTATCAACTTCTCTTTTAAAAAATTAAAGGCCTTTAGACACTCTCCATCAAAGATAAATTTAGTGTCCTTCTCAAGCAACCTTGTCAAAGGGCAAGCAACTTTTGAGAAGTCTTTGATAAACCTTCGATAAAACCCAGCATGCCCTAAAAAGTTTATAATCGCCTTCACGGTTGTAGGAGGTGGCAATTTTTCATTGGTCTCAATTTTTGTTCTATCCATCTCAATACCCTTACTCAAAATCTTATGCTCCAAAACTATGCCTTCACTAACCATAAAGTGACACTTCTCCCAGTTGAGCACAAGATGGGTCTCTTCACACCGTATTAAAACTCTCTCCAAATTTAGTAGACTATCATCAAAGGAATCCCTATGGACTGAAAGCCATTCATGAAAACCTTTATGATATCTTCAATCAACTCATCAAAATTTGCCATCATGCACCATTGACAGGTGGCTGGTGCATTGCACAAACCAAGTGGCATTCTCCTATACGCAAAGGTACCATTGGGGCAGGTAAAGGTTATCTTTTCTTAGTCTTCCAGAGCAATAGGGATCTAAAAGTAACCTGAAAGACCATCCAAAAAATAGTAGTATTCATGTCCAAACAACCTTTCTAACATTTGGTCAATGAAGGGTGATGGAAAATGATCTTTTCTAGTTGCGTCATTTAGCTTCTAGTAGTCAACGTAGACCCTCCATCTGGTGACCGTTCTTGTAAGGATGAGTTCATTATTCTCATTAGGCACTATAATTATACCTCCTTTCTTTAGTACTACTTGAACCAGTCTTACCCAAGAGCTATCTGAAATTAGATAAATGATTCCCGCATCAAGTAATTTGATCACCTTAGCCTTCACTATCTCTTTCATCTTCGGGTTTAGTCTCCTCTGTGGCTGCACAACTACTTTAAACTCATCCTCCATAAGTATTTTATAAGTGTAGAATGATGGACTAATACCCTCAATGTCTACTATCTTCTAAGCTATTACCTTCTTGTACTTTTCAGCATTTCAATCAATCTAGCTTTTTGCTAGAAAGATAGGCTAGCATTCAGAATTATCGGTAACTTCTTTCCTTCTTCCAAGAATCCATACTCAAGGTGCTCTAGGAGGGGTTTAAGTTCTAGAATAGGTGGGTCTACTATGGAAGGCCTCATCTTTTCTTCCTTGGGCATTTCAATTGGTTCAAATGCCCGACTCTTAAATGATTTGCTTGCCTCCAAATAAGCTAGCTACTCTTTTGCTTCCTGATCCTCAACATTTTCCTACACCAAACACAACTCAAGAGGATCCTTGGAAATAATGTTAGTAACAAAATTGATGGTTTCATGCTCAACAACATCATCACATAAATCTGTCTCATCAAATGTAAGTGGGTACTTCATAACATTAGCAATATGAAAGATAATTTTTTCATTCGCCACTCTCAAAGTCAATATGCCATCATAGACGTCAATAAGGGCGCGGGCTATATTTAAGAATGGCTTACTAAGGATAAGTGAAACATTCATGTCCTCATCCGTATCAATGATGACAAAGTCATTAGGGAAAATAAATTCCCTAACTTTTACCAACACATCTTCCAAAATCCCTTAAGGGTGTACCATAGACTTATCAGCTAGTTGAATAGTCATATATGTTGGTTTATGTTCACCAATACCTAATTCTTTAAACATCTTATAGGGCATAACACTAATGCTACCCCCCAAGTCAGCTAAGGCATTTTCAATTAAAAGGTTACCTATGAAACATGGAATATTAAAACTACCAGGGTCTTTAACTTCTTAGGTAACCTTCTTTGCAAAATTACGAAGCTCTTTTATGACAAATGCACAAATGATACCTCTTTGAGCTTTCTTTTGTTAGAAAGTAGCTCTCTTAAAAACTTAGCATATTTAGGCATTTGTGATAAAGCCTCAGCAAATGGTATGTTAATATGAAGTTGCTTAAATAATTCATAAAACTTACTGAACTAAGCATCAATTTTATCCTTATGCAAATGAGCCGGATATGGAACTCAAGGCTAATACTCCTTTACCGTCAGGGTAGGCTCTTGTGTTGCTCCTTTTCTCTCTTTCTCCACTGCTGCCTTCTCCCCCTCTATAACTTCCTTTTCAGCTTCTTTGTCATTGGCACCCTATGCCTCTTTCCTAACCACTTCTTCTTGGTTTTTCTTAATAGCCTCCTTAATTTGCTTGCCACTCCTTAGAGTGCTTGCTTTCAACTGTTCTTTTAGGTTTGCCTCAGTGTTGCTAACCAAACTTCCTTGTGGTCGCTCACTAAGCATTTTAGCAATCTGGCCTATCTAATTCTTTAAATTGTGAATGGAGGCCTGTTGATTCCTAAGTGCTGTCTTAGCTGCTTTATGTCTCTAGTCAAAAGACTCAATAAATTTCTCCATTATCTCCTCTAAAGAAGTCTTCTTAGATGGAGCTTGCTGGTATTGAGGCTGCTACTAAAATCCAGATGGAGGTATTGGATTAGACTGATTACTCCATGAGAAATTAGGCTGATTCCTCCACCCCGGATTATATGTATTATTGTAGGGGTTATTCTGCTGTCTCAGAGCATTTCCCATATAATCTACCTACTCTGACTTAGCAAAATTATTGCCACTTTGGCAATCTTGACTTTAGTGTCCTCCCCCACACCAATCACAAAACATAACCTGAGCTTATCTTTCAGATGAAGATGCAGTTAAGGAATCCATTTTTCTGTTCATTGCTTCAAGCTAAGTGGTCAATGCGACAATTAGGTCCATCTGATGTGAACCACCCCCTCCAATCCTTCTCTGATTTGTAGGAGATTGCCACTGATAATTTGTCAAGGCCATATCTTTAATAAGGTCTATGGCTTCTTCTGGAGTCTTATTGTTAATTGAGCCACCTGCGGCTGCATTGATGGACTGCTTGCTCCCATAATTCAGACCATTGTCGAATGTCTAAATTTATAACCACAAAGGAAGACCATGATGTGGGCAACTCCTCAACAAGTCTTTAAACCTTTCCCACGCATCACACAGAGTCTCATCATCTTACTGAAGAAAGGAAGAGATGTCATTCCTTAACTTTGCAGTCATGGATGGTGGGAAATATTTCTCCAAAAATTTTTCTGCCAGTTGATTCCAAGTGGTGAAAGTGCCTAGAGAAAATGACTTCAATCATTTCTTCAGTTTGTCCTTCAATGAGAAAGGAAACAACCTCAATCATCTGAAACCCCATTTATCTTGAATGTGTTACACATCTCAAAGAAATCATCCAGATGAGTATTGGGGTCTTCATCTGGAAGTCCATCAAACTGGCAAAAGTTCTGCACCATCTGTATGATGTTGGGTTTTATCTCAAAGTTATTCGCAGCAACAGCTGGCCTGATAATACTAGATGCAGCCCTATTAAGTGTAGGCCATGCATACTCTTGTATAGTTCTTGGCTGGTTTTCAACCATTATTTCAACCTCTTCTTTTGAATCAATGTCGTTCAGGTTTGCTACCTCTCTTACCAAAGCTAGTTCTCGTTCCTCCTTTCGCTTTTGTCTCAATGTTCTCTCTAGCTCTGGATCAAATTCAAGTAGATTGGAGGAACTAGCTCTGGTCATAAACAGAAAAGGGTACCTGAAAAGAGAATTTCGCAAAGAAAAATAAAACAAAAATTAAATAACAAATAAAAATAACTAAATCACTAGCTTCAACTCTATTGCTAATATTACTCTTAAAGTCCCTGGCAATGGCACCAAAAATCTGATGCGTATTCTGCAAGTGTACAGATCGCACAAGTAATGCAGTAGTGAGTGAGTTATCGTTCCATTGGAGACTTTAGGTAAGTACTAGCTCAAATGTCTGCTAATGTCTAGTTAATCAAATTGGTGTTTAATAAGAATGATTATAATTATATTCAAGCTAAACTAAAATCTAATTTAAATAAAATAACAAGAAGGAAAAAGGAGATGAAATCAGGCATAAAGGCCTATTCAGATATTGAATCCCCCTAGTGCCTAATTGTATATCATAGATCACACATAAATCAAATTCATTCCATAAGTTGAATTGGCATTTTGCTGAATTAGATAAAAATCTCTCTCGAGTAATTAAATCCCTATTTCCCAAGAGGAATGCAAGGAATCTCTTCTCAAGCAAACTCAATTAGGTCATGCATTAGATTTGGAAACAATATACCAAAGAAGTCTTGTAATCCTATCTCTAGTGCCCCAATCAACCCTCAATCTCTATGAGTGATCAATTCACATAAAGCTATCTCTATATGAAAACAAGCCCTAATTAACAAGCATGCAATTATCAATTGGTAATTAAGCAATAATAATCATAAAGATAAAACAACTCAAGGAATGATTTAATTGAATAAAAAGTAATTCAATCTATACAAAAGGTTTTAGGGTTCATCAATACCCAAATTGGAAAGAATTAGTTCATATCAAACATTGAAACCCAAGAAAGAATTAAAGAAGTAAGAAATCCCAAACAATTCATGAATAAAATGTAGAGAAATCCTGTTCTTTGATCGTCAATTTTCAAATTCTTCTTTCCTTTACTATCCTCTCTCTAATCCCTAGGCAACCCCCCTCCAAAATGCTATCAAATCTGATTTTATATTTCTGAAATTTTAACTCGCACCACTGAACCCACGGTTGGGGTTCCAGCTGTGGCAATGAAAAAATCAAAAAACTTAACTTCCCATAGGTGAAATGTTAGCCGTGCCTCCACCTGTGGGAGGCTACTGGATAATTTGCCACTTTGCTCTTATCATAATTCTAGCCATGGCTCAACCCATGACAGCCCATATTCTTCCAAAAATCAGTATTTTTGCTTGGATCTTCACCATCCTGGGTCACATTTAGATCATGGCATCCTTTGACACTAGATTAACTAAGAGAACTATGAAAGCACTAAAAAAATAGGTTAAACTCAATTGGAGGCATAAAATACATCAAGAACAAGGACTAAAATATAGTGTTTTCAGCACTTATCAGACAACTTCGATTAGAGTTAGTGGTCTTGCAGTGTTTATAACACAATCCTCAAATGCTCTTCATGTTCCTCTTTACTCTTAGAGTAAATCAAACTATCATCAATGAAAATGATCACGAACTTGTCAAGAAATGGCCTGAATACTCAGTTTATCAAGTATATGAAAGCAACTAGAGCATTTGTCAAACCAAACAATAAAACTGTGAACTCATAGTGACCGTATCTTATATGGAAGGCAGTCTTATAAATGTCTTCTCCACAGATCTTCAACTGATGATAGCCATACCTTAAATCGATCTTAGAGAAGTAACAAGCTCCTTGCAGTTGATAAAAAAGATCATCTATCCTTGGCAAAGGATACTTGTTCTTCATGGTGACTTTGTTGAGTTGGCGATAATTGATACACATATGGAACGAGCCATCTTTCTTTTTCACAAATAGCACTGGCGCCCCCTATAGCGAACTACTCAGTCGAATGAAATCCTTATAGAGTAGATCATGTAATTGTGTCTTTAATTCTTTAAGCTCTACCGATGCCATACGATATGGCAGTATTGATATGGGCTACGTGCTAAGTAGTAGCTTGATGTTAAACTTGATCTCACGATCCGGTGGTATTCTAGGTAGATCTTCTAGAAAGACATCCATGAATTCATTTACCACTGGTATGCTCTTGCCACGAACAATGGATTCCTTGTCGGTATCTATAAAGTGAGCTAAGTACACTTGGCACCCTTTCCTTAACATCCTTCTCGCTCCCAAAGCTGATATCAAATTTAGAGGGTTCTCATTCCTATCTCCTTAATACATAAACTTCTCCCTATTCTTAGTTTGAAACTCTACTAGCTTTTCTTAGTCAATACTCCATGCTCATAAAGCTAGTCCATTCCTAAGATTATGTCAAATTCTAGCACATCAAGTTCAAGAAATTCTGCAAGAAGTTTTCATCCATCAATGGCTATCTCACAGTCCTTAAACACATATTTCACTTACATCACCACCCCTAAAGGAGTTGACACTACTAAGGGTTCAATCATTAATTCCTTATTTCTACCAAGACTCTTAGCAAAATATGGAGATACAAATGAATGTGTAGCACTAGAATCAATCAAGTATCTTGCACTAGAAGCTTGGATGGGAATGATACCTATGATGCCTTCTTCTTAGAAGGCATTCTGTTATAACAAGTGTGGGTATTCAGTGCTAACTCCTTTCTAACCCATTTAACCCCACTATCAAACTATCATACTTACCATACATTTAACATGAGTACACATCATATCATATCACATCACAAGGCACTTATCACATGGTGAATATCACATATCATGGCAAATATCATGTATCATAATCATATAACACATAACTTATGGCATAAAGAACTCTCCTATCATATAAAAAGTAAATCATCTCATAAGCAATAAATTAATCAATCCACACTAAGTCGCTTAGCAATCAAATACTATCATTCGTATCGTATGACTCCTGTGCCACTAAGCTAATAGTTATCAACTACAAGCTTAAGTCTCAACTGTGCCCCTCATCAGGGTGAACATCA
The DNA here is from genome assembly GCA_947687605.1 of Reutealis trisperma. NCBI lineage: Eukaryota > Viridiplantae > Streptophyta > Magnoliopsida > Malpighiales > Euphorbiaceae > Reutealis > Reutealis trisperma. The sequence continues at coordinate 367,691 of CANTUT010001115.1, forward strand.
GGTAGCCTCCAAGGTCACTCAAGCGAATAATCAATAAGAGGGCAATTGGCCATAATATGACTAAAGCCACTACATCTATAGCAAAGGAAATCTTTATCCAACATGTGACATGTCGAAGATAAAGTCCTAGATGGTGAGTAGCAAGAATCTCCAGATGCATGGTCTCCCATCTGCTTGACATCTCTAGTCTTAAGCTGCTCCACATCCTCCCTCAAGGCATGAACTAAGGACCTAAGAAGTTGATTTTCCTCCATCAAGTCAGAGCAATCATTCTCCAATTTTAGAATCTTACTATAAACCCAGTCATAGTCTAGGCACTACTTAAGGTCCTCTTCTTTAGGTATCTTCTCTTCCTTACGGAGAATCACAAGTATTACTTTCTGGAATAGCTCATGCCAAGTCCTCTTGCACGTCACACAGAGTGCTCTAAGTCGAGGTCCTCTAGTAGGGGTACTTTTCTTGGTCATCTGATAAAAGAATCATAAGGCACATAGAACAATAATAAGGAGTACTACAGTTTATTAGGATTTTATAGAGCTATACTAGCAATGGACTACATGTGACATGACAGGAAAATTCCTATACTCTAGGATTATACTTAATCAACCAAATAAACAAACAAGTCTAAACTAGACTAAAACTACAGCTTTGATACCAATTTTATCACATCTCAATTATAGAGATATGATGGTCCTCGAACATGGGGAGGCATAAGGTCACCCACACCTGTAGAACCCACTCACGCATACAATAGCACTGCCTAAGATCATGCTAAACATCATGCATTAACTTGGATAACCAATAATAAAGGAAAACCTTAGTTGCAGAAGATCAGTTTTAAAAAAATATATATTTTAAAATAATCCATAAGAAAGGAACATTTTAAGACTCCAATTAAATCATCAAATAGAATATTCCAAAATAAAACTCTCTAACAAGGACTCCTAGAGCATCTAAAAGAGACTCTTTATATCCCAGCATGATAATAAACTTGGACAAGGAAATCCCCTAAGTAGAGTAGATGGCTTGAGCTATCACCTTGCTTCCTTATAATGCTCACCTGGAACCACACAAGAAAAAGGGGTGAGATAAATGATCTCAATTAGTAAATAATATAACTTATACAATAACACATATCCCTTGAAAATGGCTCATAATTCATAACTCATAGGTCATGATTCATAATTCATGATTCATAATTCATGGTTCATTATTTGCAATTTAGCAAGGCTCGTAAAAATCACACTTATCACTAGTGAGTGAAGACTCTTGCTTAATTCACTCAAATACACTGAGGAGAGGTAGCCTTAAGCCAAATTCCAACTCCTATCATTGAAGAAGCATGAAGCTAATCAGGCTCTATGGCTAGAATCGCCCCTTCTAGTTGAGGTGGATACTATGCCCCTATCCATCGAGTTAAGACCATATGCACAGGTTTCGATGATTTTTCGCATCAGCCAAGGATTTATGCATGAAAGGGTTCATTGGTACCATAACTAGAGCTAATTGCAATCACTTATAACAATAGCATTGAAAAATGCAATCACATATAACATAATAGAAATATAAGTTTAGCTTATTGAACAAATGATAAATAATAGTGTGGTTACAGAAAGAAAATAAGGTAAGGCAACAATTACAAAGATACTTTATTATCATTAATTAAACATTAATAGTTTTAGACCAATTGTCCTTTGGCAACCCAAGCTTAATAAAGAATCATATAGTTATAATTAGAATAGAAAAGAACTTAGGCTTCAAGAATTTCAAAGGTTCACATATCATGATAACATGTACTTATAACATGAACATAATGTTTACTCACTTTATGGTTCCTTAGCTCCTAGTGCTTGTAGTCTTTAAACTTCCAATAATCCTCAAGCTTTAACATACATTAAAATTCAATACTTAGCATTCACTTAACATCATGCTATCCTATCCCATAACTACCCCATGCATATATAATATTCACATATACTTGGAGTTGCACTTAGAAGTGCACTCATCACTTACACATAACATGTTGACTTTTTAGTCTTGCACACTTGGCCTTTTAGGCTCACATGAAAACAAATAATAACTTATGCCAAGAATTTTCCATAGCCAAACACAATAAATTATGATCTTAATATCAATTCAATTTCACTTCCAACTTGTCACACTTAATACTTTTCATATAACTCAACTTAACACGTAACTTTAAAAGTACCATACTTATCTCTTTTGACCAAATTATACAATCAATCTCATAGTCAATTTAAGATCATTAATCCATAATTAATACATCATAAGGCCTAATTCATATGCCACTTAATCGTATACACATATTAATCAAACATGGTAGTTAGGGTTTAGTGTAGGCCGAACCTCTCTAGGCTTTGTCTAGAGTTACTCCTTCAACCAACATGCAATTAAATCATGTATTATTCATATACACATGTTAACAATCATTAAAATATAGCACACAAAATTATAGACATTGGGATCAAAATGCCACTATAGGCTGAATCATACAAACCATGGAAACCATAGATTTTCTTGTTTTTCACACTTTCTGTTTATTATAGTAATATGCAAAAACATAATTTAAACTAATATTTTTCATCTAAACATAACAAAAATCATTTTATAACACCTTAATATAAAAATTGGCGCCCTCCTTGCTCATATGCACGAAAATTCTAGGGTTCACCTTTGGTGGATTTGCAAAGAAAGAGTTGTATTTACGGTTGAAAGTAGGTTTCTCCTTCAATTAAAACACCTAGGCCAAATTTAACATCAATAAAAATATTAAATATAAAGGCCCATATGGATTTCTCATGGTTAATTTCATAAAAATCAAATAGTAGATTGAAAGAATAGAAAAACTTATGAAGACAATCACGAAATCGCAAGGTTTGAAGGCACCTTTGTGAATTTTGGCTGAGAGAATTTTTCTATAAAAATCTGATGGAAAATAGAATGGTGGCTGCCAAGAGGATGCGGTGACCAAATATAGAATTAGGGTTATGATGCAAAATTACAAGTTTGCTATTAATGAGCTAGGTTAGGAGTGTTTTGGTGTGTTGGGCTTTAATAAGTTGGATCTTTTAATTTCATTTATGGGCTGTTTATAAATGATTAAAAATAATTTTTTTATTATTTTCATTAAAATCCCCCCAAAAATATTTATTTAAAAATATTTTAAAAATACTCATAAAAATTATTTTATGCTTAAAAATCATTTTGTGCATGAAAATTCACTTTATGTGCAATAAATTAATTTATGCATATACACTTCACATAAATCACTTAATTCACATTAATAATTCATATTATGCATACTATAACTAATCTAACATGCCACATACTCATCAATCACATAACACATGAATTTCCATAAAAGCACACATTTTGTTATAATAGCTCTAAACTCAAGTAAGTTGTCACGAAACTCCAATGGTGGGTGTGGGTTGTTACAAGTAGTCTAAGCCTTCCTCATTCACATGCATCACATTATGCAAAACTGCTCAAGTCTTGTGGTTAGGCATTCCCCCTAACAGAGATTGGGTACTATCCCCTACCCGCAGGCTTATACCAAGTGCACAAAGTCTGATGTCTTTCCTCATATCAACGAGGATTTCTACTTAATCATAGGCATCAATGAAAGACATATTCAAGGTCTATATTAGGAATTCAATGGAAAATAGTTGGCATATTAGTCATTCCATCATTAGGTATAACATAGCACCAATGTAAAAGGCTCATCATGCTCAAATTATCATATAAGAAAGATATTGAGTTCAAAGGCTCAACAATCCATGGGCAACACATATTCAATGTCTCTTTAAAGTATGCATCAAAAGATGGCATTTCAAATAATGGTTTGCAAACAATATGGCACAATTACATTATATTATTAAGTACTCACCTTAAACTCATTTACTATTATTGATTGTTCATTCTTGATTAATTTAATGTTCTTCATGGTCTTGAGCAATTTTCTTACCCTTGCCTTGAAGTTTTACACCCATAATATTTCAATTACATATCAATTAGTAACTAATGGTGTTACCAATTATATCTTATACTTATTTTATTTCTTCAACTTACAATAGAGATGTATCAATAGTATCATATACATAATTATACCTATTCTTATTTCTAATCATTTCCAAGCTAAATTCCTCATTTAATTTCATGATTTCAAGTTTAAATCTCAAAATTCCCAAATTGTTCCATAAACCCTAAAATTGGGGGAAAACCATTAATTTCCCTTTCAAACTTCAAATTAGTTATAGATTCATCAAATTAACACCTAGGTAATCAATTTCCACTAATTATTTTGAGTTAATTCACTCTTATTCATATGAACCCTAACTTATCCCACTTAGGTCAAATTTGGGAAAAACTTATAATTCCTCATCAAATCTTTAAATTAGTTATAGAAATGTTAAATTAACATAACATAAAACATATATGATCACTCAATTATCACAATCTAATACTAGAACACCAAGTTCCTCTTTTAAATAAGTTTATGCCACTAAGATTTTCAAGTCTTAAATCAAGTTCCTAAAATTCATTTTAATACTTCTAAATCATTTTTCATCTAAAACAACCATAGATGTATTCAATTAGAATTTAGAATAGTTCTTTGATCATTTACTAATGTTAGTCGAATTCCCCCTTTAGTGATACTTAGGCATTTTCATGTTTTATTTGTCTATCTTCATATTAATTCTTTAATTCTCTAACCAAATCTCCATATTTCATCTAAGAACATCCAAAACTATATCTTATGTATGCACACCCCTATGGCCAAACTTACATATATGGTGTAGAAGAAATTTTGTGCAATGAAAATGCTAAAATTATACTTAAAACTTAAAAAAGGAAAGATGTATAAGATTTCTTACCTTGGATAACTTTGGTTTGCTAAGGTTCTTATTGCGATTGGTGTAGAGAGAGTTTCTTTTGTTATTGTAAAACTTTGGTGTAGAGATAGGCAAAATGATGTTCATAACATAAATTTGCTTATATATTTATATAATGGGTTGGATGGTGAGGATTTGATGAAGCTCCATTTAATGGTCAAGATTTAATCACAATGGATGGCTATAATTTGATCAAGTTGGATGGCTAGGATTTTCTCTACAATTGTGATGTTCATCATGATAGTATGCAAATCCTAAAAATGCACCTAGACTCATGTGTAGAGAAGGTGAGAGTTCAACTTGGTTTAAGATTTTGACTTGGTCAATTTTTGTGGCTAGCTTGGTCAAATTTCGTGACTCTCTCTACAACATCATTTTTTTTTCTTAAGCCAACTATTCTAGCTCATAATCTTTGGTATTCACTCACTCTTGGGCCCATAGGCTAGCCACCTCCTATTGGGCTTTGGCCTTTGGTGTTCTAAGGCCTATTTATAAGCCCATTAACATACTTAAAAAAATTTCTTTTAACTTCCTTTCATTCCTTTCATTATAACTTTCAAATTTATATTCTGTAACTTCTTTATATACATCATTAGTTATCATATGAACTCTATTTAATTCATTAGAGCACAAATAGTCATGATAAAATCATATACTAGGCAAACATTGCATATTAAGTCACAAGATTCCTACCCAATTCCTTATCATTTCTATGCTATACTAACATTCAAAAATCTAATCCTCTAGTATTATTAGTAATTAGAATAGGCTAAAAAATCCTTGGGTATTACATTTTTACCTTAGGCTTTCAATGGCAAGGAATATAAGGAATGAGTTTGGCACCAGATCTAAGTTTCACCTTAGATTGTGGATGGCTTGAGCACTCCTTTTGGAAGAAAAACTCTTGAATAGCGTGAACTCTTCTTGAAAGGACTTAGATAACACCATTGCTTGGATCACAATCTTCTTTCTTGAAAAGAGGCTTAGAGATAGGGTTTAAGGTGATTAAGTGGCTTATAACTAGGGTTTTATGTTATGGAAGAGGTTCTCAAATGGGACTTTTGGAAATTTGGAGATTTGGAAAGAGGGTTTTGATGATTAGGAAGCTTAGAAATAGGATTTAAAAAGCTTTAGAAAGAGTATAGAAGTATGTAATTGTGTATATAAATTATTAGAAGGTGCAAAGTTTTTATAGGGGGAGTCTGGAAGCTCAAAACAATGATTTTTCAATGTGAGATCAGGAAAAAATGTGCTACAACAGCTAATCAAGGATTGCAGTAACCCAAATACCCAAAAGCCCACTACACAAAAATGTTCCTAACCTATTTCATTAAGGATAAAAGTGGAAATTCCACTCTAACCCTAATATATATTCTAATTTTCAGCCAAACAAGGGTTTCCAATAGCCATTCCCTTATTCTTTCTGTATTCTGGTAGAAAAACCTCTCAAAATAATTCTCTTTACCAAAATATCGAAAACACTTTACCATTTCGCAATTTCGTGACCGTAATCATAAGTTTTTATTCTCTTTCACTTTCTAAATTGTTTTCTATGAAATAAATTATGGGAAAATTATTTTGAACTATTTGATTACTGATTTCTATATATTCAATTCTGTTTGAGTGAATTTTTGGGAGAGAAAATTTATTTTCTACCGAAAACACGATTCTTTCCGCAAGATTTCTCCAAAGGTGAATTCTATAACTTAAAATCACAATTTTATTGCATAAACATCATAAGGGGGGGTGATTTGTACTTGTTTGCATTCTAAACTGATTTTTGATTTGTTTTGATGAAAAATATTGCATGAAATAATATTTCTGCATATTTTTGCGATAACCGAAAAGTTTCGAAAAACAAAAGAGTTCAAGGTTTTCGTGTTAGGACTTGGAAATTGGAAAATTTTATTCTTTCATGAATACATGGCTGCTGATTTGTGTGAATTGATGTTCTAATATGATATTTGTTTTGTTTAGATGGAAAATAATGACTTGAATCATGTGTCTATTTATCGTTGAAATAAACGAAATGCGCGGAAAGCGCGGAAACTCATGATTTTTCACCTAAGCCTTTGAACTTGGAATTTTTTTGTATAAACCCTACCTATGGCTGCCAATTCATTGAGGAATGTATTCTAAACTGATATTTTCAATGATTGAATGAAAATAATGGTTTAAACAACCTGTTTGCATATTTCTGAATTAACCGAAAAATACCGAAAATAAGAAAACTCATGTTTTATGCACTATAATGCAAAAGATTGAACTTTTATATATTAATGGCACCAATAGTGGCCGATTCCTATAAATTTAAGTTCTAAAATGATTTTTGTCATGTTTACATGAAAAATCTTGGTTCAAACTATGTTTTTACATATTTCTGAAATAGATGGAAAGCACGAAAAGAAGAAGGCATTCGGCCTACATGAACAATTGTGTCCAAATGTTTATAAATTTTATGTGATGTGTCTTGGTGAATGTTGACATGTATGTATTTATAATAGATGATGAAATTGCATGTTAGTTGAAGGTATGATCCTAGATGAGCTAAATGCATTATGGTATACCTAAGGTATACTTAAGGTATCTTAACCTTGTATTGTGGTTAGAATGCAAATGTGATTGAGGAATTTGGAACTAGATGTCATGATGAATAGATGATGAATATATGGTTATGAGTTAATGAAGTAAACGGGATCATAAGAGTTAAGTATGATGTTTGAAGAATTAATTGTTAAGTTGACATGTATGGAAGTGTAAAGTGAACTAAGATAATTGACAAGTGAATTGATATTGGGGTAATAATAATGTGATGACCTTAAAAAGGTATTGATATGATTGCAATGTGTTTTCATATGAGCCTATAAGGCCTAGATATGCAAGACTTATAAGTCAACGTGATATGTGCAAGTGATGAGTACACCTGTGAGTGAACTCTAATGTGTATGCTATATGTGTATGGGTAGTTATGGGATAGGAACATCATGAGTAAATAAATACTAAGTATTAAATCAAATATTATGTTAGAGTTTGAGGAGCCTTAGAAGTGCAAAGGGGACTATGAGTACTAGGAGCAAAGGAACCCTAAGGTGAGTAAACACAATGTTTTTGTTACAAGTGTGAGTAAATACTATGTTCATGCTACAAGCATGAGTAAACATCGTATTCACGTTATAAGGGTAAGCAACATTTTGTTGTGTTACAAGAATGTGATATTGATATGTGAACCTTTGTGATCTTTGAAACCCAAGTTCTTTCTATTTTAAAATTTATGATTTCTTGTTAAGCTTGGGTTGCCAAAGGACATTTGGTCCAAAATTATTTTGTTTATCCAATGAGAACTTTTTGTGAATGACACCCTAACTTGTATTCTTTCTGGAACTACACTTTCATTGTATTATTGTTGAAAGCCAAACCACTATTGTTATTGAAATACATGTTATTGTTGCCTTATGTGATATTGTTAATTGTGTTTACCAATAGCTCTAGCTATAGTACCTTTACCCTTTATGCAGAATCCTCGTGCCAATACGTGTAATCAACGAAACCTGTGCACATGGTCTTAACCCGATGGATAGGGGTAGTGTATCCACCTCAGCTAGAAGGAGCGGTTCTAGCCGTGGAGCCTGATCAGCTTCACGCTTTCTAAGTGATGGGAGTTGAAATTTGGCAAAGGCCACCTCTCCTCGATGTATTTGGAGTGAATTGAGTATAGTCTTCACTCTATAAGTATTATAAGTGTGATTTCTACAAACTTGCTAAATTGAACCCTTGCTAAATTGCAACCTGATTCATGAGTTATAAACCATGAACTATGTGTATGAGCTATGTGTTTTCCTTTCAAAGGAATATGTGATAATGTATGTGCCTTTTTGTTTACTCATTGAGATCATCTATCTCACCCCTTTTCCTTGTGTGGTTCTAGGTGAGCAAATGTGAGGAGGCAAGGTGATGGCTCAAGCATTCTACTTCGCTTGGGGAATTCCTTGTCCGAGTTATCAATAATACTATGTTTACGAAGTCTTGTCTTTAGATGCTCCGAGAATGTTAATTGATACTCATAGAGATTTATATTATTCTCCTTATGGATTTTATATGTAACGATTTACTTTAAGTCTTCCGCAAATTATGGTATTTATCTAAATGTTTTAAATGAGTTAATGAAAAAGGTTCGGTAAGATCCTAGGCATGATTGTTATATGTTAATGGGTTCTACGGGCATGGGTGACCTTATGTCTCCCCATGTTCTAGGACCGTCGTATCTCATAAGATTGGGATGTGACACCGTAGGGCCTACTGTGGCACCTATACCAACTACAGTGGCAGCTACGGTAACCTTGGCCAACTACGAGTTGTTACAGCCAACCTGCTAGTTGCTGAACCTCATTTTTTGATATGTTCTCATTGTTTCTTATCCGATTTAAGCCTAGTTTGATTCTATGGGTTCATAATCGAGTACTGGTCATTTGGAGGTATAAATTTGAGGAAATCTATTTTTCAACGGGAAGCTGTCTCCTTGACCCCTACCAGCTAACTAGCTAATAGGACTACCGTACTGGCTCTGTATAATGCACTAATCTTAATAAGTATTAAGCTGCAGCTGGATTATAATGGTGCAAATTTGAAGGTTCACAAGAACCTGATCACATAATGAATTTGAATGGGTTGAGCAAGATGAGCCTAGAGTACATATAACACTTATGTCTCTGCTAGGAGGTGTCAAGGATCTTAAACGAGTATGCTTTAGGTGTATTTTTGTTTAATAATATGAATCAAGCATACATATTTATGGTAAATTAGATTATATTGTTATTATTAGCATACTTAAGTCTACACTATCCATTCCAATGTATGTGCACTAGATGTGTGATCAAGCTAAGTCAAGTTGACATATTGCTGAGCTCTAACTCAACTCGATTAGAAAATTTTATCTAAATTTTTTAACTTATTTTAATAAATGCAATAAAAAATGGTTTAGTGAGAAGCAAGTAGAAAAATGGTTAGCAAAGAATAGGGCAAGGATATATGAATAATACAATGTATGCATGATTGACAAGTCAAGTGTTAATGTTGGGAGTGAGGATTTGGCTCACTAGAAGGGTAAAAAAAAATTATATATGAAAAATCCCTATAGATGCAATATTTTCATTTTTTTTTTTTGGCTCCTTGTACTAGGAGGCATCTTCAACAATTGGGTTTGGGTCCCATACTTTCAACAAATTTAGAGAAGCAAATACAACTAAATATAAGAGTAGAGTGGATCAAAAGGGTTTGATGGTGTTTTCATTTCTTTTAACCTACCTTTGTATCTTTAATTTTTCATGGTTTCCAATTTTTTCCCTATATATTTACAGTGTGTAGGGGGTTGTGGTTGAGAATGTAAATTCTTAGTAGGTTGTTAGCTCTTATTGAAAAAGCAGCTGCCATGTAAATTCATAAAGCCAATGCATTACAGATTTTTCCTCATTCTTTGGTTGATAAAAATTCAGTTCAAGTTTGTTGAAATCAAATGCCATCTACATTAACTATTGAATGCATCTTCAGATTTGTCTTCTTTTAGTTGAAGCTTAAAGGACCATGAAATAGTTATGGATGAGCCAAGGTACTCTTTTTTTTTTTTTTGTCATTATTTTTTTTTAAATCTTGGTGAAGGGGTCTGGTTTTATTAAGTTCTTGATTTATACTTTAAGTTATATTATCATCATAATCTCATAGGTTATATTATCATCATAAGCCCTTGTTTTAGCCCTAATAAATTTGTATTTGTGTTTTTCTTCTAAACATATATTTTGTTAAATTTTTAATATAAATTTGGGAGAACCAACCTTAAAAGGTAGCTTTTTAAGGTTAGGAAGTCCATTTCTATATTAATCATTTAATATTTTTATATTTAATCAATGTGGAATGTTCTAACACTCTCCCCTTAAGTGATAATAGGATATTCAAAGTTGTCACTTAAAACAATTAGATAATTAGGTACTTAGGTAATCCAGAACAACTGGAAAGGTAATTAGGTACTTTAGTATACCGGAATAACCGGTAAGATAATTAGTTACTTGGTACTTGATTTACTTGAGTATTTAATTGAACATGGTACTTAGTTACTTGATACTTGATTTACTTTGAATACTTTATTAAACATGGTACAATTTATTAAACATGATCATTCTGCTCTGATACCATGTTAAATTTTTAATATAGATTTGAAAAAACCAACCTTAAAAGCTAGCTTTTTAAGATTGAGGAGTCCATTTCTATATTAATCACTTAACATTTTTGTATTTAATTAATGTGGGATGTTCTAACATGTTTCACCATTTCATGCATTGAATGAAAGAAAGATTGCATCTACATGATTTAAACTTACAACAAAATTCTTAATCGTTTGTTTCACCACTTCATTCTTTGAATAAATTTAAATGTAGAACTTCGAAATTTTTTCATCAGACATAAGTCAATAGTCCAACTAAATTGTGCCAACAGAGAGGAAGAGACAATGCCATTTAGAATTGTAAATAAATAATAATTTTAAGCAAAATGATTGAATTCATACATACAAAAGTTGAATAAATCCAAAGTTAGTTATGAAGAAAGTGAAAATTCATAAAAAGAAACTTTGACTACCATGAATTAAATCATTTATTGAATGAAAGATTTCCTTTATAGATAAAAATTTTGTTATTTCTATATCCTTGGCTTCCTTTGTGAGTTATAGACAATCTTAATGATCAACAATATCAATGGCTTATTTCTTTACTTCTGTTGTTTCATCTTAAAATTACCCTAGTCTTCTCAGCGATATGTGGGATAAAGAGAGGTTTGCCTTGTTGAAATTCAAGGGCAGCTTTGTTATTGATTGCAGTGCTTCTGTAACATGATCCTTCTGTTATTCAAAGGTTGAATAATGGGCATCTGTATGATTATGAAGAAAATATAAAAAAAAAATCCCCCTTTATCACTACAAAAAAAGCGCAAAATACCGACTAAATTTTTTGTCGGTAAACACAGAAAATTAGTCGGTATTTAAAATTTTCGACCATATACCGACAATTAAATTTAGTCGGTATTTTCATTGTCGGTAAAAAAAATACCGACTGTAGGCAAAATAGTCGATAAATACCGACGGATATTTTTGTCAGTGTAGTGGTTTATTTCTGTCGGTAAATTTATAAAGAATAGTCGGCTCAACAAATTATCGACTAAAAATTTAGTCAGTAAAATGTAATTTTAGTCGGTAAATTAGCAAATTATTTTGTCGCAATGTTTTTCCGACTATATTTTTAGTCAGTAATCTATAAGTTTCGGTCAGTAAATATATAAAATATTGGCAAAAAAGCATTTTTACCGACTAATATTTAGTCGGTAAATCAAAAATTTTTTAGAAGGAAAATTTTACTATCTAAATATTGTTGTCGGTAAACAGTAGGTAAATTTACCAATAATTATATTTGTCGGAATTGATTGTCGGAAAATCACTAACAAAACCTCGTAGTCGTTATTTAGTCGGTAATTATATTCACATTTAGTCAATAATTTGTCAGTAAATATTATTATTCTTTTTAGCTAATATTAATCCAATTTTAAATAAAATATAAATAATAAAAACATATATATATATATATATATATATATATATATATATATATATATATATATATATATATATATATATATATATATATATATATATATATATATATATATATATATATATATATATATATATATATATATATATATATACAAAAACTAATGATATCATAAATGTGAAAGTTAACATTCTAATTCATAGATATATATAAAAATTTCATACAGATAATAAAAATAAAGTAATAATTATATAGTAATTAAAATCCAATAAAAAATAAAATGTCCAAAATAGATATACTACTATGTAGGTAAATGATCATCTCTGTCATCATCATGCTGAGAATCATGTGTATTTGGAGGAAGCTGAGAATCAGGACGAGCCAGAGGACACTGAGAAGCAATTAGGGTACTCATCTGAGTAGCCAAATCTCGTGTAAGGTCCCGCAACTCCTAAATCACCCTATCCTGCTCTATCATCCTCTGAACCTACTGTGAAAGTTGCTCCTGTAGTTGTTGAATTTCAGCAGTATGTTGTTCCCAAGCGTGGCTTGTCCCTGAAGTAGAGGCATTAGATGATGGGTAATATTCTGACCCTTGAGATCCAAGACCATAAATTCGATTTCTTTTTCGTCCACCAACTACATCCAAATACAATCTATTTTCATCTATGGTCTCATTTGACTGGGTCATTTATTCTCGTCTGGTCTCAATAGCATCCTTAAAAAATATATATAAAAAAGATAATATCAATACAAATAGATAAAAAAAAAAAAGTGTAATATAGATATTATTTAAAGTAATTAAGTTGACGTACATGAACAGCTTTTGACCTCTGGTCGATAAAAGTCTGACCATCCCCTTTCTTTGTATGAGTGCAAACAAATAACTCTGTAGTAGTGGGTTGTCGGCCTAGTTTTTCAGCCTAAAAAAATAAAGACAATTCAAATCATTAAAAAAATAATTTCAAATAAAAAAAAGAAAAATAAAGTTGCATATTACCATACATGAAAAAAAAAGATATATATATATATATATATATATATATATATAAATTTAATAAACAATTACAAGTCGTTTCCCATGCTCATAATGGGTAGCAGTGCCTCCGGTGTGAGTTAATGGTCCAGAACCATCACTGGACTGTGACATTCTATTTTTCGAATATTGCACAGACCGTTCTTTCACTTCTAGTTTATTCCAATGGCCCTGCCATCTATCCCACACTTCTTCATTTGCAAATTTTGGCTTCTTCCCAGCTTTTTTGATCTCACATATCATGTCTTTATACCGAACTGCAGCTTTCACCTTCCATGCTGCATGGATTAGTGCATCTAATGCTTCATCCCAGATGCATGCTTTCTGCCCAAAATATATGAATAATGAAATTTGTTAAATTATTCAATCTAACATAAATAATTTGTGTGAAATAAAAAATTGAATTAAATACCTGAAATTCCTCCCAATAAAATTTCTTCTTTAACTCACTAACAGTTCTCCATTGGATAGTTTTCACCCCCTCTTCATCGACACCCTCCTCAAAAATCTTTCTAATTTTTTGTGAGCATGTCCTAAAAGGCTCCAAACTTAAAACCGATTAAATTACTTATAAGAACATACTAACATGTAATTTTTACATAAATAAAGTTGCATACATTAGCAAGTAATAAAAGAAATGTTACAAATTAGTAATCAAACACACTTGTAAATCAAACCAAGCATTTTACTAAAAATCCGGCAGAGTCTCCCCTATAAAATCAACATATTCCCCCCATAAAATGGTTCAATTTCCTAATAAACACTTCAATTATCACATCAACTCAATCACATATCACCACAATCACACATCACCACAACCACACATCACCACAATCCCACATCATCACATCACACAAAGAAATCATCAAGCCTAATAAAGTGAGCCTAATAAAGTGAATTATTTTATTTAATATCTAATATAAACCAATAGCAATTAATAATTACTTGTTAAAATTAATGTATATTACTTACTTTTCACCGCGTAAGGTGACATGTAATTGGCCTTGTCTAGAAGTAGAGCTAGAATGAGCAACAGAAGCACCTGCTGACTATCCATCTGTCTGTGAAGGCTGAGATTGTGATTAAGGAGTCGTATGCATAGCAGATGGAGATGACGATGTCGATGGTGATAATGGTGAGGACTGTGTTGTCGTAGTAGCAGGTTGAGGTACTTGTTGAGGTGGTGGTACTGATAATTGTGTCGTGGTAGTAGCAGGTTGAGGTGGAGGAGGCACCGGTGATGATGTCGTGGCAGTAGCAAGTTGAGGTGATGATTGAGATGGAGGAGGAACCAGTGATAGGATCGTAGCAGTAGCAGGTTGAGGCAGTGGTTGAGGTGTAGGTGGTACCGACAATATGGTTGTGGCAGTAGCAGGTTGAGGTGGAGGTGGTACAGGTGATAGGATCGTGGCAGTAGTAGGTTGAGGTGGCACCGACTGTGAAGGATGTGTTTGTGAATCTGAATGTGTAGACCCACCAGAAGGTTGGGATTCGGCTGAATTATTCCTAACCAATTGTCTCTTGTTGGGATCCCGCTTCCTACCCATCTTAACAGTCAACCTACAAGAATAAAATTTTAATTAGTTAGATCATTAATATAAATGCAAAATAATAAAATAGCACTATTTATTGAATAAAAGCACATAATAATGCATAAAATCATTAAAATAAATAATAACCAAACATTCATTCATCACTATTAAAATATAAATAATACATCAAATGCAATAAATTAAATACAAATTAAATATTGTCCAAACTAATCACTATCACTATCTTCCTCAAATTCATCTTCACTTTCACATTCATCTGACACTTCTGATTCTGTCTGTAGTATAGGATCATCTGAAAGCTCAGCTTCATCATCTCCTAAATCAACAAGTACTCCATCTATATCATGCAACGAACTAGATTCATCAATGCTTATAGATGTTTCAGTAAGCTGCAAACTGATGGGCTCATCTTCTTGAAATGCTATGGTAGCATCTACTGTTTTCTCAATTATTATAGGAACATCCATAACATGCCTAGCTTTAACTTTGCAAACCGCCCACCAGTCACACTTGTCTCTTCTCAAGCTAGGATAAGGAACATAATATACCTGTGCTGCTTGCATTGCAAGAATAAACGGATCATACTTGTTTAGTTTGCGCCTGTGATTGACATCCACTAAAGGGTATTGTTTATGAACCTTAATCCCAACATTATTAGTAGGATCAAACCAGTCACACTTGAATAGAACAGTGTGCTTAATTGGGAGCCTTGGATATTCCAACTGCAAAATCTCTATTAATCGTCCGTAGTAATCACTCTCAGACTCGCTGTAATTTGTGCCCTTAATGCAAACTCCGCTATTTGAAGTGGCCCTAATCGAACCATGTGATTCTATATGAAATTTAAAACCATTGACGAAATACATAGGAAATGATTCCACAGTACGTAATGGGCCTTTTGCAAGATCTTTGATGAACTCATTGTCAATGAAGTTATCACGTGCCTATTATGAAAACAAAAGTGTACTACGTTATCACATGCCTATTATGAAAATAAAAATTTAGTGCGTATATATGTTTTATTACTTACATATTTCTCAAACTAGATGACAAAATGGTCATCGAGCATATGATCAAGCTCAGCATCAGTGATGTAAGGTGATGCTTTTTTCACTTCATCAATGTACAGTCTATTTGAAAACAAGACAATAAATATTTTAGATAAATTTTTTAAGGAAAATTGAAGTCGTTTTACTTTTCAACACACTTACACGACATATGGATTGACCTCTTCACAATTCAATAGAATATAATTACGCGCTGCTTTATATTCAGTGTCAGACAATCTCCTTTTTTTTTATCGTCCATATGCTCGACCAGGATGTTTAAATATTGAAAGATTCCCTTTTATCTCTTCAACATCCCCACCATCATCATTTCGAGGCACTTTTCGCAGCCTTGTGTAAACATGGGGCTCAAAATAATATGAACAAAAATTGGACGCTTCTTCCACTAAATATGCATTACAAATTGAACCATCCACCTTCGCTTTATTAGTTACATTCTTTTTCAACCAACGAAGAAATCTATATGAAGATGCATGAATAAGCTTATATAAGTAATCAATTTTAAATAAAGAAATATTCATTTTGAGTGTAATTGTTTTACCTTTCAAAAGGATACATCCAGCGATAATGAACCGGATCAGTAATTTTAGCCTCATAAGGCAAGTGTACCGGAAGATGTTCCATAGAGTCAAAAAAGCTAAGAGGGAAAATACGCTCTAATTTACAAATAATAATTGGAATATCTCTTTCAAGCCTCTCCATATCCCCCACTGTAATTGTGGTTGAAGATAAATCTTTGAAAAAAAGGCTTAACTCGGTAAGAGCTTACCACACATTTGCAGGCAAGAGCTCACGAAATGCTATGGGAATTAACCTCTGCATAAACACATGGCAATCGTGGCTCTTCATCCCAAACATCTTCAATTTTCTCATGTCTACACACCGCCCCATATTGGAAGCATAACCATCGGGAAATCTAAGATTTTTAACCCATTCAAACAAAACTTGTTTCCTAGGTTTATCTAATGTGTAGCATGCTTTCGGATATTTTCCTGTAGCTTCATTTTTTTCTAACTCAGGCCTTCGGCACAACTTCTTCATGTCTTCCCTTGCCTTCTCATTATCTTTAGTTTTCCCCTTGATATTAAGTACAGTATTAAAAACATTTTCAAATACATTCTTCTCAATATGCATCACATCTAGATTATGTCTAATGAGATTTGAACTCCAATATGGCAGATCCTATAATATACTTCTTTTCTTCCAGCCACAGTTCTTACAAATTGGACCATTAATCTCTTCAGCATTGAGTTCAATCACTTTCCTCAATCCCAATTCATTTAATTCCTGTAAAATTTGATGACCATTCTTAATGGGTGGTGCTTGTGAATTCTCCATTCTATTTTTCAAGAACCAATTTTTGTTACGTTTGAAAGGATGATCCTCAGGAAGAAATTTACGGTGATTATCAAACCAAGTCATCTTTCGACCATGGGTTAGTGTAAATGCTTGTGAATGTTCCATACAATAAGGACAAGCTAGTTTCCCAGCTGTGCTCCAACCTGAAAGCATTGCATTAGCAGGAAAATCACTAATAGTCCACATGAGAGCTGCTCTCATTTGGAAATTTTGTTTCCTTGATACATCATATGTTTGTGCACCTACATCCCAAAGATGTTTCAACTCTTCAATCAATGGTTGAAGGAAAACATCTATGTGGTTTTTTGGGTTGGTAGGCCCAGGAATAATTATAGATAAGAACATGTATGTCTCTTTCATACACATTCATGGGGGCAAATTGTATGGGGTAACTATAACTGGCCATGAAGAATATTATTGTCCAGATTGACCAAATGGTTAAAAACCATCAGTACACAAGCCCAACCTCACATTGCGGCTCTCAGAGGCAAATGAAGGATGTGTGCGACTAAAATACTTCCATGCCTCAGAATCAGATGGATGACACATTCTCCCTTCTTCATGCAAATGCTCATCATGCCATCGCATATATGAGGCTGTTGTTTGTGAAGCATAAAGTCGTTGCAACCTAGGAGTTAGAGGAAAAAAATACATAACTTTGTTTGTTATATTTTTACCATGTTCCCCTGGTCCCCTTTTCTTCTTAAATCGACACTCATTACAAAACTTACATCTTGTCAAGTTATCATCAGCACCCCAGTATATCATACATCTATTCTTGCAACAGTCTATCTTTTCAACCGGAAGACCAAGGCCTTGAACTAATTTCTTAGTCTTGTAAAAATTATCCACCATTTTATTATCCTCAGGTAAAGCCTCTTTTAAAAATTGTGTGAAATCATCATAACATCTCTCTGAAAAATGGTGCTCCGACTTCATATACAACAATCGTGCCACAGCCGACATTTGGGAATGCTTATTACACCCATCCCACAATTGTTCATCGACTGCATTAAGCACATCGAAGAATTTTTGTGCAGCTAGATTAGGTTCTTCATCCATGTATTCTGTATAAAAATCAGGCCCAGCTGCATCAAGAATCATCTGTCGGTATGTATTTGGTGCTTGTGTATCCACATCTGTAGATGCAAAGCGTTTAGAATGCTCAGATTCTGCACTCATATACGGTTCTCCATGTCGATTCCATTCATAGTAATCCGGAATGAATCCTTTTCTGAAAAGGTGCAATCTCACGTCTTCAAGCGTTTGGTACTTTCGATTGTGACACTTCTTATAAGGACACCTTATCTCAGTCACATCTTGCATACTCGAATGATTACAAGCAAAAGTAACAAAGGTTTCAACACCATCAACAAACTCATTGTTAATGGTGCCATCAGCATTAAGCCTCTTGTACATCCATTGACGATCAACTCTCATTTTTTGTTCTTGTGTTTACCTAGGGATGCACCAAAGTTAAAAAAGAAAAAAATTAAATAAATATCTAGGGATGCACCTAAATTCCCTAAATTTTTATTTGTTATCCATTTATTATTATAATTTCCTTAGTTAGGCAACAATAAAAATTAATAGTTGTCTAAAAATGGTGAAGCAAAAATTCTCTAAATTAATAGTTACATATTTTCAAATTAAAAGTTACATACTCATTTTTTTAAATTATTATTAAAACATGAAATAAAACCCCAATCTGTTTTTCTAATTATTGAATTTGAAATAGACCTTAAATTAAAACCCCAATCTGTTTTTCTAATTAGACTTGCCTAACTAATTTTAGGTTTATGTGAATTTTTTAAATCTCAATTTGATTTTTTTTAATTATTAAAGTTCACATGCTGAACGTAGTGTTGGCATGGAAAGTTCAGAATCAATAACTACTAACAAAACAAATGAAGGAGTTCAAGTTACACAGGTGCAATCTCAGGTTGGGCTGTGTTTCATGTTCATTCTACTGGAAAAATAAAAAAGAAAACAACAGAGCAAGGACTGAAGAAAACAACAGAGTAATGGGTATAAGACACTAGCTAATTTGCAATGGAAGAAGCAATCAAATAGAGTTGGATTCTTTTCTAATAATATAAATGGAAACATGCAGCAAATACAATCAAACACTCACAAACTTTTAAGCATACGTATCCAGTAATCTATAAAGTTGACAATATATATAATCTGACTATATTTATACATGAAATATAAATAAATTAAATATAAAATCTAGACAAGATCAATTATGCAGGAGATTTGGACCCTGGAGTATAACAGACTCAAAGCAAAGGTTGAGCTGTTACAGAGAAATCATAAGTACTAATTATAATAAACTTGATTTTTTCTTGGTTCAATGATATGGTTAAATCCATTTTTATTTATAATTTTAATAATATTAATTTGTCAATTCGCAAACCTCACCAGGCACTATTTGGGAGAAGATTTAGACTCCTTGAGCTCTAAAGAGCTACAAAACTTGGAACAACAACTTGATACTGCTCTTAAGCACATTCGGTCAAGAAAAGTACATACATTGGTGTTTATATATACTTTATGTCAACTGAAATTACTAGCTAATATGATTTATTTCTTGTAGAACCAATTGATGAATGAGTCCATCTCTGAGCTTCAGAAAAAGGTATAATAATTAATTAATGCCATTTTGAGTTGCCAGCTTAATTGAAATTAGACATAGTTGTGTGGCATATGAATGTTTGGTTAGAACTTGATAACAGAGATGTGATTGGGAGTTTGAGTATGTTATTATCTTGTATTTAGTAATGAACCGAAATGTATACACAAAAAAGATTGCAAAATAGAAAAGGAGAAGAATTATAAATTAAGAATATATAGAAAATTAGAAATATATGAATATATAGCTAATTAGAAATATACATTCATAGAACTTATGAGCAAGTGGGAGAATCATAGAGACAAATTTTTATAGATGCTTTTTGAAATTAAAAGACTAACTACAGTGTCTAGCTGATTCATTTGCACTTGAAGTTGTAGTTACTGAATTAGAATCCAATTTTAATTTATTACAATCATTAAAAATCAATTTGTTATAATAAGATTATTTAATTCTGATTAATTGGTTATTGGATTGTTGGTATGCCAATCAATTTTTTTTAATGTTTATTAATGGTAAATTCTCTAAATATATAGGTCTTATATTTTGAGATGTGTTTAGTGGCCCTTAAAAACTCTGAAAAACTGTTTCAAGTCAAGTTGGAGGTCAATTATCAATTCTTTAATATTAAAACAAGAAGTATAGTTGTCATATATATCATTAATTCATCATTGACCAATTGACATTGTCTCTTATTAATATAACATAAATTAAAATTGGTAAAAACTTTATTTTAACAAATTCAGTTTTAGTGACTGCAATAGAATTAAACTCTAAATTTAGCGAAATTACTGCAAATTACCTGGTGCCTCCCACTCCTATTAATGCCCTAGTTAATCAATTAATAATCAGTATCGATTTCATAGCTTGAATTTGAAGATAGAATTTATCTGATCATTAAAACATGAGCTCTAATTAAGGAAGGGTATTATATAGTTGCTGATGGCATCCCAAGGCCTACAGCCACATATATAGTGGAATAATGCACTAATTAGCTTGCAACAAAATGTATTTGAACTTGTCTAGATTTTATATTTGTAAACTATATTCATGCACAAACGATAAACAAATTAAAATTGATAGGAAAAAGACACAAAATAGTCAGTACCAAACATTCTAGCTTTGCAATCAAACAAAGGCATAATTAACTATCAAAATTAACACATAAAAGTGGATATGGCCCATAGCTATAGGTCAAAATTTCTCTCTAAGTTTCTAAGTTAGATATATGTACATGATAGCATTGATAGAATTGTAAAGAACATGATGAATTACCTGAATAGTCCGCAGAATAACAGGGTCAAATCCCACCAGTCTCTGGATTCAGTGATGGATGAGCCAAAAAATCCAATTGACACCTTCAATGATCAATATCAAGTGGAGGCAATTTTCAGAAATTCTATTCATTAAAATCCTCCTATACCCATTAAGAGAATTAAAAATTAGTCATTCCTATTAACATCATCTGAAATAAAAAATGATACATCAAACTTGCAGGAAATCGAAATTAAGAAAAGAAAGTGAAAATAAACAATTACCTTGAGGCAAACACGAATTAAACCTACAGGTACCCAACACCCATTGTCGACGGCAACAAAGCATAAAATCTTTAAAAAAAAAAAAAAAAAACCTCAAACAGAGTTCACCGGTGATGGAAGAAAATCCGGCGATAGGTTAAAAAACAGAAGCAGAAGCAGATGGTGAAATGGTGAAATGGTGATATAGATAGGTTAAAAAAAATAACAAAAGCAGATGGTGAAATGGGAGCAGAAGACGGAAGAGAACAAAGCCAAGGGAGGAGCTGCAAAACGCGAGGGGAGAGAGAAGAACAAATGGGGAGGGTATATATATTTTACTATTTACCGACCATTGAAATGGTCGGTATTTTATTAATTATATTTTAATTATTAAATATATTTCAATTATTTTTGTGCATTTTTTTAGTTATTTATTATATATCTATTAGATATTATGTTAGTTATTATCTCATTAATTGTTTAGTATCTTGTTCAAAATATTTAAATTTTTTAATATAATAATTTATAATTTTTTATGTTATTAAATTAATCAATTTGTATTATATTTATATTGTAATTATGTGTTTTATAATTAAAATATTATTTAATTATTGTTATTTTTAAATTATTAATTAATACTATAATAATATTAGAAAAGACCGAGGTCGTTTATTAACCAATCTATTTAAATGAGATCTAGACACAAAAAGTTCAAAATAACGATACCAAAACTTTTTGAAAATGAATAATGCTCTCAGCTTTTTTAAGTATTTTGATATCACAGTACTGTAAACTACGAAATCAATCTCTTTAAATAAGGTCGGCGTATAGAAATGCTAAAAAATTATTATTCCATAAGTTTCAAATTAATTATTAATATTATTATGACAATAAAAATATAAATAAATTATTATTATAAAAATATAATAATAACTAATTTTAGGTTGAATATTAGTTTTATTTGATCTAATTAAAAAAGTGAATTTAATTCGGTGCGTGAAAATTCACTCGTAATAATACTCAATCCTAAAAAAAAATATTAAGTAAAAAATGTTTTTGGCTAATACAAGATATCTGACACAGAACACAGTCCTTTATATATGATAATAAAAATATATATATGAGAAGAAGAAGAAGCAAAATGATGTGAGCAGTGAAGTCCATAAATACTTTTCACATATCAAATATTCGAGAAGATCTAAAAACTTCTAAATATTTTTCTTTGTCTAAAAATATATTATTAAAAAAATTATTTTATTTTATAGGCCTAATTCATCGAATTGCTAGAATCAATAAGTTTTGATAGATTAATTACTTTCGGTATTCGTATGTGAATTAACATATTATAATTAAGTTTTCTTTAAAATCGATCACTCTGCTACGTCACTATCTTAATATTTTTTGGATTTTTAATTTTCAATTATAAATTTTTAGAAAAATGAAATAATAAATTGCTATTTTAGTTATTTAATTATGAATACGCTGCAATAATTAGCTATATTGTAAGGTCCCTCTATTATCTAATTATTACTATTAACTTTCTAAAATATTACTATTAACTTTCTAAAATATTGCCTGTAATATATTATACATCAACTGTTTGATTAGACATCTTTTTTCCTACTTATATATCATACTTGCTGGTACCTATGATAAAATGATTAAAATGATTATTAGTTAAAATTAAATGATTATTAGTTACACTTTCATATATTTTAAAATTATTAATTTTATTTTAGTTAATATTTTAAATTATTATCTTGAATTATTTTATAAATCAATTTAAATATTTCATTAAATTTTTAATTGTTAATTATTATAACTATTTTAAATATTTATTTATACATTAATATATTATATTAAATATTTAATTCCAATATAATTATCTTAATATATTGTACATTATATATTAAATATTTGGTTATTAAGTTGTCATATTCATAAAGAATATATATAAATATGTATTGCTAAAAATATGGAGGGAAAGCTAAAAATATGGAGGGAAAATTTCCCTCCACTTTTGTTTAGCCGGCAATGGATTAGGCAATTACCGACTAAATATTTTGTCAGTATTTACCGACTGCAATTTAGTCGGTAAAACTAGAGCAGGACTCCATATACCCTTTATTTGCTTATCGACTGAATGCAATTAGTTGGTATTTACCGACTAAACATTTTAGTCAGTAAAACCACTCAACATAATGCATATATATCTGTCTTACTTACCGACCGAATATACATTAGTCGGTATTTACCAACCATGAAATTTAGTTGGTATTTACCGACTAAACATTGTAGTCAGTATTTACCGACTATATCTTTAGTCGGTAAAATGAATCAACTTTGCTATTTTTCTTTAGTTTTTTAAATTTTTTTACCGACACAATAATCGGTCGGTAAATAAATATTACCGACTAATAAATTGTAGTCGGTATTTACCGACTACATGTTTTAGTCGGTAAAATGAATCAACTTTGCTAGTTTTTCTTTAGTTTTTTAAATTTATTTACCGACACGATATTCGGTCGGTAAACAAATATTACCGACTAACAAACATGTAGTCGGTATTTACCGACAATGAGGTTTAGTCGGTAAAATGAATCAATTTTGCTGTTTTTTCTTTAGTTTTTTAAATTTTTTTTACCGACACAATATTCGGTTGGTAAATAAATATTACCGACTAAATATTTAGTCGGTAATACTTGAGCATGTAAGTATTGTTGATACAAATTATTTGGTAGGTTAGCGATAACAGTATAGTTGATATTCAGTCGGTAATATATGGCGTCAGGTTTTGGCGCTTTATTTAACGACTGAATATTTCTGTCGGTAAATTGTAGTCAGTAATTAGTCGGTAAACAGTTGGTAATTAAAAATTTAAATTAATTTCTATTTTTAGTCGGTATTTCATCGGTAAATATTAAAATTTACCAACTAATATTCTTTAGTCGGTATTTTTTGTCGGTAATTCGCATTTTTCTTGTAGTGTATTGAGATCATATAATCATGGGCATCTATCTCTTTTATTAGACTAATTTTACCTTAACTTGATTACCTATGAAATAGATAAGTCCAAGAAAATGCCAATATTTTCTACTTTAATCTCAAATTTAAAGAGAAAACATGCATCATTGCATAAAGAGAATCAAAGGAGGGTTTTTTACTAATTTAGACTTTTTTTTTTATAAAATAATTCTCAATTTGATTTATTTTTGAAAAAAAAAATTTGTTTTAGGTTATTCTTAAAAGCATTTCCCCTTTTAGTTTTTTTTTCTTTTTTTTTTTTTTTCTTTCTGAGCTAGCAGGCCTAGGCAGCTAGAGTCATTCAGCTGGACGTAGAAATGGGAGCCCAGGCCGCTGGACACAGCAGCTTGCAGAGCTTTTTTCTTTTTTATAAAATATTATTTAATTCTTGATATTTACTTAAAATAATAAGTTCATTTTTACAATTTTAAAAAATCACTCTTTAATATGTGAAGTTTTATTTCGTTATACTAAATAATTTTTTTGTTACTTTTTCTATTAAAATTAATTAAAAAATCAAAAATACCCTTAATTTATAATCAAATTTTCTATTTCAACTATCCCTACATCCATATCTCATCCCTCTCTCTATCTCTCTTCCTCCCCAGCTAAACTCAAAAAATAATCGAAAATTCTCACTATTTTGTCTCATGCTCTTCATTTGGTTCTTTTAATAGAGAAAAAGAAAAAAATTGAACCAAAAAAAAAAAGAAAGGCAAAATCATAAAAGGAAAAAAATTGAAGAAAAGAAAGAATAGAATTTCTAAAAAAATCAGTTGAAAAGGCAAAAAAAAAAATAAAAAAAATGAAAATGAAAGCAAAAGTAAATCGCCCCACTGGAAAAAAATCAATTGAAAAAGAAAAAAAAACTGAAAATCAAATCAAAAGTGATAGTGTATTTGTGATATAGTGATGTTGAGGGTATTTTAGGTATTAGTTATTATTTAATTTTTTTTTAATTTTTTTAATAGGATTTTAAAAAAATTTAAACAGAATGACTATTTATTTGACAGAATGAACCTGATGGATTAAAGTGTGATTTTTTCAAACTATAAGAATAAAATCATTATTTTAAATAAATTTCATAGACTAAATAGTACTTTTAACTTTTTTTTTTTTTTTTTTTTTCTCTCTTGGCTATTCGTAAGGCATGCAACTGTCGGGATATCCCCTGCTTTTGAAACCGTCTCTTTCACCGCATCACATGCAATGCTCCTCTAGTGCTATTCTCTTCCATAATCTCTTTTTTTAATTAACCAAGTAGTGCACGTATGTATGAATTAATTAAATTAAATTAGCTCTACCAAACAAATCAGAAATTTACATATTATGAAATAATAAATAATAGTTTTTTAGCATTAGATGGAAGTGATGAAAATTTTTTTAAAGAATTTTTATTTAACACACTTAAATTATTTAAATTAATTTAAAAATTGGATCAATAATTTATGAATTTGACTGAATTATGTACTTTATTTTTAAAATAAAAATTCCTTTTTGAGTTATATAAAAATCAAAAATTTTAGAATTTTAATAATAAATATTCAAATTCCATGACGTATATATAAATTAATATATATTTTTTTTGGTCATATTTTGTATATACTTAATTAATAGATGTGTGATTTGACTAACCTATAATCCTAATTGAATATTTCTATAATTAATGTAAGTTCTTATTAAAATTTATAGTTTGTCTTATTTTTTATTATTTGTTAAAAATTAGAAATTTTTTATAATTATAAATATATAATTATGAAAATAAAAATATGGAGGCTCAATCTCACTAAATAAAAGTACAAAATTTAATACAAAAAACTTAAAAATTATTTCTACACGTGTTAACAGCGTGTATGACATACACTCTTAACTACAGTTAGAAAAAGCTTTAAATTTTATGAAAAAAAAGTATAAGGATTTAATGTCAAGAAATGAAAGTGTAAGGACTCGTTTAAGAAAAATAAAAGTAAAAGGGCTAAATATGGGTTATTCCAAAATAAAAATTAAAAAATTATATATGCATGGCTGAGATGGCAAGTTACATAATACATATATACACACAATATGTGTCCTAAACACCCATAATGCATGCATGCATCAATAATTTCTCTGTATTGATGAATGCAAGAGAGAGAGAGAGAGAGAGAGAGAGAGAGAGAAGGCTGGTTTGGCCATTTATTTAAAAGTAAAGAATAATTGCAAAAGTATGTCATGTCCGCTACAAGATTAGAAGTAATTTAAAAAAAAAAAAAAAGTATACCTGTCCGCTGCTGGGAAGAGCGGCCAACATTCAAGCAGCGACCACTAGCAGCAGCCGCTAGTGCCTTCGGTGGCCATGTCTGGCCTCTATTCTGACTAGCAGCCAGACTATTGTCTAACCACTCCCCGCAACTCAGCAAAAAATAATTTAAAATGGAAAATAATTTTAAAAATAATTTCAAATGAAAATTTTTATAAAATAAACTACATCGAGAATTATTTTATAAAAAAATCTAAATTAGTAAAAAGCCAACAAAAGGAATACAAGCATCGTTACATAAACGAGTTATAATTTAATTATTGGAGATAACAGAAATAGTACTCATCTTAAAAGTTCAATTTCTAGACATCCTGTTCTTCACCATTCTTGGTAATCTTACACTGAAAGTCTTCAAAAACCATTCATATTTCCATTTGGTCACATAGTGACCAATCACTACCCCAATAATCAATCCACTTCCATATCCCATCAGAACTGGTTTCCAACCAAATTCAAATGAAGAACCCAAATCTTGATGTCCTTTTGATATAGAAGAAGGAGAAGGCGGCAATTCCAACGAATATTCACATTTCCTTGACAAAGGCTTCCCACACAATCTTGAATTGTTCAAATAAGAAATGTTTTCAAACGTATCAAATTGCTTCCCTTGCGGTATAGGACCCGCAAGATAGTTATAAGATACATTTAGAACAGCAAGAAAATTAAGTTGTGTTAATTGCTCAGGAATTCCTCCGGAGAGATGGTTTCGAGAGAGATCCAAAGATTCAAGCTTTGTAAGACTCCGTAGTGATGATGGAATGCTACCATTGAGATTGTTGTTGGAAAGGTTGAGCACACGAACACCGATCAAATTCCCAATGATTTCTGGAATGTCTCCTTCAAATTTGTTACACGATAAATCAATGGCCACAAAGGATTCTAGGATCTTGGTGTATATGAGTTTTGTGCCTTTACTTGTTATTGACATTGAATATGAATAATTTTTATATGAATAATATCTTGATAATGCAATAGTCAAGTCGTCCTGCAAATATATCAATTGATCTGCACTTGCTATCTTCATTGCGTTCCAATTGAGGAAATATTGAGTTGGCAACTGTCCTGAAAAATTATTTTGGGAAAGGTCAATGATGTGCAAACTAGGGAAGTCATGATTGTTTACATGATTCCCCAACACACCATGGAATTGATTAGATCGTAGAATGAGAATCCGTAGCCACTGGAGTGCTCCCAACCATGATGGAAAAACATCATTGATTTGGTTGTTTCCCAAAATTAAGGACTCAAGCATTGAACAGTTGAACAAGGATCTTGGTACTTGACCCTCAAATTGATTGGAATCTAATATGAACATTCTCAAATTGCATTGCTTTGTGTGAGTTTGAGGAATCTTGCCATGGAAATTGTTGCCTCCGAGATTCAAAAACTGAATGGAAGTACTGAAATTGCCCAAACACTGAGGAAGTGTTCCATTCAAGTTAT
This sequence comes from Reutealis trisperma, assembly GCA_947687605.1. Taxonomy (NCBI): domain Eukaryota; kingdom Viridiplantae; phylum Streptophyta; class Magnoliopsida; order Malpighiales; family Euphorbiaceae; genus Reutealis; species Reutealis trisperma. The sequence continues at coordinate 396,129 of CANTUT010001115.1, forward strand.
TGTTTGACAAATCAAGGCCATCAAGAATATTTAAGGTACAAATCATGGGTGAAATTTCGCCTGTAAAACTGTTGCTGCCTGCATCGTAGATTTGTACTGATGGCGGTGGTATGGGAAGTGATCCTTGGAATTTGTTATCATTCAAATTTAAATAAATTACCTGAGTCCATGGAAGCACTGCTGGATCCTGCTCAAAACCTGTGAGGAAATTGCTAGATAGATCAATATATTCCAAAGTATTGCTACTTGTATTCCATACCCATTTGGGTATTTGTCCGTGAATATAGTTGTTATTTAAGTCCAGCCATTGAAGCTCATCTTGACCACGTAGGAAGTGAGGAAAGTGGCTTAATTTGCATGATCCAAATCCCAAGTCAGAAAACTTCTGAATTGTGGCATTAGAATCAACATTATCAAGCAATGATAGGTTGTTTCCTGACAAATCCAAAGTGATTAATTTTCTAAATTTAAGAAACATTGATAATTTCACTGTGCCGCTCAAATTATTTTCCAAAAGATTAAGATATTCAAGGTTTTCAAGTTGGAAAATTGAGTTTGGAATTGGCCCTTGCAATTGGTTACTTGAAAGATCAAGTTCCCTTAATTGGGTCAAATTCATAAGCCAATATGGGATTCCACCAGTTAATTTACATTCCATCAAGTACAAGGAAGCAAGTTGGGTAAGATTAGCAAAAGAATTCACAACCTGTAAATTGTTGTAGGAAAGATCTAAGTAAACAAGCTTTTTGGCTTTCATAAGTGAAGCTGGAACCTGTCCGAAGAAGCCACAAGAAGAGAGAAGCAAGTTATCCAAAAAACCGAGGTTTCCGATTGAAGATGGTAGCTTTCCGGAGAAACTTGTGTATGAAAGTGCTAATGACTGGAGAGGACTAGTGAAGTTAAATTCAGGCAACTGACCTTTGAGATTATTATTCGAGTCTAATTGAAGAATTTGTAGGCGAGAAAGTTGAAAAATCCCAATAGGAAATTCACCATATAACCCACAATCACTTAGACTAATGGATCTGAGGGAAGAAAAATTTGCTAGAATATCAGGTACTGTGGATGATATGTCTACCCAAGGAAGTAGAAGTACTTCAAGGTTGGTTAAATTTTGAGCTAAGCTTTTAAAATCGTAAGGTTTCTTCAGCATCAAGTGGTCATTCCAGCTAAGGTCAAGAAGGGACAATTTTGAAAGCTGTGAGACATTTGAAGGGATCTGGCCAGCAAAGGCAGAGTAAGAGAAATTGAGATGGGTAAGTTTTAAGAGTACGCCTAAACGAGATGGTATCCTAGAAAAATTAAAATCATTGTAAGCAAGGTTAAGGCTGCGGAGGTGAACAAGATTGAAAAGGCTACTGGTGGAGTTGATGGAGCCATAGAGACAGCTACTACTGAGATCAAGTCCAACCACATGACCTGTAATCTTGTCGCACTCAACACCATCCCATAAGCAGCAATCATTGTGTAATGTCAGATTCCAAGATTCAACTTTTGGATAAGCCAAAGGATCATCCTGTGAAGCTTGCCAATCAAGAATGAACGTCTCCTTGAATTGCAACAGGGCAGAGCTCTCATCACTATGGCATAATGGATCATTCATAGAAGAAAGAGCAGAAATGAGTAATGAATATAGGAAAAGCATGTTTATGATGTAAAAGAGAAATAGAAAGGGTACTGAGGACGAAACCATATTGACCTATTCACTTTGTTTAGCACTCTTATATTAATAAGAGACGGGCATATTAGCTTTTATAGGCAGCCATATATTTAGAGTACATTTAATAGAGTATAATGGGACGTAATGCAATGTAATTAAATAAATTTTTAATGTAAATTCATTAATGTGCTCAAATGTCAAGTCCTCTAATAAATCACATGAATGTAGGCTAAAAAAAAATATGACACTATATACTCTTTTTTTTTTTTTTTTAATTACAATTTTAATCCTATTTTTATTCTTTTATATTTTTACTCTCTCCCATTTATTTTTGTATTCCCTCTTTACTTTTAGTTTAAAAAAAAAAAAAATACACGCTTTGCATTTTGTGGTCCTTGTTTATTTGTTGCTTTTCATTACCATTATTCGTACCATTATTAAACAATTCTAGCCTCTATGTTTGTTTTAACCTTATAACAAAATGAGTTTATCTCATTTTTCATATGCATATATTATTTTTATCACTGCAAAAATTTAGGTAGAAGCAAAAATTTAAATTCCTAGTAAAATAATTAACAAAATAAACTATTTCAATAACAAGTCATCTAAAAAAATTGAATAATCATTTGAAATTTGTCATGTCTATTTTTAATTTTTATGCTTGAAACTCAAATTTAAATCTAGCATCATTTTAAAAAATTGCCATCCAAATTGACTAATTGCATTATCTATTACAAGATGAAATTAAAATGACTAAATTTTATTTCATTCAAATACGATTTTGCTAGACTTTTATAGATACAAAGATTAACTACATAGTCCAAATTTATCACCAATTTATTACTTTTATTATTTATAATATTATATTACATACACGTGTTTTATTTATTGATTTTTTTTCATTCTAAAGGAAGATCAAGTTGATTATAAATAAATTAAAAATCCATAATTAATATTTTAATACATTTATTTCTTGGCTTTTCTAAACTGAATTATTTGAATTTTTTTGTAAAGTGAATTATTTGTCTATTTAGTGGAAAATATTAAAATTTTCAATTGCTCGACTTCTTCAATTCAAGGTTTTTTTTTTACATATTGAAACTCAAGACTTGACTTCTGAATAGTTCAAACATTGAATTTAAAATTTTAATAACTAAAATAATTTTTTATTTTAACGATAATTGTCATTTGCTGAATAATTTTATTTTATTATATTATTATTAAAATAAAATAAAATTATTAATTATTAATATTAATATTATTCCTTTCTAATTTCATTTACGAATTATTTTTTAAAAAAATATATTAATTATTTTTACACCACACTTAGTTAATTAATTTAATTAATTAATTAAATTAATCTGTATAAATATAAAATAGTTGCAGATACCAACTATATATTAAATGTATACCAATTTATGGTATACATATACCATTTACTGTTATTTTATATTGTATTTTTTCATATTTCTAATTTGTATAAATATAAAGTAGTTACAGATACGAAATAGATACTAGAAGTATACCAATTTATGGTATATAAATACTATTTACTGTTAGTTTAAATGTATACCAATTTATGGTATATGTATACAATTGACTTTATTATCCTTTTCATATTTGCAATCTGTACAAATATAAAATAGTTGCAAATTTATAGTATACATATATGATTTACTATTACTTTTTTTTTTCTTTTTCATATTTACAATTTGTATAAATGTAAAGTAGTTGCAAATACCAAAAATATACCAAAAGTATACCGATTTATCGTATACGTATACCATTTACTTTTGCTTTATTTTTTTTTTCATACTTGCAATATGTATAGATTTAAAGTAGTTGCAGAAACTAGAAGTGCTCCTAAGTATAACAATTTATGGTATATGTATACCATTTACTGTTACCTTATATTTTATGTTTTTCATATTTCTTATATGTATAAAATATTAAGTAGTTGCAGATACCAAACATATACTAAATGTATGCTTATTTATGGTATATGTATACCATTTATTGTTTACTTTATATTTTTTTATTTTTTCATAGTTCCAATTTGTATAAATATAGAGTAGTTGTAGATACCAGATATATACTAAACATATACCAATTCACATTATACATATACGTTTAGGGTTTAGGATTTTAAAAAATTTATACTTTGCATTATTTTGGTATACATATATTATTTACTATTAGTTTATTTATCTTTTTATTTTTTTTAAAATTTTCAATTTGTGTGTAGACATATTTTTTTGTATCACAATCTAGCCTACACTAAGTCAACACGAACACAATATCCCCTAATGCAAACCCGTAAATTTTATGTTGAGTTTGTATCGTGTTTTAATATTGCCATCCTTGGTAAAAATACAAAAGAGTTGCAGATACTAAACATATACTAAAAGTATACTAATTTATGGTATAAGTATACCACTTGCTTTTATTTTATTTTTTTTTCATAGTTGCAATCCATATAATTATAAAATAGTTGTAGATAATAACAATATACCTAAAGTGTACTAAATATAAAATAGTTGTCGATACTAAAGTATACTAATATGTATTACTTTTACTTTATTTTCTTTTTCATTTTTGCAATCTATAAAAAATATAAAGTAGTTGCAGATGTCAAAAATATATGAAAAGTATACCAATTTCTAGTATACTTATACCATTTACATTTACTTTATTTTCTTTTTTGTATTTGCAATTTGTATAAATACAAAGTAGTTGCAGATTCCAAAAATATACCTAAAGTATACCAATTTATTATATACATATAGTATTTATTTTTACCTTTTTTTTTTTTTTCATATTTGCAATCTATATAAAGATAAAGCATGTGCAGATATCAAACATATACTTAAAGTATAGCAATTTATGGTATATGTATACATTTAAGCTTTAGGATTTAGTATTTTGAGTTTAGACTTTAGGGTTTTAGGATTTAAGGTTTTGGGGTTTAGGGTTTTAGGATTTAATATATATCAATTTTTGAAAAATGTATACTATCTATTGTAATTTTATTTTTTTTAATTTTTTAAATTGGCAATATGTATGTATTAAATATTAAATATATACTAGACATATATCAAATATATGTGCAACATCTACCATATATATACGAAATAAACATAAAAAAAAAATGCCATTTATGGGTTTTTTGTGAACGAATTATATATATACACACACACTATATTTTCGTATACATATATCATTTATTAATGTTTTATCTTTTTATTTTTTTTTCAAATTTGCAATTTTGTATATTAAAATAGTTGCAAATACTAAATATATATTTAACGTATACCAAATTTTGGTATACACATTCCATTTACTATTAGTTTATTTTTTTAATTTTTCAAATTTGGGATTAATTTGTATATATTAAATTAGTTGCAGATACCAAATATATATTTAACTTATATTAAATTTTGATGTACGTATACCTTTACTAGTAGTTTAAGAATCTTTTTTATTTTTTTTAAATTTGCAATATGTATATACAAAGTAGTTGCAAATACTAAACGTATACCAAATTTTGGTGTATATATACCATTTAATGATATTTTATCTTTTTAATTTTTCACATACATATTAAAATTGTTGTTGACATCATGCGTAGGAAAACCTCATAAATCCAACTTGTGCCCAATTTTTCAAGATTTCTTATGAGAGTTCAAGGTTTTACCAAAGAAGGTATCAATATCAAGGGGATATCATGCATAAAAAAAACCTCATAAATTCAACTTGTGCCCAATTTTCTTCAAGTTATGCCAGTGAATACGTATATTGTGGGTTTTGTTTCTATTCCTTTGTTCTTTTTCTTGTTGAGCCATTTATGCATTTGGGATTTTCTTTTGTAAAACTACATAGCCAGCAAGGACCTTAATCCACTTATCAGTCTTATACCATGTGACTAGATTCTTTTTTTGTATTATTATCCAAGCTTATTGGGAGATTTTTATATATATCATTCAGCCATTCGTTTTTTATCCAAAAAATTAAACAAAATCCTACCACCAATTTCAAATCTACAAGATAATAAGAAATTTCAATCTTAGTGAATTTCCAATTAAGCAATCTACAAGAGAAAACTGATATATGATTATAAAAAAAAAAAAAAAAAAAATTGGCAATCTATTAACAAAACCAGTAATTACACTTTGCCATGTGGTTTTGTCAAAAAAAAAAAAAAAAAAAAAAAAAAACTGAAACTGTTACCAAATGCCAACTTTCCCATTTGCTTTACTTTCACTTTGTACCAAAACTCCTCCATCTGTCACGTGCAACTCATTATGTGTTATATTTTTGTAATTAAAAAAAAAAAAAAGTAGGAGTGTCTTTTTGTAAAAAAGTTATTGTTTGTGTATTTTTATAATTTTTTTTCTTTTTTAAGTGTTTGTGTTAAAAACCTAAAAAAAGAAAAAAAAGGGGCAACCCAAATTAATACGGACGATATATTTATCCAACAGATTACACAAAACAATCCGTGTAACCCGTTTAACTTTTAATTACTATAATTTCTAAAAAAAATTTAAAATTTTTACAATTTTTTAAAATTGAAAAAGTTAATTTTTTAATAATTAAAATTAAAAATAATGGGCCTAATATTGGGTCTATACATGACTATTTTAATCACTTAAATTATATTTAGTTCATAAAATAACCAAAAAATAAAATAATTATTTCATGTGGTATAATTATTCCAAGTTTTAATATTTCTCATTATTCATGCTATAAGTCTTAACATATTTCATAGGACAAAGCATAAACTATTTTGGTGATCTTTATTAGTTTGCTTTAAGTTTAATGGGACATCGCCTCTTCATCAAGTTAAGGATCAAATAGGTTCCTGAATTTGCTAGGAAGAGACAAAATAATAATAATAATAATAATAATAATAATATAAACTTTCTAAATGCAATTGATCATGAACTTGGCGAAATAGGACAATTAAGTCTAATTTGTCTTTTTGTATTTTGAAAATATCAATCTTATTATTTATTAATTAATACAAATAAATAAAGAGAAAAATATAAAAAAAAAAAACAAAAAAAGAAATCTAAAACTGCAAGATTTCATGTATATAACATTAATTTATTTTTTTAATTTTGTAAATTTAGTAGACTATTATATTTAAATTAAATAACTTAATTAATTAAATTTTTGAAATAAATTAATTAATCAAATTTATAAAATTAAATTAGTTTTATCAAAATTTAAAAATTAAATTGATAATATAGTGGAATAAAACTGTACACTACAAATTCATGTGCACTAGAAACTAAGTTGATGCAATTTTGGATTTATAATTTTGACTTTTGATGAATTTTTCTTGGCAATATTTGTCCTAGAGTTGGATCAATTTGTTGTTGACATTCTTATTTGATCTGAATATATATTGCAGGATTTTATGATTTCTCATTATAATGATGAATTTGTAGAATTAATTTATGGCCTATGATTTCTAGTCTTGATGAATTTACATGGTGGTCTTCATTAAAATTACGGTTGTATACAATAAATCTTGCAGTTTTCGATTTCTTTTTTGTTTTGTTTGTTTGTTTTTTTTTCTTTCTTTTTTTTTAAATTTTCCCCTCTATTTACTTGTGTTAATTAATAAAGGGTAATATTGGTATTTTAAAATTACAGAAAGACAAATTGAACTTAATTGTTCAATTTCACGAAGTTCATAGTCAATTGCATTTAGAAAATTGACATTGTTCTTCCTTATCCCTTCATGGCAAGTTCAAGAGCATATTTGGCCTTAAACCACATTTTATATCACCATGAGCTCCATTGTTTTTTTCAAAATGTATAAATATATACAGACATAGAGAGATAGAGAAGTAACACATACATAACTCAAAATTATGGCAATTGAGACACGCTAACCCTATTAATTGAGCTTTAATTGATATTTAAAATTTACAAACTCATAATCTTAGAATTATTTAAGCTAAGATTTAATAATAATGTGTTAGGAGGTGATAGCAGTATGTGCCCTAAAAACCATATAATAGTTATATAATAGTAGATAATAATTACCAATGGCACAATAAATATATTCATAATTGTGAAAAGGGTTTCATATTATTGAATATAGTCCTTAAGTATTTGTAAGAAAATATATTCTCAAGTGTTAAGAATATAGGAGATAGATTATTTTTGTACAAATATTTTAAATATGTTCGTGGTCATAGGATTAGTAACTGAGTATCATTAATTCCATAAGACTATTACCTCTGTTTATTTTCTATAATCAGTATGTGATACGGATGATTATAGAGGCAATGAGTCTTATGCTACTTGACATGTGATTTCGATACAAACACGTGGATATTCATAAGATGAATAGTCGAACTGTGATGCGAAATGATAATAATATAGGGTTTTACTACTTATCAATTATTTATTATTTAGGTCATACTAGTGCATATAGTCTTTTGACTTGAGGGATACTATATCTCATACATAGGTGATTAGGATTTATTACTGCTTACATATATGTATTATTCATGTACAGATAAATGGCATGTGATAGTTCTAACTTTTTTTTATGTATGGAGATAAGTGATTGCAAAGATAGAATTCATTACCTTAAGTAACCAAGGATAGAATAACCCTATGCTATATGGTTATTCTTGATACTAAAACTCCTGGCAAAGACAATCAAATTAACTAGAAAGAGTTTCTAGTAGGAATCTAATCTCATCAAGAATTAGAACAGAGATAAAGACATAAAATCGAGGCACATTAGGGTTTTACATAAACCATTATCCTAGCCGAAATTGAGATCTTTAATGAAGGGATTTTAGTTCATGATAATTTATGATCAATGGTTCATGTAATGTTTAAAGTAATCAACTATTAATATTTATTTCTAATTACGTAGTCGTGATATGAAATGCTATCTATCACTCACAACTTATAAGACTAAGTGTGAAGTGAGGATTTCACATTAGTAAAAAAAATATTTTCTCATTCCCACTGCTAATTAGACATGAAGCTAAAAAATCACATACTCAATAGTGATCACCTTTCAAGTATAAAAGGTTTACCATAATAATTAATTAAAATGTTTAATTAATGGATTGGTGATAAAATAATTAAACATGTAATTAAATTTACAAGGACCCTAGCATATCATGATGTTAAATCTAAAAAGGTTTCTATTCAATTAAATTTTAATTTGTATATGATGCAAATGAGAAAGATTAAATTGAAAAATAATTTGGACTAATTAAATCAAAGACTTAATTTTAAACTTAGTGAAAACTCTAAACACATGAGATGTGGCCTATGCCCATATGCGATATGAAAAAGAGGCAATTTATGTGTTAGAGAAAATTTACTATTCATAATCCCATATGATGGGTTTAGAGGTTAGAGAATTTTCTATTAAGGTTAAAATTATAATTACATCTTTTAACTAATGAAAATGTCTATTTTACCCCTAAATGATAAAAATGGTCATTTTACCATTTGAATAAGCAAAGTCCACCTTTGCTCCTTCACCAAATGATGAGCTAAAAGGGCGTTATGTCATTGTGAAGACTTAAGGGTTAATTCTTGAAGAAAAGAAGTATATAAATATTATGTTCATTTTTTCTTCACAAGAGTTGAATATCATTTTTCCATTTGAAACTTTTAGAGAGAGAGAGAGAGAAGTTGAGAGAGAGAAAGAAAAGATGAAGAAAGAGTTTCTTCAAATTTTCTTTTGATTTTCAATTCTTTTCTTTGTTTTTTGTGAAAGAACAAATGCTTGCAAATTGAAAATGAGTTTAGTTCAAAATTAATTAAAGAGAAACCTTATCTTCCTTAAGGTTTTTGAGGAAGATCTTAAATCAAGTTTGGGAAACTAAGAGAGGGATTCAAGAACACCAAAAAAACCAAAGTGAAACTTAAAGGTGAGTTCGGTGTGGATGATCTAGAGGCTTCACACTTAGGGAGTTCTTTGTTAAAGAAAGAAGAAACCTTTAAAAGATAATATGATTACTCTTCATTCCTCTTTCTATGCATATGTGTTTCATACACAAATTAATTGATTTGCTTGAATGAATTTTGGACTAAAATGAGTGAAGTAAAATTTTAAAATATTTGAAATTTCATCCCACCACCTTACTTTCGTTGCGATTGGCTCCACCATTCCTTTAGGAGGAGGATTTAATGATTAAGTTACACTAAAATTTATTAGCTTTTTCATAAAAAAAAAATATTTTTAGTTCCACATTATTATTTCGAGCATTAAACTATGGTTCCACATTATTATTTCGAGCATTAAACTATGGCAAATTTAAAGTTTAAGGTCAAAATAAACTAGACAAATTCAATTTATATGATTTTATTAAAATAAAGAGCAAAATTCTTCTAACAACCAAAAACAAAGGAGAAGAATAGTCCATTCATTTAGGGCTGGCAATTTTCAATATGACCTGATTAAACGACATGACACGACACATGATTAAGCAAGTTTGGGCTTGAAATAAATAGGTTTGGGTCATAAACGGGCACGGAAAAAAGCAAGTTTAAATGGATTAACCCACTTAAATAGTGAATGACACGATTAAACATATTTATTTAAATAGATTAATAGGTTAGTAGGTAATAAACGACAAGAATAAACCGAAATAAACATGTTTATACATACATACATATATATATATATATATGTGTGTGTGTGTGTGTGTGTGTGTATGTGTGTGTGTCTATATATATATATATATATATATATATATATATATATATACATACATACATACATACATACATACATATATATATATATATATATATATATATATATATATATATATATATATATATATATATATATATATATATATATATATATATATATATATATATATATATATATATATATATATATATATATATATATATATATATATACACCTTTCCCCAATGGGCCTATTAAGTCCTTTTAAAATTTTCGGGCTCTTATAAGACCTTCACATTTTATTTTAGCCCAGTAAAGCCCTAATCTAACATTAGTCATTAGTGAGCCAATGACAATAAACTCTCACCCATGTAATAGGCCTTAATTACATGCAGCATAGTTGTAGTTACTAATATGAAAGGAAGGTAACCTGTGAATCTTGAATTTGAAATCAAAATCCAATAATTGGAAATCAAGTTAAGGAAACAAGTTGGATAAGGTCCCTCATCATTGCATTCAATGTTTAATACAAATGAATTCAAAGGTTGGCAACTAAACTAATAGCTGTTAAATTGCTTACTAGCAATGACAAAGAGAAGTAAACACTTACACCTCCAAAAAAATTCCCAATGTAAGTGGTTCTTTAGACCAAGCCTCCTTGTAATATGATCAAAGAAGGTAATTGGAGTCATATGATTCATCCTCCAGTGAAGATTAGAAAGTACTAGAAACTCCATTCTCTTTATAATCTTGGCTTCAAAGATATACTTTGATTCCTCTGCCTAAAAACCACAAACACAAAACTCAACATTAAAAACTCAAATAAATCGTTCAATAAATATCCAATTAAGACATTTAACAAACACTCAAATTGCAAGATTTTGGAATGTACTTGCAAGTCTAGAAAAAGAGGAAGTTGGGTCTCCACCACTTTAGCAGCTAAAGACAAACAAGCCACAACAACAAGTTGAATCATCCAAGGCTTATCTCTTGGAAACTTTAAACTTGAAATGAATCTATCAAAGTAGTTCATAGCAAGAATACTAGTCAAAGTAGTGAACCCACAATGTGCCTTCTCTTTTTTTCTTGCTAGGCAAATGAAGAGGCTGAAAATGAGAATTAGGTGAAGGTGAGAGTGTGGGATGAAACGAAGTGAGGGCCTTATAAGAGCTTCTGTTAGATTAGGGCTTCTGTTTTTTTATTGCCTTTAGCTCACTAATTGCTTCTATTATATATTATTGAGCTAAAATAAAAGATGAGAATCTTATAAGAGTCTAAAAATTTTAAAAGGACTTAACTGGTTCATTGGAGAAAGGCGAGAGACTTTTTTGTACCGTTCCCCTATAAATTATCCACAATAATTTGTTAAAAATTGATATGATTTATTGGAGGATTGAATGTGAGATAATTAATGCATGGTTAACAAAAAAATTCAAACTTATTATATTGAACTTTTTTTATACATAACATTATACAAATATATTTTTTACTTTAAAAAAAAAAAGAAAACTAATGTAATGGTAATTAAATATCATGTATACAATTACATCAAATAATTTAGATATAAAATTCCTCACTTGTAAGAATATTATTTATTATGTTACTTCAATATACACATTAGAAATAAAATATCAATGTGATTTTCAATCATTTTAGATATTAAATATTAAAATTTTAAATATTATTTTTAATTATAGTATGTTATAAGAGCTTTACAATTATAGTTTACGCATAATGAATTTAAAATTTAAAAGATATTTAAATATAAATATAGCCTCATGAAAAGAAAAAAATTAATGTGATTGTTAATCAATTTTAGACATTGATAATTTCAAATTTTAATAATTAGTAAGTTGAAACATTAAATTTAAATTATAATATGTTATAATAGCTTTGTAATAGTATATTACATACATAAAATATATTTATAAATTAAAAAAAATATGGATATGTATGTATGGTGTGATGAAAAAAAAAAAAAAAAAAAAAAACTTTGGAGCAAACGTGGGATATCTCATTATCCCACATCCGCTCAAGTTGTAGTTGAGCAGCATATATCTTCCCTATAAAATGAGGAGATATGCTGCTTAGTAATTGTAAATATAAGGATATGTTTAGTTCATGAAATAAAATATATAAAGAATAGAATAATTATTCTTGAGGAATATAATATGATTGGAATGGAATAATTATTCAAATTTCATAATTTAGTTCATAGCATGAAATAACTATTCTATTCACATAAATAATTATAATATTCTTATAGATTAATTTCATTATTAATATTAAAATTAAATATAATTTTACCAAATTTTATTTAAGAAATAATTTAAATGCATAATAAATAAAATTTTTATTTGACTTAAAATTTAAAAAATAAAAATAAAAAATGAAAATCTAAAAAAAAAAAAAAAGGCAATAGTGGTGAGTTTTGAACTTACCAACATTTTTTAAGAATAAAAATGAGAATACTATATTCCATAGTATAAAGAATATCAATTTTTTAATTTTTTGTGGAATATATATTTTATAAAAATTATGAAATTGCTATTCTATACCATTAGTATTCATTGTGTAAAATTTAAATCAAAATTTGAAATAATTATTTTATATAAAATAATTATTCTATTTTTTGGATATCCTACTAACTACACACAGTGTTAGTTGAACTTTCCCACAGTAATTCACATACAAAGCAGTGGTAAAATGCAACTTTTACATAACTTTGCAAAAGAAAAGGCAAAATAGCAACTTTGACGTAAGGAACAACTTTGACCTAACAACTACTTTTGGAGGCAGTGGGGGCAGTAGTCAACTTTGCAACTTGCCTGTCCCTATTGTGTCATTAACTATCCACTTGTCAATTCATCTCAATAGCTATATGTTAGAAAAAAGGACTAAACAAATTTTAATATCAAGATATTTTAATTTTAATTTTTAATTTTAATATATTAGAATAAAATTCTACAAAATAATATCTGAAGAAAAGATTATAGATAGAAATCATATTATTAATTTAAGAATAAAAATTTGACTACTTTTTGAAGTAAATATCTCTTTGTACACCCAATTAATTTGTTATTGGCATTTTGAAAAAAAATTCTTTTGAATATGTCTATTTTTCAATATGAAGATATTAGTACTCTTTCGGTTTTTTTATTTTTATTTTTCAAGTGAGAGAATTGAATATTATTAATAAGAATATGTCTATTTTTTCAATATGAAGATGCTAATACTTTTTCTATTTTTATTATTTTATTCTCACGTAAGAGAAATGTATACTATTAATATAACCAAGTCTAATTCTAAAAAAATCAATCTCTTAAAAATCGCCCTCGCCCCACCAAATAGTTCTGTATTGTTTCAAGCAAAAGACTCCACCTCCTAATTTAATTTGTGGGGTATCTTAAGGCTCCAAAAATCTCCCTCATAAGTCAAGTTTGTGGGGTATAAGACTCCTAAAATGTCCCTCATAAGTAATGTTATTAGATAGATTTAGATAGATCTATCACAATTGCTTTTGCAATAAATTTTGGCCTAATTACTATATCAAGTCTTCCCTTAAACTGTGATTAGGATAAGTTTGAATTCTAAATAAAATTTAATCTAATATGATTTTTATAATCACACATATGTTTGTCCATTGCTAAGCAGAGCAAAATAAAAAGACCATATATCCATACAATTGTTTTGCCCAGTTAACACGCATAGAAAATAAACTATAACTAGTTTTTATTTATTCCGCGTGTAATTGAATAATAAATATTAATGAAGTTTTAAGGAGACACACCTTCTTTTTATATGTTTCCTTTCCTTTGTTCATGCTTTTAAATTTTTTTTTTTAAATATTTAAAGAGGAATTCAAATTTGAATTTATTGAGAAGGATTCAAACTTGAACCTATGGAAGATAATGATAAGAATAAGGTATAGGTATATAATATGATATAATTTAGTAACACGAGTAATTGCCTGATTTATGATTTATGCTTAAGCTAATAAAATGGATATAGATATACTCAACAAGGTAAATTACGCTAAAGGAAATAAATTAGACTAATATAAGACTTAAGGTACATTAAAAAGAAGTCTCATGATTTTTACTATTGATCATAAATATATCAGGTAAAGTAATGATAAAATGAGTTGAAAATGAATGATAAAATTTGGTGTAGATCTTATTATACGAAATAGAATTATGGACTTTAATGGAGGATGGGTTTATTGTATTGGAAGTATGGATTGGACACTTTTTTTGCAATATTTATTGCGCATTTGAGTTTTGTTATTTTAAACGGGGAATTAATCAAATTATAATTTTTCATAAAATCATTTTCATGCTCTTGAAAGCTTCATCAAGTTTAGAAGTTCAATCCCTTGAAGATTTATTTAAGACCCAGTAGCAAAATTCACGCCTGTGAAGTTATTTAAGGTTGTGAATTGACAGAATCAGAAAAATCCACAGAAGATTTTATAGCCATTAGAAGATGACATATGGATAAAAATGTCATTTTCTCTTAGTAACGGCTATATTTTTCGAAAAGGATGAAGTCTCATATAAATTAAAGAGTTGCAAAAGTGATTTAGGAGATTAACAACCTTGATTGAGCTATTAAATATGAAAATATTGTTCCTAATCCTTTCACCTCTCTAGATTCAAATTTGAGCTTTGAGTTGCAAATTGCTTTGTAATTAGAGAGTATTTTTTAGTTGTTAGGGTTTTCTAAATGTTGTAATTGAGTGAGAAATTGTTTGTGAGCAATTGGGCTTGTATCTATGGAGAGATATTTATGAAGAAGAGAGTAGATGAAATCTTTGAATTTGTGAGCATGAATTTGTAAATTCATCTTGTACTTAAAATTGAGTAGAGGAAACTTTAGGTGGTGGAAGGTTAAGTAGCACCAAGGAAGAAGCTAGTGGGTGGTGATTCTTACTTGGAATTAGAATTGAATTTTAACCTTGAACTGGAAAAAAGATCATTGTAACTACAAAAAGGTTGTAGATGGTAGGGAAATCTCAAGGGAAGTTTTAGGGAGTGGATGTAGACAAGGATTTAGTCGAACCACTATATATCATTGTGTTTACTTCTCTCTCTATCTCATTAATTTAATTGATCCTATTTGCTTGATTAATATACATGCTAGCATATTTATGGTGTTGACCTAAGTTATTTCAAAACTTTGTCAATCTCTATTTTGATCTTGTCAATCAAATTAATGCTATCTAATGCGTGCTTTGAATGTTTATTTTGCAGATTATAATATATTTAATAGATTGGATTTGAAAGAGTATTGATATCTCTCAAAGTACTTTGCTTAACTTCTAAGTCACGACCATTATGGAAAATTCGCAACTGCGACCATAAATTTGCGACCACGACCATCTTATCACGACCAAGAACTTCAAAAGGCAGTTCATTCAAATTTTAGACAGAACAAATTGTCACAACCACGACCAAGGGCATGAGCTTGAAATAACAACCACAAAATAGTAGTCACGACCACAACTTTTATGCAGAATTTAAAGCCTTCAATAGATAGATAAGGAACTAACTAATAAACGCCACATGTCAACTAGCCATTGTGAATATTGGAGATTGTGATCGCGAAAATTTGTTTTCGACCATGAAAATTGAGTCATGACCGCAACTTTGATTCAACAGAATATTTAAAGTAAGATTTTATAGCTGTTATGAATAATTGATTTTCATACTATTTCTAATGGGAATTTGGAGAAGAAAATATATATATACCTTCTTCAAAGACACCAAAACTGATCTAACAACATTCATTAAAGCTAAATTCTTGCAAATTTAAATCTCATATCTTAATCTTCTATTGTTATTATTTGATTGTTGTAAGAGCATTGATTGCTCAGGAAGGTTGTGTGTAAGCCATTAAAACACTTAGTATTGGGTTGATAGTAAGCCAATAGAAACCTCTTGTATAGGTTTAGGTGTGAGCCTAAGGGAAACACTTGTAAAGGTTATGTGTTAGCCATTAAAACACATTGTAAGTTTGGAGTGAGCATGAAACTCCTTTGTAAGTATCAACTAGTAGTAGAATACCCAATTGAGATTGGGGAGTGGATGTAGGGTTCGTTAACACCCAAACCACTATAAAATCGATTGTGTTTATTCTCTTTTCCTATCTCCTTCTTTCTCAATTTTAATTTCCCGCCAATTCAACCCCCCTTCTTGGTGTACAAAGGCAAACAAATGGTATCAGAGCTTTGGTCTCATTTTTCTAGCTTAATTGTGTGAGAAAAGATCAAAATAGCCAATGAAAGGATGTATTAACTCAAGCCACACTTCGACGGTGCCAATTATGCGTATTGGAAGTATAGAATGGAAATATCATGATAATGATCTCATTGATGTATGGGATTGCATAATCAAAGAATGGAAGCCTCCATCAAGAATGGTTGATGGTGGTGAAGAACTAATTCTTAGAGAGGAATGGGTAGATACATAAAGAAAAGCCAATGGGAAAAACAAGAGAGCCATGACAATTTTACTCAATGCACTCTCAGGAGAAGAATGTGGTAGAGTTCAACATTGTTCAAGTGCGTTTAGCATTTGGAAAGCTCTACAAAATTACCATGAAGGAACTAAGCAAGTCAAAGCTAAGAAGATTCAATTGCTCACAAACGAGTATGAACTCTTCAAGATGAAACCCAATGAGAGTATCACCGACATGACAAATAGGCTCCTAGCCATTGTCACTAACATGAAGAGATTGGGCAAAATATACACCTTAGAGGATATAAATCACAAAAATCTCAAAACTCTACTAAAGAAAGACTATGGAGCTAGAATTGCTAGCATTGAAAAAGCTAATGAGGATCTTGGAAAGGTTTCTATCGACGTCCTCATTGGGAAGCTCCTCATTGAAGAGATGTCTCTAATAATAGATAAAGAAGAACAATAAGAGAAGGAGAAAAAGAAGTCTCTAACCCTTAAATCCTCCATCAAAAGCAAACAAGAATGTGAGAGCTCTAGTGAATTGGAGGAAAGTGAAGATGATGATGATGAAGAACTTGCTATGCTCTTAAAAAAGGTCAAGGACATCATCAAGAGAAGAAAGAAAGAAAAGAAGCCCTTTAGGAGATCATCATCAAATTACAACTCCAACATAAGTAAGGAAAAGAAGAATGACATTACTTGCTATGAATGTGGCAAGCAAGGTCATAGTAAATCGGAATGTCCCAAAAGCAAGAAGAAGAAGAAATGGGACAATAAGAAGAAGAAGGGCTTCAAGGCAACATAGGATGATGACTCTTTAAGTGATGAAGAGGAAGAGGATATTGCAAATCTATGTTTCATGGCCTTAGAGGACTCATCAAATGAGATAAGTTCTAACTCTCAATCTTGTGATGATATTGATGATGATATGCATGATGATGATGAGGATGAGGTTGAGCTAATTAAAGCTATGAATTTAAAATGCAAAAAGTATAAATCAAAAATGAAATTTTTTAAAGAAAAGCATTCTAAGTTGGAAGAGAATTTTAAAGAATTAGAAAAACTTGTTTTGAGCTTGAAAACCTCCAATGTTAGTCTAAAAGGCTCATTGGAGGAAATCACTTTTAAAACCTCCTTTTTTTAATACTTTATATAAAGAAAACAATGCTTTGAAAATTGAGGTTGAAGAATTAAGAAACTCAATCTCAAAATTTCACAAAGGGAAAGAAGCCTTGGATACTCTTATTATATCACAAAAGCCACCCTTTGTGAGACATGGTCTTGGCTTTGATAGCTCATCTCCATCTACATCATTTCCTACTATGTTCATAAAGGCCACAACTCTTTAAACCTTTAGCATTGAGATAACTAACAAGGAAGCGAAAACACACACTAAACCTCCAAGTTCTAAAAAGACTTAAAACGTTACACTAGACTCAAGAGCTAAGCTTCAAAGAGTTAACCATGCATTTATGTATCAAAAGAGGTATGCTAAAAGGCACCCAAAATCACAACATAATACTTGTTCTTGTATGCATTCATGTAATTATATTGTAAGGAGACCAAAATTTCTTAACAAAATGGCTAAGAAAACCTTCAAGTCAAAACTCCAATGCCATTATTATATGAAAAATGGTCATATAAATGTATTTACAAACTTGAGGACCCTTCTAAGGCTAACCCCTAAGGACCCAAATATATTTGGGTACCTAAAACAAGATGATTAATATTTTCTTATAAGTGTGTCTAAAATCCACTACCAAGGGGAACAAATGGCATGTGGATAGGGGATGTTCAAGACACATAATCAGAAATACAAGCCTATTTACAAATTTGAAAGAAAAGAGATGTGGAAACATCACATTTGGTAATAATGCCAAAGGTAAGATAGTTGGAATTGGTACCATTAGTAAAGACAATCATTCTCTCATTGAAAATGTTCTTTTAGTTGATGGTTTAAAATTTAACTTGCTTAGTGTAAGTCAATTATGTGATAAGGGTAATAAAGTCACCTTTGACTTTAAGCATGCATTATCACCACTTTAGCTAATGACAATGTAGTGTTTAAGAGTGAAAGGGAAGGTAATACCTACTATGAACCCTCAAATTTGCACCCTTAGGATCTGACCGCAGCTTGACACTTGCTAAGATTAGTGCGCTATGCAAAGCCCGTACAACGGTCCCGCTAGTCGATTAGAGGGCAGGGGTCAAGGGGGCAGTGCCACATTGAGAATAAATTTCCTAAATCTTTCACCTTCATATGACTAGCACTTGATTACAAACCCATAGAATAAAACTAGGTCCAAATCGGATAAAAAACAGTTGAGAATGGGTCGAAAAATGAGGAGCAGTAATCGCAGCTCTTGTTGTGGTAGCCAATTGGTTATGCAGCGTGTTTTTCTGCTTCCTACATCAAAATTTAAGCCTTTAGACTCCCCTTATAAATACCTTGCACCTCTTAACAACTTCCACACACAATTACATGTTTCTATACTCTCCCTAAAGCTTTCTAAATCCTATTTCTAAGCTTTCCAATCATCAAATCCCTCTTTTTAAACCACCAAATCCCTAAAACCCTATTCCAAAACTTCTTCCATCACCTCAAACCTTATGCATTAGCTTCCTAATCATCTCAAAACCCCATTCCAAAACCTCCTCTATCATATAAAACCTTCTTCATAGGCTCCCTAATAATCTCAAAACCCCATCCATGAGCCTTTTAATCACCTCAAACCATATTACTAAGCTTCCTAATCAAGAAAAGGTCCAATTCAAGTTATTTCTTTCAAAAGGAATTTATGGTACTCAAGTAAAGGTGCGATACAGGTCCCTCCAAGAAGAGTTTGCACTATTCAAGAATTTTTCTTCCAAAAGGAATGCTCGTGCTATCCCTAAGCCAAGGTGGAACTTAGATCTGGTACCAAGTTCACTCCTTATGTTCCTCACCGCCAAAAGCCAAAGGTAAAAGTTCTTTCCTTTTCCATTTCAATTCCAATTTTAAGATCTAAATATGAAAAGATCTATTTTTTTAATTAAAATATGACCTAATTAACACATTTCTAAGCCCTTAAAATCAATCAAAATATGATAATAAAGGCAATGACTTAAAGAGCCCTCCTTCGCAAGAAGGAAAAACTGTGTGGGGTTAGATTCCCATTCAAAGGGATATGCAGGCTTGCCATCTCTAAGGTATTTAACTCCGCTAAAATTAACAACTTCTTCTCTCTATCACCTTCTTCACATAGTTTAGGATTGAAATTGCTTTTCTTAAATAAAAGTTGAAATTCTAGTTCTTTTTATTACAATTGTTTATTACTTTTTTTTACCTTAGTTGTTTAGATTATATTTGGGGAATGTGTGCTTTTCTTAGAACTCATAAGGGCTAGAGAAAATATCTCTTGATTTTAATATTTTGACTTATAATAATTTTAAATAGTTTTCCTTTATTTTTTGCATTTTATAATTATCATTATTTAACATTTGCCATGCATTGCATGAGTAATATCTGTTTCATGCATCATATTATATCTATTCATGCATATATAAAAACTTCTTTTTTACAAAATCTATTTTGTATTTAAGCCAAATTAATTTTTTGTATTGTTTTAACCAAAACCTAGTCTCCGAGCCCTTTTTGGTCATTCAAGGACTAGTGCTTTTCCTTGGGATAAATAGTATAATTTTGGAGTCAATCAAATTGGGTTTGTCCTTTAATTTTCCCAACTAAAATAAACAAAATTAAAGTGGCAACTCCTTTTACAAATTACAATTTACAAAATACAATTTTTTGAACTCATAGCGAGTTCCAATCGTGATGTTTCTCCCAAATGAGCATTTTTGATTCCCTTTTATGGATCGAGGCAGTTCTCAAGCGAGACCTTACAACTAGCGACTCTGCTAGGGACCACCTTCTTTTTTATAAAAGAAATAAGAGGACTATTAATTGATTTAAATCAAAGTTTGGCACTTTAATACATAAATGGCTTTCATGCATCATTTGCATAGGCTTTTTACCTTTCAACCTAGATTTCTTAGGAAAATAATGGATAGAAAGTAACATCTAGTGGGTAACCCTCCTTAGGTCTATTTGCTGATGGTGAAAATCATCCATCCTGCGATGAATGCTTTGATCCTTTCAAAGGTGTAATGAGCATGCATGTACCATTGGACCCATGCAAGACTCCTTAACTCACATATGGTTAGGTATATCGCTGCTCTAGTGTGACGGGTACCCAAACAGAGCCACCCTTACCCTTTCATGTATTGAACCTAGATTTTGACCTTAGGTTGTATATATAATAATTAAAACCTTGCATCTTTGCATTCTCATAAAATATTTTCCCTATGCATTCATGCATCTATATTGTATAACAAAATATGCATTCATCTCTAGTTTAGTTTATATCTTGAACCGAAGAAGGGTCACGTACTCACTTTTCACTTTTATCCAAATACCTTCACTTTTAAACCTTAAACACTCTCACCTCTATTCCAATCATCTTTGCCCCCACAAACCTTAAGCCATCACCCTAAACCTTATCCCATTATCTTAGCCTTTAACCTAAATGCCAATACCTCAGGAGTTTTCGTGATAAATTGCTTGAATTTAGAGTTATTGTGACAAATATGTGATTTTATGAAAATTCATGTGTGAGGTGATTTATGAGTATGTGGCATATTAAATTAAATTTAATGTGCCTAATATGAATTATTATGATGAAATAATGATTTATATGAAGTGCATTAGCATAAAACAACTTATTGGGCATAAAATGAATTTTCATGTAAAAAAGCAATTTTTAAGTATAAAATAATTTTATGCGTATTTTTTAAAATAATTTTTAAATAATGTTTTGGGGGAAATTTTAATGAAAATAATAAGAAAAATATTATATTTTTAATTACCTATAATAGCCCCAAAATTAATTAAAAAACCCAAATACCCAAAAGCCCACTACACTAAAACACTCCTCCTAGCTCATTGAGGGTAATCTTGAAAATTGCCCAAAACCCTACATATATTAATGAAAAATTCGGCCAGCTCTTCATTACAGCAGCCAGCATTCTATTTTTTCATTATTTAGCAGAAAAATTATCTCAAAAATAATCTCTCAGTCAAAATTTATAAAATACCTTCAAACTTTGTGATTTCATGACCGTTTCATAAGTTTTTCCTTTCCTTTCAATTTGCTATTTGATTTTTATGAAACCAATCATGGGAAAATTATTTTGAACTGAATATTTACTGATTTTTATTTATTAAATTTGGCCTAGGTGATTTTTTGAGAGAGAAATTAATTTTTCTACCGAAAATATTAACCTTTCTACGTGAATCCTCTAAAGGTAAATCCTACAACACAAAATTAAAATTTTCATACATAAACACTACTAGGGGGTGATTCCTGCATATTTGTTTTCTAAATGTATTTTTGATGTGTTTAGTGGAAAAATATCAAATTAAAACATATTTTTGCATATACTGTAATGACCGAAAAGTTTTAGAAAATAAGAAAATTCAAGGTTTTCGTCTTAGAAATTGAAAGTTCAAAAATTTCATGTTTTTATATTGATATGGTTGCCAATTTGTGTGTGATGGAATTCTAAATTGATATTTGTTTTGTTTGGATGAAAAATAGTGATTTAAATCATGTGTTTATATATTACTGTAATGAACAAAAAGCGCAAAAAGTGCGAAAACTCATGATTTTCACACTAAATCTTAAAACTTGGAATTTTCATGCATAATTATGATCTGTGGCTGCCAATTCATAATTGTGGATGTTCTAAACTAATATTTGCTATGATTGAATGAAAAATAATGGTTTAAAACACTAGTTTATATATTACTGTAATAATCGAAAAATACCAAAAACAAGAAAGGTTCATGATTTTGCATCCTAAAACCTAAAATTGGAATTTTCATGTATATGTCACACCTATTATTGCTAATTCATATAGATAGATGTCCTAAAATGATTTTTTTTTTTTATTACATGAAAAATCTTGGTTCAAACCATTTTTCTATATATTACTATAATAGACGGAAAGTGCAGAAAGTAAGAAAATTCAAGCTTTTTCCTTGATGATGTGTTTAGCCTACATTGGGATCTTTATCCCAATGTCTATAATTTTTATGTGATGTATTTTGTTGATTATTGGTATGTATGAATGAACGATAAATGGTTAAAATGCATATTGGTTGAAGGAATGACCCTAGACAAGGTTAGAGATAATTTGGTATACTTAAGGTATCATACCCTTATGTTGTAATTAGAATATGAATGTGATTGGGTAATATGGAAATACGTTTTATGATGAGTCAATAATGAATTAATGATCTTGAATTGATGAAGAGATTGATTTAATGAATTGGTCATAAGAGATAGGCATGACACTTGAAAGGCTATTGATAAGTTGACATGGATGGAAGTGTTAAGTGTATTAAAATGATTATTAAAGCAAATTAAAATTAAGAGCATGACATTGTGTTTGAATTAAGAAAAGTATTGGTATGAATTATAATGTATTTTCATGTGAGCCTATAAAGGCTAAGTGTGCAAGACTTTTCAAAGTCAACATGTTATGTGCAAGTGATGGGTGCACTTCTATGTGCAAGTGATGAGTTGCACTTCTCTAAGTGAATGTGAATGTTGTATGTGCATGGGGTAGTTATGGAATAGGATAGCATGAATTTAATCAAATACTAAGTATTTGATTGTAATGAATAATAGAGCTAAAGGATTATTAGAAGTTAGGGGCTACAAGTAATAGGAGCAAAGGAACCACAAGGTGAGTAAACATTATGCTATTGTTATAGGTACAAGCTATCATGATTTTGTTATGGGAACCTTTGAGACTTCTTGAAACCCAAGTTCACTTCATTTTAAATTTGATTATATGATTTATTTATTAAACTTAGGTTGCCAAAAGACAATTGGTCCAAAGCCATTATTATTTGTTCAATGATATGAAAGATCCTTCATAATTGTTGCCTTACCTTATTTTCTTTCTGGAATCACACTATTCTTTTATCTCTTGTTTAATAAGTTGAATTGCTAGTGCCAATATGCTACATGCTATTGCTTCCATTAAGTGCTATTGTTATAAATGATTACCATTAGCTCTAGCTATGGTACCCATAACCCTTTTTTTTTTTATGCAGAAATTCTCATATTGATGTGAGTAATAATCGACTATGTGATCCTTGTACTGATGCAAGTAATCATCGGCTATGTATTCGAGTGATTATGGCAATAGCCTTCACTCTATGTGTTTGAGTGATTATGGCAATCACCTTCACTCTATGTGTTCGAGTGATTATGGCAACATCCTTCACTCTATGTGTTATGTGTTATAAGTGTGATTTCTGCAAACCTTTCTAAATTGTAAGCTATGAATCATAAACTATAAGTTATGAGTTATGAGTCATTTCTAAGGGATATGTGTTATTGTATAAACCCTATTGTTTACTCATTCAGATCATTTATCTCACCCCTTTTTCCTTGTGTGGTTATAGGTGAGCAATGTAAGGAGGCAAGGTGATGGCTTAAGCATTCTATTTTGCTTAAGGATTCCTTGTCAAAGTCTTTAATAATACTATATTATGAAGAGATCTTGGTAGACGCTCTGGGAGTTTATTTTGGGATATTAATCTTTGATGATTTATCTTAAAACTTTAAATGTTATTTTTCTTTTGAGATGTTTCCAAAGTGTTTTGCTAAACTATTCTTTTGCATATTGAGGTTTATTATATTATTGGATATTTAAGTTAATGCATTGGATTTGGTATGATCCTAGCTATGATTTGTATATGTGTAAGTGGGTTCTATAGGCGTGGGTGACCTTATGTCTCCCTATGTTCTAGAAATGTCATATCTCTAAAATTTGGGATGCGACACTTTTTCTTACTTTAGTTGTTTATATTATATTTGGGGAATGTGTACTTTTCCTAGAACTCATAGGGCCAGAGGAAAGATCCCCTGATTTTGATATTTTGACTTGTAATAATTTTAAGTAGTTTTCCTTTATTTTTTGCATTTTATAATTATCATTATTTAACATTTGCCATGCATTGCACGTGTAATATATGTTTCATGCATCATATTATATCTATTCATACATACATGAAAACTTCTTTTTTACAAAAGCTATTTTGTATTTAAGCCAAGCTAATTTTTTGTATTATTTTAACCAAAACTTGGTCCCCGAACCCTCTTAGGTCATTCAAGGACTAGATCTTTTCCTTGGGATAAATGGTATAATTTTAGAGTCAATCAAATTGGGTTTTTCCTTAAATTTTCCCTACTAAAATAAACAAAATTAAAGTGGTGACTCCTTTTGCAAATTACAATTTACAAAATACAATTTTTTGAACTCATAGCAGGTTTCAATCATGATGTTTATTCCAAATGAGCAGTTTTTATTCCTTTTTGCGGATGGGATTGATGCTCGGACGAGGCCTTGCACCTATATGATTGACTTAGATGATTTGGCTAACTAAGCTATCAAGTATTTCATGTGTATTAGCAATGAATCTTGGCTTTGGCATAAAAGACTTGGACATGCAAGTTGATAGTTGTTTATGTCCTAAGAGCCATATCATAGTTATGTAACAGTAGATATTAATTCCCAATGCCTAATAAATATATTCAAAATGTGAAAAGGGTTTCATATTATTGAATATAGTCCTTAAGTATTTGTAAGAGGATCTATTCTTAAGTGTTGAGAATATAGGAGACACATCTCTCTTGTACAAATATTTTAAATATGTTCATGGTCATAGGATTAATGACTGGGCATCATTAATTTTGAAAGACCATCATCTATTTGTTTATATAATTAGTATGTGATACGGATGATTATAGAGATAGTGAATGTCATGCTGCTTGACATGTGATGTCGATACAAACATGTGGATATTCATAGGATGAATAGTTGAACTGTGACATTAAATGGTAATAATATAGGGTTTTACTACTTGTCCATTATTCATCATCCAGGTCATAATAGTGCATATAATCCTTTGACTTGAGGGATACTATATCTCATACATAGGTGGTTAGGATTTATTACTGCTTATATAGACGTGCTATTCACATACTGATATATAACTTGTGATAGTTCTAATTTGTTATGTATGGAGGTAATCACCAAGATAGAATTCATTACCTTAAGTAAACAAAGTTAAGATCCTATGCTATCTGGTTATTCTTGATACTTAAGTTTCTGGCTAGAATAGTAAGATTCACTAGAAAAAGTTTCTAGTAGGAATCTAATCTCATCAAAAATTAGAACTAAGATAAGGACATAGAATCAAGGCATATTAGGGTTTGACATAAACTATTACCCTAGCCGAGATTAGGATATTTAATGAAGGGATTTTACTGCATGATGATTTATGATTGATGGTCTATGTAATGTTTAAAGTTATCCACTATGAACATTCATTTCTAATTAGGTAGTCGTGACATGGAATGCTAGCTGTAACTCCCGACTTATGGGACAAATTGTGAAGTAGTGATTTCATATTAGTAGAGAAAAATATTTTCTCATTCCCATTGCTAATTAGACATGAACATAGAAAGTCACACACCCAATAGTAATCACATTCCAAATGTAAAAGATTTACTATAATAATTAATTAAAGTGTTTAATTAATTGATTAGTGGTAAAATGATTAAACATGTAATTAAATTTACAAGGACCCTAGGATGTCTTGATGTTTAATCTATGAATGTTTCTATTCAATTAAATCTTAAGTTGTATATGATGCAAATGAGAAAGATTAAATTGAAAAATTAATTTGGACTAAATCAAAGACTTAATTTTAAGCTTAGTGAAAACCCTCAACACATGAGATGTGGCTTAAGCCCATATGTGATATGGAAAAGAGGCAATGTAGGGGTTAGAGAAAATTCACTATTCATAAGCCCATGTGATAGGTTTAGGGGTTAGAGAATTTTCTACTAACGTTAAAATTATAATTACATCTTTTGGCTAATGGAAATGTCCATTTTACCCCTAAAGGATAAAATGGTCATTTCACTATTTGAAGAAGCAAAGTCCATCTTTGCCCCTTCACCTAATGAAGAGCTAAAAGGATGTTATGGTCTTTGTGAAGACTTAAGGGTTATGTCTTGCAAACAATATAAAAGCTTTGAGTTTTTATGTTGCAATAAGTAAGTGAGCATTATTTTTGAAGTTGTAGCATTTTGGAAGAGAAAGAAGTTCAGAGAAAAAGAAAAGAAGAAATAGTTTCTTCAAGTTTTCTTTTAATCTCCAATTCTTTTTCTTAGTTCTCTGTAAAAGAACAAAATTGCTAGTAATTTGAAAATGACAAGCAATTTGAAAATGAGTTTAGTCTAAATACAATAAAAGAATAACCTTATCTTCCTAAAGGTTTTTGAGGAAAAATCTTGAATCAATTTAGGCAACCAAAAGAGTGATTCAAGAACACTAAAGAAAGCAAGAGGAAACTTAAAGGTGAGCCAGGTGTGGATGATCAAAAGGCTTCACACTTGGAAAGCTCTTTGTTAAAGAAAGAAGGAACCTACAAGAGGTAATATGATTACTCTTCCTTCTTCTTTCTTTGTACATGTGTTTTACACACAAATTATTGATTACTAGAATGAATTTTGAACCAAAATTGGGTGAAGTGAAATTTTAAAATGTTTGAAATTTCACTTCACTACGTTGCTTCTGCTGCATTTGGCTCCACCATTCCTTTACAAGCATGGAGCTTATTCATAGTCTTTGCAAGGATAAGCTTGTTGAAGGACTTCCAAAGATCAAATTCTCAAACGACAAGACACATGGACCTTGTCAAATGGGAAAGCAACACAAAGCATCCTACAAATCAAAAAATATTGTAAGTACTTCTAAACCCCTTCAACTTATTCATATATATTTGTTTGGACTTAGTAGAGTTGCTAGTTTAGGTGGAAAGATGTATGCCTATGTGCTTGTTGATGACTACTTTAGATTTACTTAGGTTAGTTTCTTGACTCATAAGAGTGATGCTTTTGATGCATTTAAAAGTTTTGCAAAATGAGTTCAAAATGAGAAAGGATATTTCATTTCCTAAATTAGAAGTGATCATGGAAAAGAATTTGAAAATGAACCTTTTGAAAATTTTTGCATTGAACATGAAATTTCACATAATTTTTCCTCTCCTAGAACCCCTCAACAAAATGGTGTTGTAGAAAGGAAAAATAGAACTTTGATTGAAATAGCTAGAACTATGCTTAATAAGTATGGTTTACTAACTTATATTTGGGCGAAAGCCATTAATACTTCAGGCTACATTTCAAATAGAGTTTTTAAAAGACCTATTTTAAATAAAACCTCTTATGAGTTATGGAATGGAGGAAAGCCCAAGATTTCGTATCTAAGAGTCTTTGGTTGCAAATGCTACATATTAAATACCAAGGATAACCTTAGAAAATTTGCTTCTAAAACCTATGAAGGCCTTGTCCTAGAATATTCCACCACTATTAAAGCTTATAAAGTCTTTAACAAAAAGACTATGGTAGTTGAAGAGTTTATGAATATTGTATTTGATGAATCTAGTAAACTTGATCTTGGGAAAGGTAGTGTTCTTGATGATCTTATAAGTGAATTTGAGAAGCTTGGAATGGATCAAGATGAGACTCCAAAGGAAGTTAAAGACCAAGTGGAAAACCAATAAGATCATGAGGCACAATCAAATCCATAAGAGGAAGATGTTTAAGAACTTTCTAAAAAGTGGAGATACCCCAATAATCACCCTAAAGAGCAAATCATTGGTGATCCATCAAAGGGTCTAAGTACTACATCTCATTTTAAAGCCTTAGATAATAATCTTGCTTTTGTTTCTCAAATTGAGCCAAGGACTATTGATGAGGCTTTTAATGATGCGAGTTGGGTGATTGCTATGCAAGAGGAACTCAATCAATTTGAGAGAAACAAAGTTTGGGAACTTGTTCCTAGACCCAAAGATCATTCCATTATTGGATGTAAATGGGTTTATAGAAATAAGTTAGATGAGCATGGTTTCATCACTAAGAATAAGGCTAGATTGGTTGCCAAAGGGTACAACTAAGAGGAAGGCATTGATTATAATGAAACTTATGCTCCCATAGCAAAATTAGAGGCTATTAGGATTTTACTTGCTTATGCATGTCATATGGATTTTAAACTTTTTCAAATGGATGTTAAAAGTGCATTTTTAAATGGATTTATTGAGGAGGAAGTTTCTGTTGAGTAACCCTTTGGTTTTGAACATTATGAACTTTCCAATCATGTTTTTAAACTAACCAAAGCCTTGTATGATTTGGAACAAGCTCCTAGAGCTTCGTATGAAAGGCTAAGTATATTTCTTTTCAAAAATGAGTTTGTGAAGGGCAAGGTTGACACAACACTTTTTGCAAAATGACACAAAAATGACACTTTAATTGTTCAAATTTATGTTGATGATATTATATTTGGTGCTACTAATGAATATCTTTGTAAAGAATTTGCCAAGTGTATGACTAGGGAATTTGAGATGAATATGATAGGTGAACTCAAGTTGTTCCTAGGACTACAAATCAAACAATACAAGGATGGTATCTTCATTAACCAATCCAAGTATACAAAAGAGCTTCTCAAGAAGTTTGGCATGGATGGTTGCAAAAGTAGTAAGACTCCAATAAGCACATCAATTAAGCTTGACAAAGATGAAAATGGTAAGCCTATAGATGAGAAGAAGTATATAGGTATGATTGGTTCTCTTCTCTACCTTACGACATTTAGACTTGATATAATATATAGTGTTTGTTGATGTGCACATTTTTAATCTTGTCCTAAAGAATCTCATTTGCATACCGTTAAAAGAATTTTGAAGTATTTACATGGCATATTACATTTAGGGCTATGGTATCCTAGAAACTCATCTGTTACAATAATTGGATTTTTGGATGCGGATTATGCCTGTAGTTTGCTTGATGCTTTCAAAACTTATCATTTTCTTGGTGAATGTTTAGTTTCATGGTTTAGCAAGAAACAAGTTTTGGTTGCCTTGTCCACCACTGAAACGGAATTTATGGTGGCATGTTGTTGTTGCACTCATGTTCTTTGGGTGAAACAATAACTCAAGGACTATGGTCAAGTGATTGATCATGTTCCCATCAAATGTGATAACATAAGTGCCATAAATCTTTCAAAAAATCCCATCCAACATTTTAGGAGTAAGCATATAGACATAAGGCATCATTTCTTGAGAGATCATATGCAAAATGGTGATGTTGTATTAGAATTTATTGATATAACTAACCCACTTACTGATATTTTCACAAAACCTTTAAATGAAGAAAGATTAAATTTCATAAAAAGGGAAATTGGCTTGCTTGATGGGAGCTTATTACCTTAAATTTTCAAAATTACATATATTTTTTTTTTCATATGCATCAAAATTTTATGCATTTTATGACATTTATCTTTCATATTTTATTCTCTTATTTAATCTTGAATTAAGGTGACTCTTAATTCAATTAAATTTAAATATTTGACCTTATGTAATTTAGGTGCTTTTTGGTTACATGTTGGTTGCATTATGGTTGATTTTTGGTATATTTGATTTAAATTGCTTGAATTTTCTTTTTAATGATTTGTTGATTTCTTAGTATATAAAATATATAATTGCATCTATTTTGATCTTGAATCATAATGCCAATTACATTGCATATAACTTCACTCAATTTTTTTAAAAATTTTTGCTTTTTTAAAATTCGTGGTCACTACAAGTGAATCGCGGTTGTGAAATTCAAAATTATAGCCATTACTATTTAGCCCTTTAAGTCCTGCTTGCGATTAGTAAATTACATATGCGACTTTTGAAATTTTCAAAATTCTCAGTCGCGGTCACGAATCTGAGTCTAACAACCTTAAAAACTAGCATTTTTCAACTAAAAAATTTGCATTCAATTCCAAAACTAGCTGTCTTTATACAATTTCTACTCATTTTTTGCCTATAAATACCCCACCCCATCAGTTTTATTTGCTTTGTAACACTTCAAACTCTCTCCTACTTGAAATTCCATTACTCTCAAACTCTCATCTCATCTTTTCCTTTTTAATTTTCGTATTACTCAAATTCTTCTCCACTAATAGCTTCTAGGAAAAGCTCTAAGAAGGGAAAGGAAGTCCAAACCACTCAACCACCCTCTCCTCTAGAACTAATGAGGGGAATTACCTTAGAAGAAAAATAAAATTTTCTTAGACTCAAAGATAAAACTATTCTCCCAATCAAAATTCCTAGCCTTGTATGTGTCAAAACCTTAAGAATTGAGGATAGCATTGTAGCTTTCCTCAACAATCTTCATTGGGGAAAGTTTGTGTTTGTAGATGAAGATGGGTATGAAGAATTAATAAGGGAATTTCTTGCAACCCTTATTGTCCATAAGAAACTCCATCCAACCCTTGGACATTATGCTATAGATTTTAGATTCTTTGGCAAGTCATATGAATTAACTCTCAAAGATTTTGCCAACATCTTTGGCCTTCAAACTAAAGGTTCTTACACTATAAATGAGTTAGCTCTTAAACTTAATTCTTTTTGGACTGAAATTTCAATTGAGCCAAAATTTGATAAAAAATCCTCCATTGCTAAACATATCAAATTACTTTCTATTTAGGTTCTTCGTAGGATTGTCACCCTCACCATAAATGCTAGAGGGGATGGTAATGAAAAAGTTTCTCAAAGAGATTTTTTCTTCCTCTATGGTCTTGTAAAAGGAAAGAGCATTCAAACCACTCGATTCCTTGTTGATCAATTCCTCCATCTCTCTTCCATCAAAAAGGGTGTCCTTCTACTCTCTTCCTATATCACCACCATAGCAAAACATGTTGGGGCTTTTACTCCACTCAACAAAGCTATTCTCCAAAATCTCATCAAGAAATCCCTTATAGATTTTCAATACATGATCAACGCCAAGGCATTAAGGGAAAAAGAGGGAAAATATGAATATCTTTTTAGAGAAGTTAGGGTTTAAGAACCAACTGGAAAAAGGCCAAGAGTGGTGATAGGTGAGGCTATTCAAGCTCAAGAAGAGGAACCACAAGTAGCACCCATTGCTCCTCCACCTCAACCTCAAGACGAAATAAATAGTCTCCTTCACAAAGTCTTAAGGAGACTAACTC
The DNA here is from genome assembly GCA_947687605.1 of Reutealis trisperma. NCBI lineage: Eukaryota > Viridiplantae > Streptophyta > Magnoliopsida > Malpighiales > Euphorbiaceae > Reutealis > Reutealis trisperma. Next base: position 428,092 of record CANTUT010001115.1, read on the forward strand.
ATTTAGACCATATTCACCAAGATATCTTTGATATGCAAGGTCATATGGGTCTCCCTCTATGTAACTTACAAGAATGGGAGTTTAGTGAAGAAGAGAAAGAGTTACATGAGGAGGAAACTCAAGAAGAGGAACCAAAGGATAGAGGAGATGCATCTTAATTTTTTTTTTTTGTATTTCTTTAAATTTTCAATACATTCATTACTTATGGCATTTTAATATCAAGAAGTATTTTCATATTTCTAAATGAATGCAATTATATATTTTCTCTATTTTGATCTTGTTAGCTTTTCTTTTATTTATTTCATTCAATAATTCCTTTTTGATATTGCCAATGGGGAGAAATTTAAAAAAGAACTTAAATATAAAATATGTTTAACATTATAATTGTATAATGTTTAAGGGGGAGCACTTTAAAATTGAATGTATCTATGTGACATATTTTTCTTCTTGCATCAATTGGGGGGAGCACTCTCAATTTAATTTGATTCTAAGTTATTTTATATTTAAATTCAATTTGATTGTCAAAATAAAAAAGGGGAGATTATTGACCTAAGTTATTTGAAAACTTTGTCAATCTCTATTTTGATCTTGTCAATCACATTAAAGCTATTTAATGTGTGCTTTGAGTGTTTATTTTGCAGATTATAACATATTTAATAGATTGGATTTGAAAGAGTATTGATATCTTCCAAAGTACTTTGCTTAGCTTCTGAGTTGTGACCATTATGGAAAATTCGCAACCGCGACCACAAATTTGCAACCACGACCATTTTATCATGACTAAGAACTTCAAAAGGCAATTCATTCAAATTTCAGACAAAATGAATCGCGACCTCAGTCATGACCACGACCAAGGGCATGAGCTTGAAATAGTGACCGTAAAATAGTAGTCGTGACTGTGACTTTTATGTAGAATTCAAAGCCTTCAATTGATAGATAAGGAACCAACTAATAAATGCCATGTGTTTATGACCATGAAAATTAAGTCGCAATTGTGAAAATTTGTTAGTGATTGTGACTTTGATCTGACAGAAGATTTAAAGCAAGATTTTATAGCTGTTATGAATAATTGATTTTCATACTATTTCTAACAAGAATTTGGAGAAGAAAATATATATATAACTTCTTCAAAGACACTAAAACTATTCTAACAACATTCATTAAAGCTAAATTCTTAAAAATTTAAATCTCATATCTTAATCTTCTATTGTTATTATTTGATTATTGTGAGAGCATTGATTGCTCAAGAAGGTTGTGTGTAAGCCATTAAAACACTTAATATTGGGTTGAGAGAGAGCTAATAGAAAACTCTTATATAGGTTTAAGTGTGAGCCTAAGGGAAACACTTGTAAAGGTTGTGTGTTAGCCATTAAAACACATTGTAAGTTTGGAGTAAGCTTGAAACTCCTTTGTAAGTATCAACTAGTAGTAAAATACCCAATTGAGATTGGACAGTGGATGTAGGGTTTGTTAACACCCGAACCACTATAAAATCAATTGTGTTTATTCTCTTTCCCTATCTCCTTCTTTCTCAATTTTAATTTCCCACCAATTAAACCCCCTCTTCTTGGCGCACAAAGGCAAACATATGGTTTAATTAATTTCAAGCTTATGAGTTATCATTGATTGATTATATCTTTATTGATGCTTATGTATATGCTAATTTAATTAATAGATTGATAAACATTCACATTGTGTTTTAATTATGCTTCCACGACTATAAAAATCTAGTCATTTACCGACGAAAATTCCGTTAGTAAACATAAGAAATCTGTCAGTAAATGCATTTACTGATGGATTGGGGACGGACAAAATATATCTGTAAACCGATGGTTAGTAATTCTATAGTGATAAATGAAGCAATCCATTGGTAAATTTATCGATGAAAATCGGTCAGTATTTCTTTCTAAAACGGTCGGCAATTTTGTTTATAAAAGGTCTTAAATAATCATAGTCCGACACTAATCCATTTGTAAATATAAATATCTGTCACTAATCAGTTAGTAATCTGTCATTAAATTAGAAAAAAATAATTTTATAATATTATCGGTCAGTAATCCATTAGTAAATTACAGTGAAAAATAATATTTTAACAAAACAGTCAATAATCCGCCAGTAAATTACATATAAAAATAATATTTTAAGAAAAATGATCAGTAATTTATTAGTAAATTGTTTTAAAAAAATAATTTAATAACAATGACTGTTAGTAATCCGTCAGTAAAGTATAGAATTTTTTTTTTAATAATTACATTCAATCAGTGATCCATTAGTAAATTGGATAATATATTTTTTTAAAAAATATTTAAAATATTTAAAAAATTAATTTTATAAAATATATATTAATTAAAAACTTATAAATAATTATATAATATAAATATCAAAATTATGTATTATATAATGTAATATTATTTACAAAAAATATAATATACTGTACACCCTGTAAATAATACAAATAACTAAACTAAAAAAGAAAAAAAAAACTAATCGTGCTCCTTAGCATGATCATCCTCCTCGTCCTCCTTATTGTGGCCCTCTTGAAGTTGCTGGCCATGCTCTAGATATACTATATATGCATTAGCAATAGCAATAGCAGAATCTCCAACTGAAGTCTACTGAGAAGTAGTAGAAGCCAGTGGAGGAGCAACACCACCAACAAAGTACCGTGAGAAGAACTATTACATCTACAACTCGACCTACTAGCGGACCTGCTTTTGGACTGTTTATTGCATTTCCTTCAGCATTTGTGCTACTCGCCTATCGATCTTTTGCTGCATATGCTTAGTTGTAAATAGCAGTGGCGGTGGCGGAGCTGAGGAAGAACTGGCTCCGAGATGTCCGAATGAGTGAGCCATCAAACTCATCCCATAGACTCGTCCCTTCTCTCGGCCCCCAACAGCTCTAAAGTATAGCACAAACTCATCTACCTAAGGTGGCTCAGTGGATCCAAGGGCCGGCTACGACATCTTCTTGCGGAGGTTTTGAGATCCTCCTATTTTTTTTATATATAATATTTGTTGTCATATAAAATTTGTAATTTTTTAATCGGTCTGGAAATAGAATAGGAGGTCGATAAGGATTGTCCACTTTATGTAACATAAATGGAGAAGGTGTCTCCATCTCCTTCTCTTCCTCCACTGAAAACTTGACAGGTTCATGGCTTCACCTTTCTTCTTCTGACTTTTCTTATAGAACACTTGCATAGTTAGAAACTTCATTAGCATTATCATTTATTTGCTCACCACTCTAAACAACTATGATGGACTTAGCTTGCTTCGGTTGGCTAGGAAGTTTCCCTTTTTGATTTGATTGCACTTGATTTGCAATCTGACCAACTTGAGTGTCCACATTTCTCATTGCTGCTTCCAAAGAGTAAAATCTTTGGTCATTAGCCTTTTGAATTCGAGTGCTAGCCTGAATGAAAATGTTGAAGCTATCTTCCAAGGACGGCTTCTTTTGCTAATTTTGATTTGATACTTCTACTTGAAATTGGTGTCCTCTTTGCATCATTTTAACTTGAGGCTACTACTGCTGCTGATTGGTGTTCCTCCAAGAAAAATTTAGATGGTTCCTCTAACCTTGGTTGTAAGTATTAAAGAAGGGCTCATTTCTTAACGAAGGTTGGTAACCATCCAAAGCATGTGCTTCCCCTGGTTCTCCTGCAAAGGCATCAAAACTAGAAGGAAAAATATTAGCACCATGTCCATAAATACCACAAATACCACATACCTTTTGGTTTTGAATTGGTGTGTTTCCCTTCATTGTCAGGAGCTTAACTTATCTAGTGAGCTTAGCTATTTGCATAGTCACATATTTCCTAAGAGCTCCCTCTTGATCTCTAACTCTTCCCCCTTTCACACTTTTCTGTTGGGAGTTAGGACTAAGCATCTTAAAGAGATTATAAGTCTCCTCAGTAGTAATTTCTCCCATTGCCCCTCTAGCTACATTGTCAACTATACTTTAGCTTTGAAAGGTGAGCCTATCATAGAAAAATTGGTTGAGCAACTGCAGTGGATAATGATGATGTGGTCACTGGATTTGCAACATCTTGAACCTCTCCTATGCCTCATGAAAAGGTTCTCCTTCCATCTGTGTGAAAGTTGCAATCTTCAATCTCAGTTCAGCTATTTTCTGGTGAGAGTAAAACTTCCTTATAAATTTATTATACACCTCCTCCTAAGTGATTAATGAATTAGGAATAAGTGTCATAAACCATGACTTAGCACTGTCTTTCAGAGAATAGGGAAAACATCTCATCCGCAGCTGATTTGCCATTAAACCTTGTAGAGGGAAGGTCTGGATGGTAGCATAGAAGTCTCGAATGAAGTTCAGAGGGTTTTCATTTAACACTCCATAGAATGATAAGAGCATGCTATAATGTATGTTCTTCAGCTCATAACTCCGGGCAACCATATCGAGTCTAATGCATGATGTTGCAGTGCCTATGATTGGTCGAGCATACACCTTCATAGGTCTTCCTTCTACTATTGTATCTTATTGCTCAATTTCCTCTTCAATTGGTTCAATTCTCCTTCCACCTACCCTATGAATGTTATAAAAAAAAGGGATAATCTCTCCTTCTAAAGATCTTCTCCCATGCATAAAATTCTCAAAAAACAAATGATAACAAAAACTAGAAACAAAAATAATTACAATGAAACAAACAAATTTGCCTTGTAATTCCCCAACAATGGTGCCAAAAACTTGTTCGCCTCAAAATATATTGTCCAAAAGCGACAAGCAAGTATACGAGGCAATTGTAGTATTTAGGAATCACCCAAGGTTGTATCTCTTAAGGAATTGCAAATGGAAATATTTATCTTAGTTCAAAGCAAATTAAATAAAAGGAATTTAAATGATTGGGACAAGAAAATTATAATGATTCTAAAGTAGAAAATTAAAATGAATATTTAATGCAAATGCAAGGGTTTTTATACAATGGATGAAAAATGTCTAAGGTTTGCAAACCATTTATCAATCCTATATGTTCTTGAATATACCCAATTGATTTGAAGCCTTAGTTTCTAACAATTCAAAGAATAAAAATCAATTTATTAGCAATCACATTCATAGAAATCAGCAATCATATTCATAGAAATCATTCTTTCAAATCATATATCAAAAACTAAGACCTAATCTTAAAACTTATATTTCTTCATTTTAAGATCCTAAAGGAATGAAATCCAGAATTGAACTTCAACTCTCGTTCCTTCATTCAAAACCTAAGTCAACAATTGGTAGCTAAGCAATTGTTCAATATCAATCAATCAATTTAATTAAGAACAACAAGAATAATCAAATGGGATTTAATTCAATTCCATATCATGAACACATTATACAAACACTAGACAAAGATGAAATTAGCTCATTGGAAATAAAAAAATCATCATGATTTTATTATAATCAAAAGAATCCATCAAATCAATTCTTTCAATTCAATAATCGAAAAGAGAATTATAATAAAGAAATAAGAATTAAACCACATTTGATCAATCCATTTAATTTGATTCAATCTCTTGAATCTTCATAAAAGAATTTCCTAGAACCAAAATGAAAATCCCAATCTAAGTAGAAATCTAAAAACTAAATGAGAAAAATAGAAGTAGAAAAATAATGTCCAAAAATCAAATGAATAAAATTTTCTTCCCCCTTTCTCCAGATAGCTCCTCTCCTTAAATAAAATCTTTCTTCTTCTATATATACTTTCCTAAAATAATCTAGGGTTAAAAATCCCTCAAAATCTCTAATAGAATTCAATCACTACTCAGATGTAGTGTAGCGTGGTGTCGGAAGACTGCTGCATATGCTGGGGATTGATGGATTGCAAACAACACTCAGCTGCGGGGCACTGGAGAGCTAGTGCGAGGCACTACTGATGCTTGTCTGTGAGTCAGCTGCTACTGTGTGCTCTAGGGAGGTGCTGCTACTGCTTGTCTATATGTTAGCTGCTGCTATGCATGCTGGGTTGCTTGTTGTATGGCATTGGAGAGCGCTGCTAAGGCATGTGCTACTACTGCATGCGCTGGGCTACTTATTGCATGGCACTAGAGGGTGCTACTAAGGCTGTGCTGCTGCTGCACACGCTGAACTACTTGCTGCAAGGCACTAGGATGCTTACTACCACGCTCTGCCGTGAACGTTCCGCCGAATTTTTTGTTTTCACTCCAAACTCCCTTTTTTCATTTACTAATGCAAAAGGAAACAACTTAACAAACACATTAAAAGCATCATAAAATCATAAAAATAAATTATAAATTAACAATTAAAAGAACCAAAAATAAGATAAAACTATGACAAAACAGATGGATGCTTGTGATTGTTGGCTTATAACCTGCTTTAGTTCATTAAATTGGTTAGTGAATTTGGTAAAGGCAGAGAAGAGTGTTTGCATAGTTATTGGGCCTTTAGGGTCTATGGGAAGGTTGTTTAGATTAGGTATTTCAAAGAGGTGTGGTTAGTGATTGCTTAGGTTTTCCTCAGTATTTGGCTATTTTGGAAACAAGCTAAGGTTGAGATTAAGGTTTGTGTTACTATAACTTAGATTAATGATGTTTGGGGAAAAAAATGAAGCTGAAAATTAATGAAGGTTGCTTATTCCACGTTCATCACACCGAATGATATGAGCAATCAAACTTCAATCTCCTATTAAATTAAGTCTGAGCAGTAAAAAGGAATTATCTACACCTATAAAACAAAGGGAGTAGAGTGTCCAAGCGATTTACCTAGATGAGCATTCTGATGCTTAAGTTAATTTATGCTTTAATGGGAGAAAACATAAAATATAAGGTATTTAGAGTATCCGTCCCCCTACTCTGAGAATCTGGAAGGTATTTATAAAAGGCTACCTTAGGGGGCAAGCCCTCAGAATGTAGGTCCACTAATTCTTAAAGTAGTGGAGAGAGTGCCACCCAAAATTCAGGAGGTGTAAAACATGGGTGCCAATTATAGATCATTTTGTTGAAGGATCGGGGTCTCAATGTAGTGATCGATGATTCAATTAGCGATTTATATTCTAGAAAGCAGGGCAATATAACTTACTGATCTATTAGTTGGATTTCTAGCAGCTGGGCGAGTCATGACTCGCCTTAGGGTGATCCATACTGATCCAAATGTATTAGATTTATGCACCTATATTTGATGGTATCCGTCATTTGCATTTAGGAAGAAGTATAGCTCATGCCCGGCTGTCAAGTCTACTAGCTGGTTAATACTCGATAGTGGATAATTATCCTTGAAACATGCCTTGTTCAAATTTGTAAAGTCCATACACATTCTGAATGTCCCATTTGGCTTTTTAACTAAGACAACATTCGCCAACCACTCAGGGTAGTAGACCTCCTAGATAACACTTGCATCTAGTAACTTTTGGACTTCTTTTGCAATGGCGAACTACTTTTCAAGCGAGTGTTTCCTCTTCTTCTTAATGATTGGAAACTAACCAACAAAATCTAAGTTATCATACCACAAGAGAAAAAAAGGAAGCAAGAAAGGAAGCAAGAATGGAGAGGATTAAAATTATGGGCAAGTTGAGTGTGAGGAGTGAGTTGACAATGGTGAGTCAAGAGAGTTGTGATTGAGTCGGGTGTGTTTGGGTGAGTTTAGAGCCAACATTTTTTTTATTAAGAGTTAAATTGGGAATCAAAGGTCTGCTCTTCCTTTTTTGAGAGATGAAAAAATTCGAATCAAGTGAAAGGGTACTTTAATTTGGGTGAGTGAGTATAAGGAAAAGAGCTGTGGGTTTATGAGTGTAGTCTTTGTCCATATGAAGGAATCAGGTCCCCATTACGAGAGTTGAGTGATGGAAAAAGAGAGAGAGTGTGAGAGAGGAGAGGGTGCATGTTTTCTGCATGTGCTCAAGAATAAGATAAAAAGGATGAGAATGAGAGATAAAATGACCTAAAAGCCCTTGCTTAATTTAGGTTTTTTAACTGCTATATGAGGGCTGAAAATGTCACAAATTTAACATTACTTTTTTTATAATTTTTTTTGAAACCAAATGGCAAAAATGATTATTTTTTTTTAAATTTTCCCTTTTTTTAAATATTAAGAAAATAAAATATCCCTTAATTCATGAAAAATCATTTGTAGATTATATATTTCTAAAATGTTAATTTTAACACTTTAGTTTATGAAAAAAATATGCAAATTTAAAATCCTATTTTAAGATAAAAATTAAAGAAAAACTTAAAAAATGTAAAAATAAATCATAAAAAGTAAAATTTTCAAGTCAGAAAATGAGTGAAGAAGAAAAGACACGTATTTTAGTTGGTGATTATTATTACTATTGTTTTTTTTTTTCTCAAGGAAATTTAAATTCCAAAAAAGTAAATCCTTATCATGATAGGAGACTTAAAAATACAATAAAATTGAATTAAGATAGCATTATATAAAAATTAAATTGCATGAATCAATCACATAAAAATTAAATTTAAATCAATAGTATGAAAATAAGACTTGAATCAATGGCAGCATGAAAATTAAATTTTAGAAAATTAAACTTGCATCAATCAATAACAAGAAAATTAAATTTGAATTGATGGTATAAAATTAAATTGTAGAAAATTAAATTTCAATAGATGGCATAAAGCTAAATTGCAGAAAATAAAATTTGAATAAGTTAATGTCATAAAAAAATTTAAATTAATGTCACAAAAATTAAATTGTAGAAAATTAAACTAGAATCAATCAATGGAAAAAAAAAAAAAAAACTAAATTCAGATCAATAAAATTAAATGTGAATCAATCAATGAAAATTAAATTACAAAAATTTAAATAGTTGTCCCTTTTTATAAGTTTTTTGAATTGAAAAGTAAAACTTTCAACTCATAACACGAGTGAAAAATAGAGCACATGTATTTTGGCCAATAATTATTATTACTATTAGTTTTTTTGCAAGGAAATTTAAATCTCAAAAAAAGTAAATTCTTATCATGGCAGAAGACTTTAAACTAAGATAATTGAATTTGGATGGCAATATATAAAATTAAATTGCATGAATCAATTACATAAAAATTAAATTTAAATCAATAGCATAAAAATTATACTTGAATCAATGGCAACATGAAAATTAAGTTACAGAAAATTAAATTTGCATCTATCAATAACAAGAAAATTAAATTTGAATTGATGGCATAAAATTAAATTGCAGAAGTTTAAATTTGAATAATTCAATGGCATAAAAATTAAATTTGAATTAATAGCAATGAAAATTAAATAGCTGAAAATTAAACTTGAATCAATCCATGACATAAAAACATTAAATTCGAATCAATAAAACTAAATTTGAATTAATCAATGAAAATTAAATTGAAGAAAATTAAAGTTGAATCAATCAATGAGAATTAACTTGCAAAAAATTAAATTTGAATCAATCAATGAAAATTAAATTGCATCAATCAATGGCATGAAAATTAAATTTGAATCAATTAAATGAAAAACAAATTGCATTGAATCAAGGAATAAAATTTAAATTTGAATAAATAAAATTGGTATAAAAATTAAATTTGAATCGATAAAGTTAAATTTGAATCAATTAATGAAAATTAAATTGCAAAAAATTAAATCTAATCAATCAATGGCATAAAAATCAAATTTGAATCAACAAAATTAAATTTGAATTAATTAATGAAAATTAAATTGCACAACATTAAATTGAATAAATCAATGTCTAATAATTGCTATAACTTACAAAGATGGTTTTAGCATTCTTGCTCCTTCTTTACGATATTTCTGTGTTAAGAATCAACAAAGGAAATGAGTAAATAAAAATGCTGATTGCAGCGATGTCTCATGCCTTCTAGCAAAAGTCCAAATTATCTTAGATTGAAGGCAACTCTTTGAATCTTGTAATTCTGTAGCATTCTTATCTAAAACCTACTAATATACTTATAACCACATGTAAATTTTCAGTTTCATAGGTATTGAGAGACATAAGATACCTGGCATTGGCCGACCCAGCAAAAAATCTCATAACCTTCAATTGAATATACCAAACTAGATGAAGAGCCAGGGTCAAATAAAAAACCATAAAGCATTAAGTGTACCCTAAGTGTAGAAAGAAAGCAAAAAAAAGGTCCAGAAAATGAGTATGAATCCAAGAGGATTGTTTTTTATTTGAGTTTTTTTGGGTTTGGTTGTTTTAGGTGCGAACTGATATGGGCTATTACCCCAATGTATGGTCTACCATCATGCTTCCATCATTTTGCCCTTGCATTGCTTTATTGTTTAGCATCATTGATCATATATTCATCTACTTGCTGCCCTTGTAAACAAAAATTAAACACCTGACAATAGTGAGACATACTTGAAAGACGTGCTTTAAAATAATGTTATGATATTGCCAAAGCGAACTCCATATTATTAGAGACATTTTAACCATAAAAATCACTTTCAAAAGAGGAGAAAGATTATTTAATCAAGGAAGATAAATTACATAAATAATTTAATGGTATTTGCAAAAGCTAAAAAAGAGAAAGTGAAAGGATAGGGAGGATATTAGTGCTCTGTATAGTGACTTTGTCAATTTTGCTTGATGCTATGAGTGATAATATATTGTAATCAAACTTTGAATCGCCTACTATTGCCTTTAGTGTCCTTTCAAAGCTAATTACTCATTTATTCACCTTTCCGAGCTTCTCCTTATATCTCATGATTCTTGAAGATGCCTTTGTGGGTTTTCATCTTCAGTTTTTATTTCAAGAATGCCATCATTCTTAATTGAATATTTATTATTATTATTATTATTATTATTATTGTGGTTTTATTTTTATTTTTATGATTTTTTTTGTTTATTATCTTTTTTTTAGAATGCCCTTTCTAGTTTTCATTCTCAATTATATTTCTATTCAATTTTCTTCTATCTTTTTCTGGATATATTATAGCATGGATCTTCTGCTAGACTTACTATCATTTTCCTCTCTTCCATTTTATTTTACATTGATTTCCCACATCTTTTTTTTTTTTTTTTTTTTTTTGTACATAATCATTCACATAGAATAACTAAAGAAAGAAAGATGTTGTGAATATCATTAAGCATAATAGCATTTTACAACAGTCAAATTTATAGCTTAGTTAAATCATCACCATCCATATTGGTCAATTCTTCACCATATATGGTTCTTTATAGTTAGGTGCCCATTTGGCCCTAATGTCTTATTGATTAGGGAGTATTTTCTTCACTACTAAATCACCAGGGTTAAGTTTTGGGGTGTATATCCCAACCCGATATAGGACGTATGTACAAGAGTATATGTGAAGATATCCAATTAGTATCGTAATACGTGTCCAAGTTAAAAATAAATATTTTCAAGTATTCAAATAATTTGAATATAAATATTTTAAAGTAATAATTTTATATGAAAATAGTTTCCTTATTGTTATATTTAATTGACATTCAAAATTATCGATATTTATGAATTTGCATTTGAATATTGATATTGATATTGATATTTATTTATATTATTATATTGATATTGATAAGCTAAATTTATATTAATATTTGATATCATGATTTATTGATATTGTTATATGAGTATTTGAAATAGTAGAAAACTATTTCAAATTTAATATTAATATTTGGAATAAATTATTTATTATATTTTATATTGATATTTGAAATGATATTAATTTATGATATTGTTTTACTAATATTTTTAAGAGAATATTTTGTTAAATGAAGTATTGATTTTAAAATTTGTTATTTATCTAAATGAGAAAGTTTAAATTAAAGAAATTAAAATTTTATTGTGAAATATAGAAATTTGTTAATTTATATTTAAAATTTTATATTATGATTTATATTGTAATTATTAATAATATTGGAAATTCTTTGTGAAATAAATATTTTAGTTAAAATTATTGTTTAAAAGAGAATTTTGTAAATAATTTATTATTATTATTATTATTATTATGTGTGTGTGTGTGTGTGTGTGTATATATATATATATATGAAAAAAAAGGGATTTTTAAAACTTGGACAGCCCGAATCGGGCAAAAGCAAAAGAAAGGAAAATATAGACAGACAGAGAAATAGAGGCAGAGGGGAGAGAGAGAGAGAGAGAGAAAGAGAGAGAGAGAGAGAGAGAGACACGGCACTATCAGTCCACCGCCATCCGCTTGCCATCGGCAGACACACACTGCACTAGAGGAAGGGGCGCCCGTCGACTAGCTAAACCACCAAAGGCTATTGCTAACCGTCGCCCGACAGCGGAGCACGCTCGGACCAAAGAGCCACCAGCCGAAATCTTCTAGCCTAATTTTTCAGCCGTTTTTGATCTCCATTTCTAGTGATATTAGTATGGATGAACTCCTCGTGATTCTAGCTTTAATTTAGTATATCATTTGCTAATTTTAGATAACGTTTATTTTGACCAGAATCCGGTGTTCCTAACTGCTGCAATACCATTTCTGACCATTTTTCCATTGAATTACAGAAAATGAAGGTTATATTCAAACCCCTTATGTCATACACTAATTGTTGATATCCTCGGATCATGATTTGGTCATCATTGAAATTTTTCAGAGACTGAATTTCGGCGACCTCTGAAACTGATGATTTCGGATAGTAACTCCATCTCATCAAACCGAGCCATATGGTATAAATCTCGACTCTTAATTGTGTATAGATAGTGAATTATAAATTTATTTATAAGAATTTAGGTAAATATTTTATTGAAATTGATTAGTTAAACTGGATAATTGAATTGAGTTAATTATTATTTATATGATTGAGTATTATTGGTGATCAAATTGAAAGATTAAAGTGAGACATTGAGATTAGAATTAATTTAATTGGATTGATTGGGTATTAGTTTGATAATGAGGAATGAAATTGGTGGATGGGATTAGTATATTAAAGGTCTGGGTTAGACCATTTGATTATGATATTGTGGATAAATTTAATTTATGGAATTGTTAGTGGAAATGAAATTAGGTCTCTTGAATATTGGAAATTATTTAATTGGTTCTAATTGACCAATATGAAAGTTGAATGGAAGAAAGGGAATTATTCTCCTTAAGTGAGCTATTGGAAAACAACTAGAGAAATGTTAAGTTTAGTAATAAGTATATGTGTAGTATATCATGACTTTAAAAGTAATAAGTTGTGCTTTAATGAATGAGATAGAAGTGTTAGTAAGTTAAGCTACGTTAAGTAATTGTTATGATGAGAAAGTGATTAATGTGTCATTGAAATATGATGTGTAGAGTCTAATAAAAAGGACAAGAATATTGTGTAAGAGTGTGAGGATCACTACTCGTTCCAGAGTCAAATGTAAATAGGAGCTGTGAACCCCTCTAGTTTGCACCTCGAAATGACTGACATTTGATTACGAACCCATAGAATTAGACTGGGCTCAAATCGGATAAAAAATGGATAAGAATGGGCTAAAAAACGGATGAGAATGGGCTAAAAAATGGACTGCAGCAACCCACGGGCCAGTTGTGACAACTTGCAGCTAGCTGCGGTTACTGCAGCCTCCGCTGTGGTTGCCATAGACGTCCCTGCAGTAGCCAATTGGCTACCACAGCCAGCCCTGCAGTTACTGCATAGCCCTTTGCGGTTACCCAGGATTCATTCAGTTGCTGTAGCATGTTCTGACAGAATCCCACACCGAGAAATCACCCTTTTAAGCCTCTACACCCCTTTATAAATACCTGGCACCTCATAACAACTTGAGGGACACAATTATATGCTTCTATACTCTCTTTAAAGCTTTTTAAACCCTATTCCTAAGCTTTCCAATCATTAAAACCCTCTTTCTAATCCTCCAAATCTCTCAAACCCCATTCCAAAATCTCATCCATCACATAAAACCTTATTCATAAGCCTCTCAATCATCTCAAAACCTCATTCATTATCTTCTTAATCGCCTCAAGCCTCATTCATTATCTTCTTAATCACCTCAAACCCCATTCATAAACTTCCTCATCACTCTAAACTCGATCTCTAAGTCTCCTAATCGAGAAAAGGTGCAATTCAAGTTCTCTCTTTCAAAGGAAATTCGTGGTATTTAAGCAAAAGTGATCCAAAGTCTTTCCTTCAAGAAAAGAGTTCATGTTATTCAAGAGTCCTTCTAAAAGGAGTACTTGTGATATCCCCAGGCCAAGGTGGAACTTAGATCTGATGCCAAGCTCGCTCCCTACGTTCCTCACCGATAGAAGCCAAAGGTAAAAGTTCTTTCCTTGTCCTTTTTCAATTCCAATTTTAAGATCTAAATACGAAAAGATCTTATTTTTTTGTTAATTAAAATCTGACCTAATTAACCAATCTTTAAGTCCTTAAAATCAATCAAAACATGATAATAAAGGCAATGACTTAAAAACCCCTCCTTCATAAGAAGGAAGAACTGCATAGGATTTGATTCCTATTCAAAGGGATATGTAGGCTTGCCATCTCTAAGGCATTCAACTCTGATAAAATTAACAACTTTTTCTCTCTATCACTGTCTTCATATAGTCTAGGATCGAAATTATTTTTCTTTAATAAAAGTCAAACTTTTAATTCCTTTTATTATAATTGTTTTTTCTTATTTTAGTTGTTTAGGTTATATTTGGGGAATGTGCGCTTTTCCTAAAACCCATAAGGGCTAGAGGAAAGATCCCTTGATATTGATATTTTAACTTGTAATAGTTTTAAATAGTTTTCCTTTATTTTTCGCATTTTATAATTATCATTATCTCATTTTTTGTCATGCATTTCGCGAGTAATATTTATTTCATGCATAGATCCCTATATTTTAACTTGTAATAGTTTTAAGTAGTTTTTCTTTATTTTTCGCATTTTATAATTGTCATTATCTCATATTTGTCATGTATTTCGTGAGTAATATTTGTTTCATGCATCATATTATATCTGTTCATGCATACATAAAAACTTTTTTTTTTTTTATGAAAGTTATTTTGTATTTAAGCCAAACTAATTTTTTTGTATTGTTTTAACCAAAACCTAATCCTCGATCCCTCTTTGGTCATTCAAAGACTAGTGCTTTTCCATGGAATAAATGGTATAATTTTGGAGTCAATCAAATTGGGTTTTTCCTTTAATTTTTCTAATTAAAACAAGTAAATTAAAGTGGTGACTCCTTTTGCAAACTCACAACTTACAAAATACAATTTTCTAAACTCATAACAAGTTCCAATTGTGATATTTCTCCCAAATGGGCATTTTTGATTCCTCTTTAGTGGATCAGACTGGGTGCTCAGGCGAGGCCTCACAGTTGGTATACGCGTACCAGTAAATTAGAGGTGTAATGGGTATACATGTACTATTGGACCCATGCAAGGCTCCTTGACTCACATGTGGTGAGGTATATCGCATTTCTAGTATGATGGATTCCTTTCAAGCTGCCCTTACCCTTTCATGTAATGACTTATAGAGCCTTCCTTTAGGATTATATGTACCATAATACTGAACTTGGTATGTCATTATCATGAAACCTTTTTCATTTATGCACACACGCATGCATGCATCATGCGAGAATCCTATTAAAGTGGAAAATCTGAAAACCACCCAAACATTACTAATCCCTATTCAAACCCATGTCAAATTCCTAAACCCATGTCTACCCATGGTACCTTCATCCTTATCTTACTGCTGTGATTAGGATTTCATGATCTCATTTTTGTCCTTATCTTTACCAAAGCTAAAAACTGACCTAGCTTCATCTTTTTCATCCAATGGTTTAAGAGATGTCAACTGGATTAGGGAAAGAAGTTGCTGCTACTGATGGAGTTGATGACTTGATTAATGGGCTCTTTGCTAGGTTCACCGAACAACAAGAGGAAATGCTTAAAATGCAAGAGGCTCATTTCCAAGACTTACTTCAAAATCAAAAGAGGATTATTATGAACGATGTCCAAGAAATGATGGGTCGAACCGCCATAAACTAGAGTTTGACTTATCTAGAAACAGTAAATCCAAAACCTAGCTCCTATCCTATTTTTGGATATGCTTCCAAATCTAACCCAAAAGACAAGGAAAAGGCCACAGTTGAAACCATTCCATCACCATATGTTCTCAAAACCAACCCATTCTTTCAACCAGTGCCTATTGACCCACCAATCCAGACCACCACATCTAGTTCTCCCCCAGCCAATCCTTTCCAAGGGAGAGAAATTAACCCGAAGCTAAAGGCATTCATGGATAAAATTGAAGTTATGGAAAAGATGCTTAAGAACTTAAAGAAAAGGGAAGACGTGGTTGACATAAGCTCTCTCAATCTGTTTCCTAATGCAAGGGTACCTCCTAAATTCAAAATGCCAAATTTTGATAAATTTGATGGAACTACCTGCCCTAAAACCCATATTAAGGTATATATGGGGGCCATGCATCCTTTAAGAGTGGACAATGAACTCTTAGCCCAAATATTTCAATAGTCACTGATCGGTACTACTGTGAAGTGGTTTGTAGACTTCGATATTTCCTATAAATGAACCTAGGATGATATCTGCAATATTTTTATCAAACAATATCACTACAATATTGAGGTTGATGTGACAAGGAGAGACCTCAAGACCACCAAGCAACACTCAAAAGGGTCCTTCTCTTCATTCCTTATAAGGTGGAGGAAGAAGGCTTCCCAAATGGTAAACCGACCTCCTGAGCATGAACAAATTGATATTATTGTCAAGAATCTCCTCCCAATTTATTAAGATAGGTTGCTCACCTAATACTTGCCTAACTTCAAAGCCTTGATTTCCACTGCTTCTAAGATTGAAGATCTAATCCAAAGTGGGCACATAAAAGAAGAATCTACATTTGGGTCAAGATATAAGAAAGCGGCACACAAAGGAATATAACTTCCTTGACAAATTAGACAAGGGGGGAAGTAAATGCCATTGCAATTAAGAAGCCACTTAAGATTGAAAGGCGACAATTCTCTGATCTAAGGGGTGTACCTATGAGCATCATTTACAAGAAACTACTTGAGGCAAGAATTGTGCAACCTCTCAAACCAAGACCTGTTCCTAACCCACTACCCAAAAATCACAACCCAAATGAGAGATGTGATTACCACTAAGGACCAGGGCATAAAACTAATGCATACAAGGCCTTGAGACATAAGATCCAATATCTAATTGATTCAAATGACCTCTTACCACCCAAAGTTGGACCCAACATCACCACTAACCCCTTACCTAACCACACAGTAAATGCAATTACTTTTTATGAAGGAGTTGATCCTGTCTTATTAATAAAATCAACTGTTAACTACTGTTGTGTGTTAGACCTCACCAACTTGCTTGAGGAGATTGATGCCATCACCCGAAGTGGCAGAATTGTCCAAAATCCAAACCCACCAAACCAAAACACTAAATCCATCCCTGCACCATTGGATAATATAAAAAAGAGTTTTGAACCTGATGAAGACACCATACTCAAGTAGTTAAAAAAGACTCAAGCAAATATTTTAATCTAGAGTTTAATTCAATCCTTATATCCTCACTGCCAAGCTCTTTACAAGGCACTAAATCAATGTCAAACTCCTATTGATATCACCCCGGAGAATCTTGTGGCTTTAATCACTAATGCTGCTAAGGGAGTTTCAATATCATTTGGAGATAATGACTTACTAAGAGGGGATTCTGACCACAACAATGCCCTTTATATAACAGTGATGACTCAAGAGAAAACTGTGCCCATAGTTCTAATCGATAATGGCTCGGCAATGAATGTGTGTACCTTAAAATTGGCTAGTTGCCTAAGCCTAGAAGTAATAGATTTCACCCCTTCTGATAAAATAGTGAGGGCCTATGACAATACTAAGAGAGAAGTACTTGGAGTAGCTACACTGCATGTTACTATCGAACCCATAGCCTTTTTCATTCCCTTCTAAGTAATTAATGTTCCTGCTTGTTTTAACTTACTTCTTGGAAGACCCTGGATCCATTAAGCTAAGGCAATCCCTTCATCACTACATCAGAAAGTCAAATTTCCTTATAAGAAGGGGATTGTTACCATAAAAGGGGATATGCATGACAAGGCTGACATTCTAAACCCTGTGCCTATTTTAGAAATTCAACCTGAATTGTCCACCTACCCTTTCTCAGGCTTCTTTTTCATCCAGTTCCTAGAGATTGAATAAGGTAAAGAATTTATTCCACTCAACTTTGATCCTTTTGGAAACATTACTGTCGCTAATATGTTAAGAAAAATGAACTATTTTCCTGGCCTAGGTCTTAGAAGAAATTAACAAGGCTTAAAGTCCTTTATGGACTATCCAGTTGCAATGCCACCGTTTAGGCTAGGATATGAGCCTACTGAGGAATGGAAATAGAGGAATGGGCTAAGGAAAGAGTAGCAGCGCTTAAACGAGGTAAGACTTACGACTAGCCCATACGCCCTTATTTCAAAATCCTTAATGGATATTTTATAAAAGAAGGTGACACAGTTCCTTACTGTGGCTTTCCCAAACCCTGGATCTATCCTATTACTGGAAAATTAATTCCTGGTTTCAAAATTTTCTTTGATGTTAGACTTTCACTAGAGGATTGCGAGCCCATATTCATGCTAAGTTAAGATTGGGAGGAGAACATGAAGGCAAGTCTCTTTGATGAAGTCTTCATACTTACTTTAGAGGAGGAGGAACCTGACCCATCCACCATAATCCAACCAAATAAGACTAAGTTGAATAACTGGTATTTCATGGAGAGCCCGTTCCATCAATCCAAGACAGAGTTCCAGTCCCAGTCTGAGTCAAAATTTGAGTCAAAGTCCCAGACAGAGTCAGAGCCTGTGTCTTTAGTTTCTTTTGTTTTTAATGATAATAGTGATGTAATTGACCTTGAGTGTCCAGTTTTTGAGTTTGATGTAAACTGGGACTTATCCATGTTCAAATTAAAAAAAAAAAAGTTTGCCCTTTCCTCTTACGATCCTGTGTCTTCATTTTTCTTGAATGTTCCAAATTTTAAATCTAACTTAAATGAGACATCATATCAAAAAATGAAATAAAAATGAAATAAAAAATGAAATAAAAGATGATGCAATCAAAGAGCCAATAAATGCTTGCACACATGATACACTAAAAACTAGATTCATAGCATCTGCATGCACAAACAGGGGTCAAACAGAGGAAATTATCAAAGAATTTCAAGACTATTTCGCATGGCATCCTAAGGATATGACAGGTTTGAATCTGAGCATAATTGTTCACAAAATTCCAATCTACCCTGATTCCAAGCTAGTCAAATAGAAATTATGAAGACTCAAAGCCGAATGGTCCATACCAATTAAAGAAGAAATTATGAAGCTACTAGACCACAACTTCATTGAGCCCATCAGCTACGCCTCCTGGCTTGCCAATATTGTGCCGCTTCCTAAAAATGATGGTAGAGTTAGAATGTGTGTGGACTATAGAGATCTGAATAAGGCTTGTCTAAAAGATGACTTTCCTTTGCCTTATATCGACCTTTTAGTGGATTGAATGGCAGGATCCAAAATGGTTTCTTTAACCAATCTGGTCGCAGGATATAATCAGATAATGGTTCACCCCCTTGACAAAGAAAAAACAGCCTTCATCACCCAGTGGGGTACCTATTGTTATAGAGTTATGCCATTTTGACTTAAAAATGCAAGGGCAACATACCAAAGGATGGCAACCACAATCTTCTATGACATGATACATAAAGAGATTGAAGTATATGTTGATGATATGGTGGTTAAGGGCAATACTGTCGAAGACCACTTGGAAGCTTTAAGGCAATTCTTCTTTAGACGTCACCAATATAATCTCAAACTCAATCCTACCAAGTGTATTTTTTAGTGCTTCATTTGCGGTATTCTTAGGCCATATGGTCAGCAAGAAAGGTATAGAGGTTGAACCTGCAAAGTCAAAGGCAATTTTAAAAATGCCACCTCTTAAAATAGAAAAGGAGATTAGAGGTTTCCTTGGATGGCTCCAATACATTAGTCGATTCATCAATCAATTAGCTAATGTATGTGGGCCCATCTTCAAGTTACTTAGAAAAGGAACCTCAAAGTAATGGAATGAATACTGTCAAAAAGCCTTTGATCAAATAAAACAATATTTGCTGAATCCACTAGTACTGCAACCTCTGAGGCTTGGTAAACCGTTGCTACTTTACTTATGCATGACTGATTGAAGCAATGGGGGTAATGCTTGCCCAAAATGCTCCTGACTCTAGTAAGGAAAATGCCATCTACTACTTGAGCAAAAGAATGTTGTCCCGTGAACTCAAGTATGGCTATATAGAAAAGCTGTGCCTTGCCTTTCTTTGGGCTTGCCACAAACTGCAACACTATCTTAGTTCCTACACAACTCATATCCTTACTAATAAGAGCCTTTTGAAATTCCTTATGGAGAAGCCGATTCTTGACAGTAAGATGGCAAGATGGATGGTAGTGTTGGCAGCATATGATCTCAAATATGTACAATGGAAAGTAATCAAAGAAAGCATAGTAGCAGACCAATTAGTTGTAGCCTCAATAAATGACGAATGGACTGAGCCTGAATTCCCTGATAAGGATATCCTAATGATTAACAATGAAGTTTGGAAGCTTTACTTTGATGGGGCATCAAATAACAAAAGGTATGGTGCTGGCATTGTGTTCATTACACCAAATGAGGAAAGCCTACCCATAGCCATCAAGCTAAACTTCAAAGTAACAAACAACGAGGCAGAGTACGAGGCATGTATTTGTGGCCTTAAAGCAGCAATAAGGCTTCGAATCAAGCACCTCAAGATTTATGGAGACTCGAATCTAATAGTGTCCCAAGCCTTGGGAAAATAGAAAATAAGAGGAGAGCATTTAGTTCCTTACCATAAATGCCTAAATGAATTGGCAGCCAAGCAATGGCTTCATAATTAGACCAATCACAATTAAAGTAAAGCATGAACCAGGATGCATAATTCATTGCCTGAATATACAAGTCATTGATAGTAAACCATGGTTTTGGGATATTCTTAATTATATCAAGAATGGGCTTTATCCAGAAGGGGCTTCTAAAACAAAAAAGAGGACTCTAAGACAATTATCCATGGGATTCATTCCAAATGGGGATGTGCTCTATAAACACACTTAGGATAACATCCACTTAAGATGTGTCACTAAAGAAGAAGCTGAACAAAGCATGGAATGGATGCATGGTGGTGACGAAGGCCCATACATGAATGGTATTGCTTTGGCTCGCAAAATCATGAACCAAGGATATTTCTGGCTTACCATAAATGAGGATTGTGCTAATTACGTGCAAAAATGCCATAAATGCCAAGTTTATGCTAAGCTTTAGAAACAACCTCCTGTACCCTTATCACTAATCACCACGCCTTGGCCATTTGCTACTTGGGGCCTCGACGTCATTGGCAAGCTAAGCCTAAAATCCTTAGGCAAACATGAATACATCCTGGTGGTAATTGATTACTTTTCCAAATGGGTTGAAGTTGCACCTGGCCAAGTGTTAGATTCTAAACGAGCAGCTCAATTTATTCATACCAACATCCTTTATAGGTATGGAGTCCCTTTTGAAATAATCACTGACAATGGATCTCACTTTCAAAAAGAAGCCACCTAGCTATTGAAAAAGGAGAAAATCCAACACCATAAGTCTTCTCCTTACAAGCCTCAAACAAATGGTGCAGTAGAGGCTGCAAACAAGACTCTCAAGAACATACTTCAAAAGATGCTAACAACTATCAAGATTGGCATCTACATCTACCTTATGCTTTATGGGGATACAAAATGTCAGTACACATTCCAACCGGTGCTACACCATACTTTTTGGTGTATAGGATTGAAGTAGTCCTCCTAATCGAGGTGAAAATAAAATCAGCTTGGATAATGAAAGAGAGTCAGTTGGATAAAGTAAAATGGGCAAAAGGTTACCATGAATAGCTCAATGCCATTGATGAGAAAAGGATGGATGCCTTGTATCAAATTCAAGGTTACTAGCAGAAATTGGCAAGGCATTTAAACAAAAGAGTTAGAGACAGAGGACTACAAGAAGGTAACCTTATTCTAAAGGAAATCAGAGCACCTATTCATGATCCAAGGGGAAAATTCAAACCCAATTGGAATGGCTCGTTCGTGCTAAAAAAGGTCTTATCCGGAGGAGCAGCTATATTAATGGATTTGGACGACATTGAGTTTTCAAGCCCATGCAATCTGGATTAGCTCAAGATATATTTTACATAAGCATCCTTGTAATTCATGTAATGCATTTGCATCCATGTAAAGATAAGAACTATGTAGACTTGATTCTCTATAAAAGAAAAAAAATGATAATGATGAAATTGTTGTAAGGAGATATGTAGGCAACTCGTGTGGGCTCAGTCCAAATTATCACTAAAATTTCATTATGTACTACACATTTATTTGGGTCTTATTTGCATAAAAAAATGAAAAAAAGGAGAAAAAAGAAAAAGAAGAAGAAAAAAAAAAGAAATAAACAAGATGTCTCATTTAATTTTTGGAACATTAAAAAAAGAAAATAAAAGACATAAACCATTAAATCAATCTTACAAGCCAAAAGCCTTTCTAAAAAGCATAACAAAAAATGGGACAAAAGGTCAATCATGACTCTTATCTTCATTCTCCTCTATCTCCTCAATCATTGTAGCTCTCTTAGCTTTCTCAAACCACTATGAGTTTGCTATCCATCAATCGATATACTCTAAAGTCTTGTCATAATGATGAGAAGGATGAACAGCATGAAAAACTCTCGCCCATCCATTCCTAATAGCTCGGGCAACGATCTTGGTAATAAGAACAGACTGAAATAAAGCACCATTTGGGGGCACACCTTGTCTATGGCCCATTTGGCACATAACTCTAGTAGCCTAATAAAAAGTGACCATCCTCAAACCCAAAAGATAAACCATCCGGTAACCAAAACTCATGGTCATGAACCAATCTATCTTATACCACTCACATCTCCAAAGCAACTTATAAGAATCCAATTTAAGAAGCCATTTAAGCCACTTCCTTTTAGAGTTCTTTTTTATCACTATAGTATGGTTCCTATAACATGAAGTAGAGTAGTCCACCTCAACAGGAGGAGCCACTTTTTGAAGATGGTCTCTCAACCAAATTTGGGAGAAAGAACAAAATAAGGAAAAGAACAATGAAATGGATGAAAGAAAAATAGTAAGTTAGAAATGAACCTGAAGGATAATGGGGCTGATACTCTATGGGCCACTTGAATCGTACGCCCTATCTAGACTCATAATGGTCTCAGTAAGAATAATGGTAGCAACAGATCTTCCTTCTTCCATTTGAGGAATCAAATAAGCAACCCCAGCATCACCTTAACTAGTAGGGCTCACAAAAATATATCTAGCAGTTAGACAAAAAGAAAGAGCCCGCATCCTTAAATGAAACCACTTATCATCCTTAAAATCTTTGGGATCATGAAATTTCACAATTACAATAGTTAAATCTACTAAGTCCTCCACTACCATTGGACTAGCCACTTCCTCATTCAGATCCAAAAACCTTTTAAAGGAGTTAAAATATCCCACTCTCTCGATAGGAGTAGCCAAAAGAGCCTCGGGATTAGATCCGAGCAACACATAAAATTCCTTAAAAGTAGGACACATTTCTTCCATGCTTGCCCCAAACCTGAAGAAATAGGCAGCATGATCCCAAAACAATATACACGTACGATATAAATTCCAATCAATTTTCACTCCCCTCAAAATGGGCATAGCATTTACTCCATATTTTCCTAAATTTATTCTCTCCACTTTAGTAAGATTCTTGCACCATAGGAACATTGCATGACTGAAATAGGGCTACATTTAAAAAAAAAAAAAAAGAAAAAAAATTTGATGAAAAAAACAAACAAAGATGCTTAAAAATATTGAAAAGTGTTAAAAGTTCAATGGAATGAAGTTTTAAGAAGTGGAGAAGCCTATAAATAGCAGAAAATCAAGAAAAATCAAAACCAAAGATGGATCACACTGCAGTTGCCACACTTGGATTGCGATTACCACAGCCCTCCTTGCGGTAACCATTTTGGCTACCACAGGGACACCTGAGGTTGCCACAGGCCTTTTGCGGTTGCTGCAAACACCACTAAGTTGCTGTGATACCTTTTTCCATCTCCATTTTGTAAATTCAGAACTACCACAAGACTTCTTAGCTTTAAAAAAAAAAAAAAGTTCGAAGTCCTATTTTAGTTATATTTAGGAATTGCATTCATGCATACTACATATATATAACTAGGAATAGAAGTGCATCTTATAACAAGTAAAACTGTTCATAACATCACATTTAGGAAAACATTCATACATGTCATAACATCACATTTGGGATAAACATCCATAATATCATCCATAAAGCCAGCAACTCAAAGGAAGGATAATAGGACATCTAATAGTGCCTGCATCTCTCCCTCCTCTGCTTGTATGGAGACTCATCTCCTTCATCTCCACTAGCACCTCTGCCTCCACCAACATCTCTGCTGCCTCCTAGCTCCGCTTGAGTCAAAGCAGATGACAGAGTAGCAGTCAGACATCCCATCACCCTCTAGGCCTCATAAGCCTAATCCACATGCACCTATAAAATAAGTATCTGCTGGCAAGACAAGAATCTAAAGTCATGGTAGAGTCAGAACAACCTACCTCTAAAGTATCTATTGGAACCTCAGGCCATCTAAATGGCATCACTACAGAAGAATCATACTCAACCAGCTGCCCTTGCTCAACAAAAAAGTACTGACAACATATAGAAGGCCATAAACTCTGATGCCAAATATCACCACTAGATGATCCTGAAGCTATTTTGGGGTCAGGTACAATAGTAGTAGGAGTTGGAGTAAACCCTACTCTATTCAAAGGGTCCCTAACCGAAGGGATCTAGGTAGAACCAGCAGTCGATCTCTAAGGATTAGAACCAGAATCTAGCCTAAGGACGGTGCTAGTCATTAAGAAAGCCTGATAGAAGTATTCATAATTCGCATCATAATCCAAGAAGTGGTCACATGGGAGGCCTGCCAGCAACACCTCATCATCTACAATACTTGACCCGTGTCTCATGTCAATTGGGGGAGGTAAAGGCATAACCCTATCACCAGTAATCTGCCCCCTCACTCTCTCCCTGAGGTAATATCTTCTCTCATCCCTAAAATGGAGAAGTAGCCTGCATGATGAAAGCACATAGTTGGAACCCATCCACTCCATCACCGATGGTGGTAAGCGATCCTGATAGGAATTCCATTAGACCTATAAAACAAAGAGTAAGTTCAAAGCAATTAAAAGCAAAAGAGAGCAAACTAGTAGGATAAATACTTAATGCACACCCAATTGGCCAAAATGGGTGCGATAACCAGCAAAACCCATCCTGTCAAAGCAACTGCGATTACCATAATTCCATAAGTACCCCTAAGGCACTCTATTAGGAACTGAATTTCTTAAAAGAGGAGATACCTAAGTAAAGTATTCATAAGCCCAATACTGCAAAATAGATAGCAGTTAGTCAAGTTAATAAGAAGTGCAAAACAGAAAGCAAAAATGAGAAAAGAACACATGCTCACCTCCCAAATAATATAAGTACCACCTAGGCTGGAGAAAATGTTTTAGGAGAGATTAGACATCTCCCTATACATTATGCACAAAGTGGCACCTTCCCAATCATACTTAGAGATCTGGGTCAAGTCCTACAATAAAGCCAAGAAGCTGAAGTCAATAGTGTCTCTCCTTGTGTGAGAGATGGAACAACCCAAAATCATCATAAGGCACAAACGAGCTGCTTGCTCAATAGTGTAGCTCCCATATTGATCTAAATCTCTAATTCAATTCTGAAGTTAGACTCTCGATACATGAACATTAGTGTGAAGAGGGTCAAAACCCAATAGCTCAGTCATCCTTTTACTATTTAGTACGGTCCAGGAGCCATAAAAGTCCAAAGCCCGGTATCAAAAAGGCAAACCAATGAGCAAACGGAGATCCATAGGAGTCACCATCAACTCCCCACATGAGAAATGGAAAGTATTAGTGGTGTCCCACCACCTCTCTGCCAAAGCCCTTAATAAGGCATGATTGCCCTCGCGAGAATAGTCCAAGTCTAGCAGACCGAGCAAGCCAAAAGGCTCGATCATAACTTGTACATCAGGATGGCAATTCAGATAAGTAGTAACTCTCACCAGGTTACCTCTACCTCCCCTCAATCTCAAGTCACATGACTTTGCATAAAATACATAAAAAATAAATTCTTTGTATGCATAAGAAACTAGGATTTTATTCACTTTTTCTATTTTATTTTTTATTTTATTTCTTCTTGATTATCATAAAGTGTCAGTTGTTAAAAAAAAAAATCATCACTGTATTGTTAGGCCTACTATGGGTGACCCAAATCCAAAGGGATTAGTATAGGATGAGTAGGGTGTTGAACTCTGGGGAACTTGGAAATTTTGTATTAATTGGATAGTTACTAGGATGGATAGGCAAGGATATTTAATAAGAGATTTAAAACTAACTATATGCTACTATACTAATATTGCGATTAAGGATATTGATTGGATTGAATTACAAGTCAGAATTGATTTTAATAAGATGAGTTATATGCATGTAATGATTGAGATTATGGTCTATAATTCCTAAAAGCAACTCTTATTGTCAATTAGAAGTGTTTTATCTAGAGTCTATGAGCATTCTCATGCCATTATAGAGATAGAACAGAATCATAAATATTCATGCCAATACTATAATTCCCCTTAGAGTGTATTTGCTTGTCTCTAAGTGCTTATCCTATTCTCTATGCAATTTTAATTGTTTTTCCATCAATTTATCCCAACTCTCATTGTGAATAATTTGACTATCATGTTATACATGGTGATCAAGCACATACAACATTAATTAAGCACACAATTAAAACTAAATCATGCAAAGCATATAAGAAATAGAATGATTAAAACTACTACTTTATTGCAATTCAAAGAAACCAAACTAGTGTATATTCACAGTGTAAATGACAAAGTTTAGACAAGAAGACAAGATGAACATCAAGGAACAAAGATAAAAAGACAAGGGAAAGGAAACTTTGATAATATTTTCTTCAATCCTTGCTCTAGAAATTTACTTGGAAGAAGTGTGCTTCAATGCTTGCTTGAATGCCTTGGTGACTTTTCAATCTTGTTCTAACTTTTGAACACTTGAATTACACTCTCAATTACTAACTTAATATATAAATAATACTAATATCACATCCCTAAAATTCTATAAAACATTCTTATTTATAGTTTTCTAGGTGTCCCAAATCATGTCCATTGCAAAAAGGAGCCTTTTATGAAGTGTTTTGATGAAAAGGCACCATAACTACTTGAGACAAGCTAGGATGAGTCGGTACCATGTGGTTCTGGCATAACTCAGCACCATAACCTTCTGTCATGACTCGACACCATAACCTTCTATCATGACTCGGCACCTATGGGGCACGAGTCGGCACGGGCTTGTCTTGGCTAATCCTTGCAAAACTTCTTCCCTTTCAAGCATAGAACCCTTGATCCTTTGAGAGTTACCTTGATTACTTAAAGAACACTTAAAAACAAGATTAAAAGCACCACTTTAAAGATAAAATTCATGCACTCAAACACAAAATCAATTATTAATTGATTAGTTTAGGTATACATATTTGCATCATATCAAATTCCCCCATACTTAAAGCTAGTTTTCCCTCAAGCAAGAACTAAGAGGGAAGAGACAAAGAGATTACTTAGTTTCTCCAAGATAACTATGAAACAATCTTGATTAAACAATCTTCAAAATTTATTTAAGGAGTATATGGCCAATATTTGATGATATAGTTCTTAGTGCCCAACAATGGTAAAGGATGACAAGTCTTATAGCATAAATTTTGAGCTTTATCTAATTATCTCATCCTTATTGGTAACAAAGTTGTTCAATTATTTAGTCAAGGACCTAATCATGCTTTTCTAGTCAAAATATCCATGCATTAAGTCGAGAATTCAATAAATTCAAGTAGCCTTCTTTGGGATAAGGGAAAGCACACGCAAGAATGCAATAAGTCTCATGGTATTTTTAGACACATAGTTTGCTTATTCTTCTCTCTTTTTTTTTTTTTTTTGTAATTAAATAAGGTACATCTTTTGAATTGAATGCGACTAAGGAGCAAATTCATTCGCGCACGACTTACTCAATGTACATATTTAATAGGCATACCATACATATCTTTCGAATTGAATGCAACTAAGGAGCAAACTCATTTGCACACAACTTACTCAATATGCATTTTTTTATTAGCAAACAAATATAGTTCTTTTAGTATCCTCATCCATTATTGACTAATGCATAACTTGTATTATGGCTATAGTTTCCTTTAGGCAACTTAAATCATGCAAATTCAAAGACTTAACTTATATCAGTTTCGATAATTAAGCAAAATTAGAAAATTGACTAGATAATTAGATATCTTTAGAAGCAATAAGAGTGAGATAAAAAGACAAAATCTTAACAAATACTAGAAAAAGACTTAAGAATTTTACCAATTAGGCATTTATCAAAAACGATCATCAAATTAGTTAGAAAATAGAATGAGAAAACCTAATCAAGATATAATAACATGGAGAAACTCAAGTAAAAGGACAAAAATTCTTGATGCAAATTGTAAAATACTAAACTAAACAAAACAACAATCATGTAAAATATATTAAAAATGTGGAAAATGAAAAATTAAAACAAAATAAAACATCAAAACAAAAAACAAATAGAAAGCTTCAAACTTCATCATTCGATCCTTCCCCCATACTTGAAATTCACATTGTCCCCAATGTGAAGAAAAGTAAAGATGATGGAAAAGGGAAGAAAAACATACCTCATTGAGTATCGGATGGTGGTGGTGAAGGAATGTCATACCCGAAGTAACTAAAGAACTTACACAATTTATAGTCCATACTATATTGCGTGTGCTCCATCCTTTGGTTCTTAGCCTCCAAGGCAGTAAGTTGATGTTGCATGCTCCTTTGGTTTGCCAAGATCTCCTCCAAAAGTTAATGGTCACTAAGAGTGGAGCCACTTGCTTCTCCTTGAGTAGAGGATGATGGTGGTAATGCAAGTTGAACCGTTGATTGGGCTTTTAGTGGTAGAACATCATCATCGGAGTCTTCATCTGAATTATAAATAGGGTGACGTAACCCCTTCCAACAAGATTGTATGTAAGCTGTAACATGGTTAAAATCCGCATCCACAACCTCGCCTCTTACGAAGGCTTACTTTGTGAAATATGAGTATTTGACAACATAAGGAAAGTTTGAGCAATTAATATGAAACCCCTTAGCAATACTTATAACAATATGACCATGTGTTAATGGATGCTCCTTACGTGTAACACACATGAGGAGTTGATTAAAAATCCAATATGTTCAACACACTTGCTTTGATTTATGAACACACCACATCAAAAAGAGCTCTTAAACAGTTACTCTATTAGTGTCAGTTTTATCAAAAACAACACATGCAATGACTTTATGCAACATCCAGAATTTCAAATCCTTGATGAACATCACTTTCCCCTTTTTAGGTTCAAAAAGGGGTTTCTATATCAATTAAGAATGTCCAAAAGTCATTAACATTAAAATCATTAGTGATATCACAAACATCACTTCTTTTAAAACCAAAAACTTTTTGCATAAAATTATAAGTTAATTGGTAAGGTTGGCCAAGCAATCTAAATTCCAAAATTTGAGAATTTGTAGCATTGATATCAAGTGTACTAAAGAACTCATAAACAAGATTTCCATAGGAATGCTCTTGCATACTTACAAGCTTTTTCAAACCACAAGAAGTGAGAACTTGATTGAATACTTCCTCCATGTCAACATCATGAATTAAAGAGGGAGGAAAATACTTACAAGATACAATTTCTCTACGTATGATTTTAGAGAACTTGGCTCCTTCTTCATGTGAGTGAATGGGGAAGGAGGACTGATACATTAATGTAAGGTCTTCCTCTTGTTGCTCTTCTTGAAGCCTTGAAGAAGTTGATCCTTTGGTCTTGCCCATACTTGCTTGTAGTTAGAAAATAAAGAAGAAAAATAGAAAAATTCTGCAATTATGAGTGAATATAGTGTAATGTGTGAATGATGAATGAAGAAGATGATGTTTAAATAGAAGAAAGAATTATTTAAATATTAGGATTTGTGTTTTCAAAATCTGAAAAGAAAGGGTAGGGGAGTGGTGTTGTAAGAGTTAGGGTTATATAAGTGTGTAAGAGTGTGATGTGAAAAGTCATATATTTTAGGAAGAGATGTGATTCTTTTTGGAAATGAAACAACTTTTCATTGATTTGTTTTAGGAAAGGAGTGTTGAATAAGTTAGTTTTTGACCAAAAATAAGAATAAAATAAATTACAATTGAATTAGGAATGAAAAGAAAAGAAAAATTGGTGTAGAAACTCAAAATTTTGAGTATTTCAAAATCTATTAATTATACCGAGTCAGCACTATAGGGCATGGCTCAGCACGGATGGGTTCTGTCATGAGTCATGTCTTATGGGCACGACTCGGCACGAACTCAATCTAATTTTTTTTTTTTATATATCATGTGTATACATTATAAAATTAAAATAAAATTAATATTAAACATCAAAACTTAAATATTATATTAAATAAACATGAAATTTAAAATAAACAAATATAAAATTTTAAAATAAATAAATATACTATGTAGCAGATGAACATACTATTAAGTAGAGAGGGTTACCGACTTTGATTGTTCTAATGGTGCACTAGCAAAGTAAGGTTTAAGACGATGGCCATTTACCTTGAAAGATTCACTTTTGTCATTAGCAATCTCAATAGTTCCATATGGATGGATTTTAATAATTTTAAAAGGTCCAGACCATCTTGATTTTAGTTTTCCAGGAAATAGTGTTAACCTTGAATTATAGAGTAAATTAAGCTCACCTTCTTGGAAATCCCTATTGAGAATGTTCTTATCATGCCATAACTTAGTATGATCTTTATATAACTTTGCATTTTCATATGCATTTAACCTTAGTTCTTCTAGTTCATTGAGTTGTAAAAGTCTTTTCTTACCTACTTTGTCCATATCAAAGTTCAAAGCCCTAATTGCCCAATACGCTTTATGTTCAAGTTCAACGGGCAAATGACAAGATTTACCATAGATTAATTGATATGGGGTAAGGCCAATAGGAGTTTTAAAAGTAGTTCTATATGCCCATAACGCATCATCTAGCTTTAATGCCTAATCTTTCCTAGAAGAAGAAACAGTCTTCTCTAGAATCCACTTAATTTCCCTATTGCTTACCTCAACTTGTTCACTTGTTTGTGGATGGTAAGGAGTATCTATTTTATGATTAACTCCATATTTTTTAAGCAGACTTTCTATGATATTATTATAGAAATGGGAACCTCCATCACTTATCAAAGCTCTTGGAGTACCAAACCTAGGAAAGATTACTTTTTAAGCATTTTCTTGACTACCTTAGCATCATTAGTAATAGTAGGTATTGCTTCAACCCGTTTAGACACATAGTCTACCATAACTAAGGTATTTATAGCCTAAAGAACTAGGGAAAGGACCCATAAGGTCCATACCCCATACATTAAAAAGTTCTACCTGAAGAATGCCATTTGAAGGCATCTCGTTTCTCCTAGATATATTACCCATTCTTTGACATCTATCACGTGTAAGGACAAATTCTCTGGCATCTTTGAATAAAGTAGGCCACCAAAAACCACATTGTAATACCTTAGAAGCTATTTTTTTTTGCACCAAAGTATCCACCCACATCTAAGGAATGACAATGTTTCAAAACATCTTGAATCTCACCTTGAGGAATGCATCTCTTTATTAGCCCATTTGCACATCTTTTATAAAGCAAAGGTTCTTCCCAATAATAAAATTTAGTATCAGGCAAAAATTTCTTTCTTTGCCTATAATCTAAACCATAAGGAAGAATCCTACTTACAAGAAAGTTAGCAATGCCAGCATACCATGGGATTTCTTACGATACAATATTAAACAAATGCTCACCTTGGAAGGTCTCATGTATTAGTACTCCATCATTAAGCTTCCTCAAACCTTCTTGATCAAGTCTAGAGAGATGGTCCACCACAAGGTTTTCACTCCCTTTCTTATCCTTTACTTCCCAATTAAACTCTTGGAGCATAAGAATCCACCTTAGTAGCCTAGGTTTAGCATCCTTTTTACTTAAGAGATACTTTAGAGTAGCATGGTCAGAATATACAATTACCTTTTGACCTACCAAGTATGCTCTAAATTTATCAAATGCATAAACTATGGCTAGTAGTTCCTTCTCCGTAGTTGTATAGTTGATTTGGGCATCATCAAGTAGCTTACTTGCATAGTAAATTATATAAGGCTTACCTTCCTTCCTTTGTCCAAGGACTGCTCTAACTGCGAAATGACTAGCATTGCACATAATTTTAAAAGGTTACTCCAAATTAGGTGGCTGTAGAATCGGTACAGATGTAAGAGCTTTCTTTCGGGTCTCAAAGGCTTTATGCCATGCTTCATCGAACTCAAAGGTAGCTTCCTTTGTAAGTAATTTGCAAAATGGTTTGGCAATTTTGGAAAAATCCTAGATAAACTGTCTATAGAACTCGGCATGTCCTAAGAAACTTCGAATGTCCTTAACACATTTAGGCTGTGGCAAATTTATGATCACTTCAACCTTGGCTCTATCCACTTCAATACCCCTTTTGGATACCATATGCCCTAGTACTATTCCTTCTTGTGCCATAAAGTGACACTTTTCCCAATTAAGTACTAGTCCATGCTTTTTACACCTGTTAAGAACTTTAGAGAGATTTTCTAGACAATTTTCAAAGTTAGTTCCATAAACACTAAAATTGTCCATAAAAACTTCAACATAGTCATCTATCAAGTTACTAAAGATAGAAAACATACATCTTTGAAATGTTGCAGGTGCATTGCATAAACCAAATGGCATGCATCTAAATGCAAAAGTTCCATAGGGACATGTAAAAGTGGTTTTTGATTGGTCTTCGGGGTAGATAGGTATTTGATAAAAACCACTAAGACCATCCAAATAACAAAAATAAGAATAATTTGCTAATTTTTCTAACACTTGGTCAAGAAATGGTAGTGGAAAATGATCTCTTTTAGTTGCTTTATTTAACTTTCTATAGTCTATACACATACGCCATCCAGTAACAGTCCTTGTAGGGATTAAATCATTTGATTCATTCTTAATAACAGTCAAGCCACCCTTTTTAGGGACAACTTGAATAGGACTTACCCACTTACTATCACTAATTGAGTATATGATGCCATTATCAAGTAATTTTGTGACCTTTTTTCTTACCACTTCTTTGAGAGTTGGATTAAGTCTCCTTTGACCTTCAATGGAAGGCTTAGCATTATCTTCTAAGATTATCCCATGCATGCAATTATTAGGGCCAATACCTTTTAGGTCATTCAAAGAGTAACCAATGGAACTTCTTTGTTTAAGCAACATATTGCACAAAAGATTGATATTTTCTAAAGACAAGGATGAATTCACAATAAAAGGGAATTTAGATTCAGAATCAAGGAATGCATATTTTAAATTTGATGGCAAAGGCTTGAGTTCAAAACTTACTTCTTCTTTTGAAGAAGGGTTTCGGTCATCATTTCTCTCCAGAGGTTCAAATCTAGAAGGTTAGAAGGAGTGATGATGTGAAGTAGTCTCTAAAAGATTTACCTCTTCTTCTTGGACTTGGCAAGGGGGAATAGGGTCTTGACTCATGCATTCATATTTGACCTCATTTGTACATTCATCAATCAAGTCTATAGAGTTAATCCTACTAACTCCTTCCATAGGTGAAGATTTCATCATCTTAAGAACATAAAATTCCATAAATTCATTGTTTACCTCAAATGTGATTTTACCTTTCTTCACGTCAATGATAGCACCTACCGTTACTAAGAATGGTCTTCCAAATAAGATAGAGATTTCGAGGTCTTCCTCCATGTCTAGGACAACAAAATCTGCATGAACTATAAATTTACCTACTTTTATTGGCACATTCTCAAGAATGCCAATTGGATAGGTACTAGCCTTGTTAGCCATCAAGAGACACATGTTAGTAGGCTTAAGTTCACCCAAATTAAGTCTTAAATAAATAGAATAAGGCATTAAACTGACACTAGCACCAATATCACATAAAGCTTTATCAAAATACTTTCCTCCAATTATGCATGGGATGGTGAAACATCCAGGATCTTTTCGCTTAGGAGGGGATTTAGAAAACATGGCCTTAGACTCTTCTACTAAAGATACTAGACCATAATCTTCTAGTTTTCTTTTATGGGAGACCATGTCTTTCAAAAATTTTCCCCAAGCTGGCATATCCCTTATAGCATCTAAGAATGGAATAGTAATAGTAATATCTTTAAGATACTTTAGGAATTTGCGAAATTGCTTATCTAGGTTCCTTCTTATGAACCTTTGAGGAAAGGGCAAGGTCTTAAGATCTATTTTAGGATCATTGACCTTAGGTGGTATGACACTTTCATTTTTATTATTACCTTTAACCCCACTCCCTTGGTTACTTTCTAAGTTTACTTCCTCATCACCTACTATATCATTTTTATTCTCATTAGTAGTATTTTCAACCATCTTACCACTTCTTAGAGTAATTTCTTAGCAAGTCTCTCTTTAAACAAATTCTAGTTGACTAGGTAACTTACCTACAGGTTTAGGGTTAGAGGAAAAAGCTTGTTGGGCAATTTGAGTTTCTAAAATTCTGTTGTGAGTAGCAAGTTGATCAATTTTGGAATTAAGTTGTTTAAATTGCTCCTCACTTTGTTTATTAATAGATATTTGTGTTCCTACAAACTACTCTTGAAGGGTCTCTAAATTAGATTTAGGTGGTGTAGGAGTATAGGGTTGCTTCATAGGAAAACCTGGTGGGTTATTTAATTTGAGATTTTGGTTAATAGGTGGGTTCAATTAGGAGGATGGGTTAGACTAAGAAAAACCAGGATAGTTCTTCCATTGAGGGTTGTATGTGTTTGAGTTCATACCCATTCTTTGGTTATACCCCCTTTGGACATAATTTACCTCCTCATTTGAACTACATTGGGAATAAGGATGAGGACCTCCATATAGTTCACAAACAACATCAGTATTTTCAATAGAATTGATTTAAGTTTTACTTACCATTTTGGTGAGTGCATCTACCTTTGCTTTTAGTAGGTTAATAGTGTCAAGTTCCAAGATCCCTTTTGCTTGCCATAGTTGTCTCATCTCCTATGTATCCTTGGGATGCAAGTTCTTCAAGTAAAGTGACAGCCTCTCTTGTTGTCTTATCCATCCATTTACCTCCAAATGCAGCATTGACTATGTTGCGATTCTCATTTGTCAATCCATTATAAAAAATTTGAGGAATCATCCAATTGGGCAATCCATGATGTGGGCATTGCCTTTGGAGTTCCTTAAATTTTTCCCAAGAAGTATAAATTGTTTCATTTGGATTTTGCTTGAAGGTGGTGATCTCATTGTAGAATTTTGCAGTCTTGTGTGGAGGGAAGTACTTTTAAAGGAATGTTTGCTTCAATTGATCCCAAGTGGTGATTGATTCACTTGGTAAACTTGCCAACAATATTTGAGCTTTCTCTTTGACTGAAAATGGGAAGAGCCTCAATCGAATTGCATCATCCAATACTCCATTTATTTTAAATGTTGCACATACGTTCAAAAATGTCAAGATGAGTGCATAGGGATCCTTCCCTTGCAAACCACCAAATTGATTATTTTGCGCCATTTGAATGATGCTAGGCTTGATTTCAAAGTTGTTGTTTGCAATTGAAGGAGCCATTATTCCCCCTATACAATCTGTGATGTCGGGTATGGCAAAGTCATCTAATGTTCGTCTTTCTTTGGCCATTAAGTTGTGTTGATCTTCTTCTCTTTGTCTTTGATTCCTACGCAAAGCATGAAAAGTTCGATCAATTTCAGGATCAAATAGAAGATCGTTAGAGCTTCTACTTTGTCGCATGTTCAACTAAAGTTAAAACAAAAATAAAAATTATAAAACAAAAACAAAAACCTAAAACAACTTTTCACTATCCTAAATTAATAAAAATTACAACAAATTCCCTCGCAACGGCGCCAAAAATTTGTTAGGCCTACTATGGGTGACCTAAATCCAAAGGGATTAGTATAGGATGAGTAGGGTATCGAACTTTGGGGAACTTGGAAATTTTGTATTAATTGGATAGTTACTAGGATGGATAGGCAAGGATATTAAATAAGAGATTTAAAACTAACTATATGCTACTATACTAATATTGCGATTAAGGATGTTGATTGGATTGAATTACCAGTTAGAATTGATTTTAATAAGATGTGTTATATGCATGCAATGATTGAGAGTATGGTCTATAATTCCTAAAAGCAACTTTCGTTGTCAATTAGACGTGTTTGATCTAGAGTCTATGAGCATTCTCATGTCATCATAGATATAGAACAGAACCATAAATATTCATGCCAATACTATAATTCCTCTTAGAGTGGATTTGCTTGTCTCCAAGTGCTTATCCTATTCTCTAAGTAATTTTAATTGTTTTTCCATCAATTTATCCCAACTTTCGTTGTGAATAATTTGACTATCATGTTATACATGGTGATCAAGCACATACAACATTAATTAAGCACACAATTAAAACTAAATCATGCAAAGCATATAAGAAATAGAATGATTAAAACCAATACTTTATTGCAATTCAAAGAAACCAAACTAGTGTGTATTCATAGTGTAAATGACAAAGTTTAGACAAGAAGACAAGATGAACATCAAGGAACAAAGATAAAAAAGACAAGGGAAAGGAAACTTTGATGATATTTTCTTCAATCCTTGCTATAGAAATTTACTTGGAAGAAGTGTCCTTAAATGCTTGCTTGAATGCCTTAGTGACTCTTCAATCTTGTTCTAACTTTTGAACACTTGAATTACACTCTTAATTACTAACTTAATATATGAATTATACTCATGGCACATCCCTAAAATTCTATAAAACATTCTTATTTATAGTTTTCTAGGTGTCCCAAATCATGTCCATTGTAAAAAGGAGCCTTTTGTGAAGTGTTTTGATGAAAAGGCACCATAACTACTCGAGACAACCTGGGATGAGTTGGCACCATGTGGTTCTGGCATGACTCGGCACCATAGGGCACAAGTCAGCACCATAACCTTATGTCACGACTCGGCACCTATGGGGCACGAGTCGGCATGGGCTTGTCTTGGCTAATCCTTGCGAAACTTCTTCCCTTTCAAGCATAGAACCCTTGATCCTTTGAGAGTTACCTAGATTACTTAAAGAACACTTAAAAACAAGATTAAAAGCACAATTTTAAAGATAAAATTCATGCATTCAAACACAAAATCAATTATTAATTAATTAGTTTAGGTATACATATTTGCATCATATCATGTATAATGAACCAAGCTGCATCATATTATTTCTATTGCTTGTATACAACTAACCCAAGTGCAGGAAAGAGAATAAATACCTCCATGCTGCTAGTAAAGCTTGTGTAATCTCTAGGCTCCTATAGTAGAACCTCGGGATTCACATCACCTCGGGGTGCCAAATAGCTTCTCACATGCCTTGAAGTTGAGGAAGCCATCTTGGTGAAAGAGTTTTAGAGAGAAAGAGTGTAAGTAGAGAGAGAGAGAGAGAGAGGAAGTTGAAAATGGTGAGAATAATTGAAGAAGGGAGGGATATTTATAGAAAGAACCATAGGCCCTACCTCATCATTTCCTTTCAGTTCGCATAGCTAAGTCACCAGATTTCGCCATAACAATTCCATTCCAAGTTAGAATTCAATTTTATCCAAACAAATAGGTCCATGAGATTTTTATCCATTCCTTAAAATAGAAAACAACTTAATCAAAATCCATAATCTTCCTTAATTACAAAAAGTTTAAAAATTCAAAATGTCTAGAAAAATTGAAAAATAGTCCAAACGAATTCAGAAAAGCCCAAAAATAGACATGGCACCTCAACATAAATCTTAAAGCTGACCAAGATCCTCAGTCATCTAAAAACTTCCAGAGTCTCCGGTTCACACTTATCCGACCTGGCCTTCTATCCGGTCGAGTATGATAAGGGGGGTACCTCTAAACCCTCTATTTTGCACCTTTAAATGACCAACATTGGATTATGAACTTATAGAATTAGACTGGGCTCAAATCAGATCAAAAACAGGTGAGGACATGCTAAAAAATGGACTGCGGTAACCTGCGGGCTAGTTGTGACAACTCGCGGCCGGCTGCGGTTACCGCTGCCTCTAATGTAGTTGTTGCAGACATCCCTATGGAAGCTAATTGGCTACCATAGCTAGCCTTGTGGTTACCATAAAGCCCTTTGCGGTTACTATAGGATTCAGTCAGTTGCCGCAGCGTGTTCTAACAGAATCCCACACCGAAAAATCACCCTTTTAAGTCTTTACACCCCCTATAAATACCTGACACCTCAAAAAGACTTGGGAGACACAATTATATGCTTCTGTACTCTCCTTAAAGCTTTCTAAACCCTATTCCTAAGCTTTCCAATCATCAAAACCCTCTTTCTAATCCTCCAAATCTCTAAAACCCTATTCCAAAACCTCATCTATCACATAAAACCTTATTCATAAGCCTCTCAATCATCTCAAAACCTTATTCATTATCTTCCTAATCACCTCAAACCTCATTCATTATCTTCTTAATCACCTTAAACCCCATTCATAAACTTCCTAATCACTCTAAACTTGATCTCTAAGTCTATTAATTGAGAAAATGTGCAATTCAAGTTTTCTCTTTCAAAGGAAATTCGTGGTATTTAAACAAAGGTGATCCAAAGTCTTTCCTTCAAGAAAAGAGTTTGTGCTATTCAAGACTCCTTCCAAAAGGAGTGCTCATGATATTCCTAGGCCAAAGTGGAACTTAGATCCGGTGCCAAGCTCGCTTCCTATATTCCTCGCCGACAGAAGCCAAAGGTAAAAGTTCTTCCCTTTTCCTTTTTCAATTCCAATTTTAAGATCTAAATCTAAAAAGAACTAATTTTTTTGTTAATTAAAATCTGGCCTAATTAACTAATCTTTAAGACCTTAAAATTAATTAAAAGATGATAATAAAGGCAATAACTTAAAAACCCCTCATTTGCAAGAAGGAAGAACTGCGTAGGGTTTGATTCCCATTCAAAGGGATATGTAGGCTTGCCGTCTCTAAGACATTCAACTCCGATAAAATTAACAACTTTTTCTCTCTATCACCTTCTTCACATAGTCTAGGATCAAATTTTTTTTTCTTAAATAAAGTCTAACTTTTAATTCTTTTTATTATAATTCTTTTTTCTTATTTTAGTTGTTTAGGTTATATTTGGGGAATGTGTGCTTTTCCTAGAACCCATAAGGGTTAGAGGAAGGATCCCTTGATTTTAATATTTTAACTTGTAATAGTTTTAAGTAGTTTTCCTTTATTTTTCACATTTTATTATTGTCATTATCTCATATTTATCATGCATTTCGCGAGTAATATTTGTTTCATGCATCATATTATATCTGTTCATACATACATAAAATTTTTTTTTTTTATGAAAGCTAATTTGTATTTAAGCCAAACTAAATTTTTTTATATTATTTTAACCAAAACCTAGTCGCCGAGCCCTTTTTGGTCATTCGAAGACTTGTGCTTTTCTTTGGGATAAATGGTATAATTTTGAAGTCAATCAAATTGGGTTTTTCCTTTAATTTTCCCAATTAAAACAAGTAAATTAATGTGGTGACTCCTTTTGCAAACTCACAACTTACAAAATATATTTTCTGAACTCATAGCGAGTTCCAATCATGATGTTTCTCCCAAATGGGCATTTTCGATTCCTCTTTAGTGGATTGGACTGGGTGCTTGGGCGAGGCCTCATAGGAGCAAAAGAGTCTAAGGTGAGTACTTAATAATATAATATGCCTCGTATCATATACTTGAAATTTTATTGTTCCAAACCATAATGGTTGAATTGTTCCAATTCCTTGATAAGCCTGAATTACTCATTGACTATTGAACCATTGATATGATGCTTCTTGATAATCATTAGCTATTGAATTCACACTATGTTCACTAAATTTCTTGACATGAGCTATATATGAACACTCTTATTAAATACCTATTGATAAGCAGAATTCTCCTTTCTGATGTGGAAAAATACATCAAACCTTGTGCACTTGGTATAAGCCTGCGGGTAGAGCGAGAGTACCAAACCTCTGTTAGGGGGGAACGCCTAATCGTAAGACCTGATTAGTCTTATATAATGTGTTATGGGTGAGTGAGTAAGGCTCAAGTTGCCACTTTTGAATTGATATGTGTGGGAAGCATCCTGCTCCTAAGAAAGTGATATTTTTGCCAAAGATATTATTTCCATTTTAAATGAGAAATTGAAACATAATGTTGATATTGATTGAAAACATTCCATTGTTATAAAGAGCCCTTCTTGAAATTAATCATTACACTCACCTTATGTATTGTATTATTTTATACTTACTAAGCTATGTCTCATACTTTAGTGGTTTAAATTTTTCAGGTAAAGTCAATGAGTTGGCAAGGTAAATTCCAAGCCCATCCTCTCGCTTGGAAGTTGCTCTGCTAAGTCTTGGCATTATGATTCTTGATTATGAAGAATATTATTAGAGGTCCATGGTTTTTGAAAAGTTAGTACTAATATGTTATAAGATGTACATGTAATATGAATGATATTGTAATTGCTATTGTAATAATGTATGATGTAATGAATATTTGGCTAACGATATGAGATTCAACTTTGGTAGTTATTCATATTGTATGTAAATGATATTATAGGTAACAAGGAAATGTAATTAGGTTACAATCTTGGGATATGGTTTAATGTGATGGATGATAAAGGATTTTATGTTAAATAGGTTCTATGGGTTTAGGTGACCTTACGTCTCTCTAAACTCTAGGACCGTCACGGCTCAAAAGGTTGGTCGTGACATTGGGGCTGTATTTTTTTATTATAAGCATTAGCCATTTGCTTTTAATAAAATTGCCTATGATAGATGTCTTTCACGTTCAGGTATTTGTAATGAATTTAAGCCCATTCTGACTCTTTTAATTTAACTTCCATTAAAACCCATAAAGGGGAAATTTCAACTTTTATATGAATCACTCCTTCTATACCATATGCTAATGAGTACAGAATTACTCCAGTAGATGTGCAGATCTCCATTTTATAAGCATACAAAGCAACAAAGAGCATTTCATGCCAATCTTTGAAAGTAATCACCATCTTCTAAATAACCTTCTTAAGATTCTTATTGGCCTCTTCTACTGTACCATTCTTTTTTGGCCGATAAGGCTGGAATTATGATGTTTATTTTTTAATTATTGATAGATGCTCTGGATCATCCTCCCATTTAGATTTTAAACATTATTAGTGATGAGGTAATCATGAAAACCATAGCGATAGATTAT
This sequence comes from Reutealis trisperma, assembly GCA_947687605.1. NCBI lineage: Eukaryota > Viridiplantae > Streptophyta > Magnoliopsida > Malpighiales > Euphorbiaceae > Reutealis > Reutealis trisperma. The sequence continues at coordinate 469,521 of CANTUT010001115.1, forward strand.
GTCTCATTTCAAAAATCATGCCATGGCAGCTTGAGTAACTTTAGCATAAGATGCAACCTCAACCCACTTAGTGAAGTAATCAATGGCCACAAGAATGAAACAATGATCATTTGATGCCTTAAGAGTAATTAGGCTTATCACATCCATTTCACACATTGAGAAGGGCCATAGAGACACCATATTGAATAAATTTTAAGGTGGCACATGAGTTTTGTCTGCATAGATTTGTCATTTGTGGCATTTATGCATTTAGTTAATATAATCAGTCTCCAAAGTAATCCAATAATACCCCTACCTTTGAATTTGCCTTGACATTATATGACTATTGGTATGAGCATCTCAATTCCCTTTATGAACTTCAAACATTAAAGTTTATTCTTTTTTAGCATTTTCACACTGCAACAATTCCTATTAGGAGCCTCTTTTATAAAAGATTTCTCCACTTGGGAAGTATTCAAGGGTAGTATGATGAATCCACTTCTTTTTATTCGCATTTGTCCTAGGTGGATACTTTCAGTAAAGGACATATTGCTGAATGTCATAGAATTATAGATTACTATCTAATTCTTCCTCAATCATCATACAATAAATAGGTGAATCCTTAGCCTCGATTGGCAAAGGTTGTATAGTACCCTCCTTGCCAATTTTTGTCATTATAACTAAAGTAGCCAAAGCATCAACAAACTGATTCCTATCTCAGCTTAAATGACTAAAAGTGATTTCTTCTAATTTATTAGTGAGTTGAGTGAGATATTTCTAATATGACTAGAATCTCTAGTATGCCAATCACCATTCACTTGATAAACGATTAAGGTTGAATCTCCCAACACTTTAACTTCTTCACTTTATACTCAATAGCTGCTAGCAATCCACGGACACATGCGTTATATTATGCAATGTTGGCCTCAAAACTCAACTTAATAATGGTTCATGCTTATTGAATGGTTGCTTCTCTCTTTGCCATGCTTTTTCCAAATTTCTAAGTTAAACCACTAAGTCCTTATAGTTGTTCTCCATAATCTCCCTCAATCTTGCTTGATTCTCCCATTATTGCCTTCTCAATTCTTCATATAGCTATTATTCTACTTTTATGGATGCACTAACAGATGCCATAATCTCACCACAATCAATTCTTTTCTTTTCAACTCACAATTTTAACATTAACATTGGTCAGCTCATTAATCACAAAGGTATTCCAATTTAAAAGAAATAGGAGGTTTTAATTAAAACATCACACATTTTCCTAATTTAGATTAATCCTTGATCCAACAGCAACATTCTAGAGTTTTAATTAAAAGTAGGACCACTCTTTCTCTTGTTCACATTAGATCAATGGTTTTTCTAAATACAAGAAAAGATGATGATGCTTTAATTGAAACCCCTTACCTGCGTAAACTTCACAAAGAGTGTAATATTAGGTTGCTTACTAAATAAAGCTGGAAATAAATGAAAAGGGTAATAGAAGGATCATACCATACTTTGTTGATGTCAATAAAAAAGGGAGCTATGCTTAAGGCTATCTAGCAATCAAGACTAACCTGAAGGGTAGGCTTCTATGGGTATCAACTGTGCAGGTTTATGGCAAATTTCTATTATTTCCTTAGAGTGAAGAGATTCCTAAACTATTCCATCGTAAAACACAACTAATGTGGGGCCTTGTAACATAGTGTGAACCCTTAATTTTTCATCCTTATGATTTACCCGCAACTTGACACCAACTACGATTAGTATGCTATAAAGATCTGGTACGGTGGTCCTGCTAGCCGGTTAAAGGGTAAGGGTTAAAGGGTTAGCACCCCATTGAAAGAATGGATCTCCTTAGTTTGGCACCCTCCAGTTTGCATTTGAACTGTAGAAGTACCTAAGCTTGATAAACAGACCTCTGGAAATTGAAATTGCCAAAACTGATGAACTAGGAAATGGAGCCTTGGTAACTAAAATAGAAGGAATGGTAGAGCCAATCACAAACAAAGTGAGGTGGTGGGATGAAATTTCAAACATTTTAAAATTTCACTTCACCCATTTTAGTCCAAACATCCATTCAAGTAATCAATTAATTTATGTGTAAAACACATATACATAGAAAGAAGAAGGAAGAGTAACCGTATTACCTTTTGAAGGTTCTTTCTTTCTTTAACAAAGAGCTCCCTAAGTATGAAGCCTCTAGATCATCCATACCTAACTCACTTCAAGTTTCCTTTTAGTTTCTTTGGTATTCTTGAATCCCTCTCATGGTTGCCCAAATTTGATTAAAGATTTTCCCTTAAAAACCTTTAGGAAGTTAAGGTTTCTCTTTGATTTTTTTTGGACTAAAATCATTTTGAATTTGCAATCAATTTTTGTTTTGTAAAGAACAAAGAAAAGAATTGAAGATCAAAATAAAAATTGAAGAAACACTTTCTTCATCTTTTCTTTCTCTCTCTCTCTCTCAACTTCTCTCTAAAAGCTTCAAATGAAAAATGATGTTCACTCTCATTTGTTTTTAACATAAAAACTCATAGCTTTTATATCATTTCTAAGACTTAACCCTTAAGTCTTCATAAAGACTTAAATGCCCTTTTTGCTCATCATTTGGTAAAGGGACAAAAGTGAACTTTGCTTCTTCAAATGGTGAAATGACCATTTTATCCTTCAAGGGTAAAATGAATATTTCCATTAGCCAAAAGATGTAATTATAATTTTAACCTTAGTAGAAAATTCTCTAACCCCTAAACCCATCTCATAGGCTTATAAATAGTAAATTTTCTCTAACCCTTAAATTGCCTCTTTTCCATATCAAATATAGGCTTAGGCCACATCTTATGTGTTTAGGGTTTTCCGCTAAGCTTAAAATTAAGTCTTTGATTTAGTCCAAATCAATTTTCAATTTAATATTTCTCATTTGCATCATATACAAATTAAGATTTAATTGAATAGAAACCTTTTTAGGTTTAACATCAGGACATGCTAAGGTCTTTGTAAATTTAATTACATGCTTAATCATTTTACCACTAATCAATTAATTAAACACTTTAATTAATTATTATGGTAAACCTTTTATACTTGAAAGGTGATCACTATTGGATGTATGACTTTCTAGGTTCATGTCTAATTAGCAATGTGAATAAGAAAACATTCTTCTCTATTAATGTGAAATCCCTACTTTAAACTTAATCCCATAAGTCATGAGTGATAGTTAGTATTCCATATCATGACTATCTAATTAGAAATGAATTTTTATAGTAGATAACCTTAAATATCACATGGACCATCGATCATAAATTATCATGCACTAGAATCCCTTCATTAAAGATCCTAATCTTGGCTAGGGTAATAGTTTATGTCAAACCCTAATGTGCCTCAATTCTATGTCCTTATCTTGGTTCTAATTCTTGATGAGATTAGATTCTTAATAGAAACTCTTTTTAGTGAATCTTAATGTTTTGGCCAAAAACTTTAGTTATTAAGAATAACCAGATAGCATAGGATCTTAACCTCATTTACTTGAGGTAATGAATTATATTTTGGTAATCATTATCTCCATATATAACAAATTAGAATTATCATATGCCATATATTCATATATGAATAGTATGAGTGAATATTGGGTGTAAATTAAGCAGAAGCAACATGGTGTGAGGCCTCGCCCGAGCACCGGTCTGATCCGCCGAGGGATCGAAATGCTCTTCGAGAGAAACTCCATGATTGGTACTCGCTGTGAGTTCAAAAAATTGATTTTTGTAATGTGACAGTTGTAAAGTGAGTCGCCACTTTAATTTATTTATTTTAATTGGGAAAATTAAAGAAAACCCAACATGTTTGACTCTAAAAATAATTTGATTTTATCCCAATGGAAAAGTGCACCAATCCGCGAGTGACCAAGGAGGGCTCGGGGATCAGGTTTTGGTAATTACACAGTTAAGAAAATGTATTTTCTTTAGTTTGGTAAAAATGCAAAATAACTCTTGAAAAATAAATTTTTGTGTATGCATGAACGAGAATATAATGATGAATGAACAAATATATAATATGATGGAATGACAATAATAAATAAATAGGCAAAATAAATCCTACTTAATTATTACAATATCAAAATAAATGAAATAAAGGAGATCTTTCCTCCAGCCCTTATGGGTACTAGGAAAAGCACACATTCCCCAAAATAAACTGAAAATAATCACAAGCAAAAGATTAATATGAATAAATCAAAATGAAAGGAAAACAATATTGATAAAAGATTTTGGAGTTGATGCCCTTCAGAATGGCAGCCTACGTATCCTATCGAATAAGAATCAAACCCCACGCAGTTCTCCCTTCTTGCGCAGGAGGGGTTTAAAAATGTGTTGGTTTGCTTATTAACTTAATTCTGATTCTTAAATTAATAAGTTTTTAGATCTTTTTAGTTTTAGACCTAAAGAAAATTCTATATCTGAATTTAGAATTAAAATAGGAAAGGGATTATACCTTTGTTTTTCTCAGCTTTCGAACGAATGGAACTAGTTTGGCTTCGGATCTCAACTCCACCTTGAATTCAAAGGAAGCTTGGAATCTGGATCTAGAAGCAGCAAATGTGTGAGTATAAGAACAAAAGAAATATGCCTGAATTGCTTTGAAATGCTCTAGAATGCTTTATAATTCGTTAGGAATCATGCCAAATGAGGCTGGAGGAGGCTCCTATTTATAGAGCTGACAGAGGAGAAGCTGGCGGTATGGACGGCGGCGTCGGCGGTAGGGGCGGCACGACCGATGCGCCGGTCGTCTGGGGGACACGCTAGACGTGCCGCCATACTGGCGGCATAACTTTGATGCCGCGCTGGCGGCACGGTCTTTTTTCTGTGGCACGGGATGCGTGCCGCCTCCTAGGCGGCATGGGATGCCACTTGCACGGCTCAACCCGTTTCTATCCATTTCGGGCCTGTTTCAGCTCCGATTCAAGGTCTGTTTGATTCTGTGGATTTGTAGCTGAAAGACGGTCCACTGGAGGTGCATTTTTAAGGGTTCACAGCTGCCCCCCTTATCTGATTTGGCCAAACAGAGGCCAAATATGATAAGTGTGAACCAGAGGCTTAGGATGCCATTCTGAGAATTCTAAATGTCCCTTTCAGCATTAGGATTTATGTAAGAGCTTTATGTCTGATTTCTGGCTATTCTGATTTAGTTTGGACTATTTTCTAATTTGCAGGCTATTTTTGAATTTTCAATTTTTCTGCAATTTTAGGAGATTCTGAACTCCGATCGAGACCCCATCTGTTTTGGGAGATGGATAAAAATCCCACGGATTCACTGCTTCAGATGGCACTGAATTCTGATTTAAAATGAGTTTGTTATGGCAAAACCACGTGAATTGGACCTGCGAAACAAAAAGTGAAAAAAGATGTTATGAGGGGGGGCCCACCTCCACTTCTATATAAAGCTTAACTTCCTTCACTTTTTCTCATAACTTCATTTTCTCTCTCTCTCTAGCTTCTTTTCTTCTCTCAAATTTTACTCTCTCTCTTTTACTTTCTCCTTATGGATATCTTCAATCAGCCAGCAACGAGTGCTGAAAATTTGGAGATATTGCTAAAGGAGCCGGAGCAGCACATCAGCTTCACTGGAACTCTTCAGGTATGCTTTCCTTTTCCTACACAGTCAGTAAAAATTCTGATAATAATATATAATAATTTTTTTTTTGCAAAAATTACAAAGGACAAATTTAAGACCCCGGGGTGGCCGTAGTGTCATGGAGCTGGTCTGCATTTATTTGACTAATCAGGAGGCTGTCTGTCTACGTCTTGAGCCATCTGGACTGCTCGGGTGGCTGAAGCTGGATGTTAAGCAACCAATTAATACCGTTATGCTCAAAGCATTAGTAGAGCGTTGGTGGGATACTACAAACACAGTCCACCTTGGCTGTGGTGAGATGACAGTCACTCCCTTCAAGTGGAGCATGCTTACTGGTATGCATTTCAGATCTTGTCCTCTCGAGTTTTATTCTTCATGGATCGAGCGCTCTTCTATAGAGATGACTGCTCTGATTGGGGCTGATCCCCCCGTGGGAGCCTGAATGTCCCACGTTCTTGGCTTCATCAGACTTTGATGACTATGGGTTAGGCTCTTAGTCAGTATAGTGTCGATCAGGGTGCTAGACTTTGCGCCTTGATTATCTTGAGCTGTACTTTTCTGCATAACAACAAGGACTACATAAATCTGAATATCCTGCAATCCTTAGAAAATCTGGATGAGATTGGGGAGTTTGATTAAGGAGGTGCTGGCCTTTGTGCTATGTATCATGAGCTGTGCAGCATCTCCCATGGCACACTTTGCAGGCATGGTGGTACCTTCATTGTGCTTGAGGTGAGTATTACTCTATGGTATTTTATTGTCTGATCTCTACCTAGTGACTGACAAAATTTTATTCCTTGCAGAACTGGGTTTACAAGCATTTTTCGACGCTGGCTCCATCACTGACAGAGCCTAATGCTATTGATCCCCCTTACGGACGCATTTGGAGGGCGTCCAACAGACCTGACTTCATGATGAGGCAATTTGATCAGTGCAGACAGTTCTTTACTACTGTGACTGCAGACCAGGTATTTCTCCATTGATCTTAACCTGAATCTTACCGTCTCATCTTCTATTATTGTATATTGCAATCTGTTTGCAGGTGAGATGGTCACCATTTATCAGGTTCATGGAGTGGATCCCTGATCGGATCAGGCCTAGCATGGCCTTGGCCTCTTATTGACTCTTACTCCATTGCGAGTCCCTGAGGATGTTCTATTTGGGAGAGAGGGTAAAGGCACAGGTTACAGGAGAGAGAGTTATGCCACTGCCTCCTTCGACAAATATGAGATTTGGACTGGTTATCCTGGGAGAGGATGAGTGGGTTAATGGAGTTTCTTGTCTGGATTTTTTATTGCTGGACACAGATTATGATGAGTTCTGTGAGACATCCCTAATGCGGGGGACACCTCCCTTAGATAGATTGCAAGCACCGTCACATAGGAGATCTAGTTCAGCATCTTCTTGAGGTCCTCCCTCCAGAGTTGGGAGCTTCTCACGGGCTGGCGGTACTGTTCCGGCGGGCAGCATGGGTCCTAGGGTTGGACCTTCAGGTGTTATGGCTGGCCATTCAGGTTTTGCAGTTGATCCTTTTAGGGTTGGCCCTTCAGGGGCTAGCGGCTTTGCCCCAGCTCCAACTCCAAATGTTTCAGTGGGAGGTTCGACTGATTCAGTTCCCTTGCCTACTGGTCTTATCTGCTTGCCAGCTTATCTGGATTATTTCTCTGGTGATGACCGATTACATCGTTACCATCTTCCCAATGAGCGTCCAGCCTTCTTTCTACTATCCCTGAGATTGTGACAGAGGTAATGACTTTGCTCAGTTGGAACTTTTAACCTTTTGACAGTTTTGCCTTGTATTGATTCTGATATGTCTTTCTTCCTCAGGTTCCCATGGATTTTGTTCGCTATCACTATGACCTCTTGGGCTGATATGCATTTGCTTTGACCACCTTTCTGCATGAGAGGGATTTGTCAGAGGATAGTCATGAACAGGATGTGCCCAGGCGAGGATGTCACAGACCCAGGCATGGTTGTTAGAGACCTGTTTTGTCAGTTTTTGCTTTTTCATGTATACATGTAGTGAGGATGATGGATGTATGCATGATATTTTGAATGTATGCACTTTTATGCTTTTGTGGCATTTTGGAAATGTATGACATTTTATGACTTTATGTATGTTTTGAATGACATGGATGCATGATATAAATGCGAATGTTTGGCTGAAATAAGAATTCCATTGTGCTATATCTTACGCTTTTCTCTTGTTTTCTACTTGATTTTGAGAAAAATGAACGATTTTAAACCTGAAATCATGTAAAAACTTGTTTTGAGGGAAGGAGGCATAAGGAGGCAGGGGATAGTTTGGACGGCACAGTAGGCATACCGCCGGTACGGGCGGCACGACTGCCATGCCGCCTCCTCAGGTGGCACGTCTGTCATGCCGCCTCTGTAGCGGCACGGCCGGCGTGCCGCTGTATAGGGCGGCACGCTTACTGTGCCGGCGACAGTAGTTAATGCAGGTCAGAATTTTTCTATTTAAATAGCTTTTTCTGCCCATTGTCAGTCCGTACTCTCGATTTCTGTGCCTTAAAAAGTCATTTTCAATCATTTTTTTGCTCTCCATCAAAATTTCATTTTTTTTATTTTTCACAATGGAGCCTTATTTCAGCCATGCGATGTTCTTATGGTGCAAGAACCTCACAAAAGTGGAGAGAATTAATTTAGGAAAGTATGGGGTAAGCGCTATACCCACCTTAAGAGGAATAAAGGTGGATTGGGAATTTTTTCGCACCTGCTTGCGCTTTTGGGATCCAACTGCCCATGTTTTCAGGTTTGGGGAATCTATGGAAGAGATGTGTCCTACATTTGAGGAATTTTCTATGCTGCTTGGATCTTATCCAGAGGCTATGTTGGCTACTCCTATAGAGAAGGTAGGGTATTTCAACTCCTTCAAAGGACTTTTTGATTTGAGTGGTGAGGCTGCTAGTCCCATGATGGTGGATGATTGGGTAGATCTGAATACTGTGATAGCAGAATTCCATGACCTTAAAGATTTTGAAGATGATGGGTGGTTCCATTTGAGGATGCAGGATTTATCCTTCTGTCTGACTGCCGGATACATCTTTGTAAGCTCTACTGGCTTGGGCGATGCTGGAGTTACTGAGTTGATTCCGCAAATGGAAGAAGGGAGATCTATTGTAGCCATAGTGTTGGGACAGATCTTATGAGTTTGGACAGATCTTGCACTTCTGGGCCATGGTCAATTAGCCCTATTATACTTCAGGTTAGTTGAATTCTGACTCTTGTATTTCAGTTCAACTACTTTCTGTGTTTATGCTTATCTCTTTTGCACTTTTTCAGATTTGGCTGAGAGATCATCTCTGGATAGTCAGACCTCCTACCAAGGTGGATTATTCTGCTTCTTGGTATAGAACTCGGACCATTGTGATAAAATGGGATTCCGAGAAAGAATGGACAAAATGGTTGATGGAGCTGGACTCTGACGATCTGCTGTGGAGATGTGAATGGTATAAAAACAGAAGATTCATGACCATGAGTTTTGGCTACAAAATGGTCTATTTGCTAGGATTGAGGATGGTGACCTTTTACCAGGCTACTAGGGTTATGCGTCAAATGGGACACAGTCAGGGCATGCCCCCAGATGGCGCTCTGTTCGAGTCTGTTTTAATTACCGAGACTGTTGCCCGAGTTGTTAGGAATGGATGGGTAAGGGGTTTTCATGCTGTTCGTCCTATTGACCAAGGCGGTAAATCCACGCAGTATATTGATTGGTGGATAGCCAACTCCTGGAAATCAGAGAAGGCTAAAAGAGTTGCTATTCTTGAAGAGATAGAAGAAGAGACATGATTATTGTTTTAGTTTGGGACAAAATTTTTGACCATGTCTGTATTTTCTTTCAATGTTCCAAAGTTTAAATGAGATAAAATAAGACATCATTATTTCATTTTTTATCTCTTTTGTTGCTCTAATTTTTGCCTAAGCCGCCCTTTTAGGTTTTCAACTTAGCGAGCTTTTATTTTTCATTTCATTTTTCAGTGACACAATTAAGAGCCGAATGATTGTGAAAAATGAAAATGTTATTGATGAGTTGGACCGAACCTGCATGGGCTGCCTATGTATCTCCTTACAATGATTTATGATTTCTATTCCTTTTTTCCTCTTTATGGAGAATTAGGTCCATGTAGTTCTGACATTGAGGAAAAGAATGTGAATGCTAATCAATATTTGCCAAATGCTATGCATGAGTTACAAGGATGCTTTATGCAAAGTATCTCTTGAGTTGATCCTGGTTGCATGGGCTAACAAATTCTATGCCATCTAAGTCTGTCAAGATTGCAGCTCCTCCGGATAAGATCTTCTTGATAAGAAATGGACCACTCCAGTTTGGTCTGAATTTTCCCCTTGGATCATGAACAGGTGCCCTTATTTCTTTCAAAATAAGGTGACCCTCTCACAATCCTCTGTCCCTGACTCTCTTATCAAAATGCCGAGCCAGTTTTTGTTAATAACCTTGTATCTGATATAAGGCATCTATTCTCTTTTCGTCGATGGCCAGAAGTTGGTTATGGTAACCTTTTGCCCATTCCATTTCGTCCAACTGGCTCTCCCTCAGAATGCGAGCTAACTTGATTTCTACCTCGATTGGTAGGACGACTTCCATCCCATACACCAACGAGTAAGGTGTAGCTCCAGTTGGAGTACACACTGTTATTCTGTATCCCCATAAGGCATATGGCAAATGCAAGTGCCAGTCCGTATGGTTGTCAGCCATCTTTTGCAGTATACTTTTCAGAGTCTTGTTTGCAGCTTCAACTGCACCGTTTGTCTAAGGTCTGTATGGAGAAGACTTGTGGTGTTGAATTTTCTCCTTCTGTAATAGCAAAGCAACCTCTTTTTGGAAGTGAGATCCATTATCAGTAATGATCTCAAAAGGGACTCCGTACCTACAAAGGATGTTGGTACGAATAAATTGGGCTACTCGTTTGGAGTCCAATACCTGGTAAGGTGCAGCTTCAACCCATTTAGAGAAATAGTCAATAGCTACCAGAATGAACTCGTGTTTACCAGAAGACTTTGGGCTTATCTTGCTGATGACATCTAGGCCCCAAGTTGCAAATGGCCAAGGCGTGGTGATAGGAGATAGAGGTATAGGAGGTTTCTTCTGAAGTTTTGCGTAGATCTGGCTTATGGCACCTCTAAACATATCTTGCGCAATCCTGATTCATGGTAAGCCAGAAGTAACCCTGATTCATGATCTTGCGGGCTAGAGCAATTTCATTCATGTGTGGACCTTCATTGCCACCATGTATCTATTCCATGATTTGTTGGGCTTCTGCTTCAGTGACACATCTCAGATGGATGTTATCCCAAGTCCGCTTGTAGAGTACTTCCCCATTTGGAATGAAATTCTTGGACAACTGTCTTAAAGTCCTCTTTTCTGTCTTAAAGGCTCCTTCAGGATAGAGTCCATTCTTGATGTAGTTGAAGATATCCCAAAACTATGGTTTGCTATTAGCCGCTTGGACATTCAAACAATGAGCTATACAACCTGACTCATGCTTAACTTCAATTGTAACTGGTCTGATTGTGAACCCATCACTTATATCAAGCATAAAGGCGAGCGTTGCCAAAGCATCAGCAAATCTGTTCTTCGTCCTTGGAAGATAATGGAAAGACAGTTCATGAAAACTAGCTGCTAGTTCATTTAGGCGTTTATGGTAAGGAACCAAATGCTCTTCTCTGATCTTCCAATTTCCCAAGGCTTGGGAGACTATTAGATTTGAATCCCCATAAATCTCAAGGCATTTGATTCTGAGCTTTATTGCTGCCTCAAGACCATAGATGCATGCCTCATATTCTGCTTCATTATTCGTCACCTCAAAGTTCAGTTTGATGGCAATGGGTAAGTTTTCCCCACTTGGTGTAATGAATACAATACTAGTACCATATCCTTTGTTATTAGATGCCCCATCAAAGTAGAGCTTCCATACTTCAGCGTCAATTGTCAAGATGTCTTCATCGGGAAATTCAGGTTCAACCCAATGATCATCTATTGGAGCTGCAGCTAATTGATCAGCCACTATGCTACCCTTTACTACTTTTTGCTGCACATATTTCAGATCATATGCAGCTAATACAGCCATCCACCTTGCCATCTTATTGTCAAGAACCGACTTCTCCATAAGGAATTTCAAAAGGCTCTTGTCGACAAGAATATGAGTTGTGAAGGAACAAAGGTAGTGTTGCAGCTTGTGGCAGACCCATACCAAAGCAAGGCATAACTTTTCTGTAAAACTATACTTGAGCTCATGAGATAGCATCCTCTTGCTCAGGTAGTAGATTGCATTCTCCTTGCTGGAGTCTGGGGCATTTTGGGCAAGCATTGCCCCTATTGCTTCATTGGTTACTGATAGATAAAGCAACAAGGGCTTTCCAAACCTTGGCAGCTGTAGTACTAGTGGGTTTAGTAAATACTATTTGATATGGTCAAAGGCTCTTTAACAGTCATCATTCCACTGCTTGGAGGCTCCTTTTCTGAGTAGCTTGAAGATGAGACCACATACATCAGCCAACTGATTAATGAATCGACTAATGTATTGCAGCCGTCTAAGGAAACCTCTGATCTCCTTTTCTGTTTTTGGAGGTGGCATTTCCAGAATTGCCTTTGACTTAGCAGGGTCCACTTCTATACCCTTCTTGCTGACCATATGACTTAGGAACACTCCAGATGAGGCTCCAAAGACACATTTGGCGGGATTGAGTTTGAGATTGTATTGGTGAAGTCTAAGGAAGAATCACCTTAATGCCTCTGAATGGTCTTCAACAGTGGTGCCTTTGATTACCATGTCATTCACATAAACTTTAATTTCTTTATGCATCATGTCATGGAAAATGGTAGTTGCCATCCTCTGGTAGGTTGCTCCAGCATTTTTAAGCCCAAATGGCATGACCTGAAAGCAATAGGTGCCCCATTCAGTAATGAATGCTGTCTTCCCTTTGTCCGGAGGATGAACCATGATCTGATTATATCTTGCAGCCAAGTTGGTTAAGGAAACCAATTCAGAACCTGCCATGCGGTATACCAACAAATCAATGTGAGGCAAGGGAAAATTATCCTTGGGACAGGCTTTATTCAGATCCCTATAATCCACACACATTCTGACTTTGCCATCTTTCTTGGGAACCGGCACAATGTTGGCCAGCCAAGATGGATAATTGATGGGCTCAATGAAGTTGTGATCCAGTAACTTGGCAATTTCTTCTTTGATTGGAATAGACCATTCTGTCTTGAGTCTTCTCAACTTCTGCTTGACAGGATTAGCACCTAGATAAACTGGGATTTTATGAACTGCGATGCTTAGATCCAACCCTGTCATGTCTTTCGGTTGCCATGCAAAATAGTCTTGAAATTCTCTGATCATCGTTTCAATGTGATCCCTGTCTATGCATGCAGATGCAATGTATGTAATTTTTTGTATGTCATGAGTGCTATCATTGATGGGCTCTTTAATTGTGTCATCTTTTATTTCATTTATTTCATTTTTACTTAATGTCTCATTTAAGTCAGATTTAAAAGTTGGAACATCAAAGAAAAATGGAGACATAGAGTCATAAGAGAAAAGAGTTTGACTTTTATTGATTTATAGTGGGGATATGTCCCAATTTACATTAAAACAAAAGGGGAGACCCTTAAGGTCAATTACATCATCAACAGAAGAAATAGAAGAGATAGACTTAGATTCAGAAGTTGAATCTATCTCAAACTGGGACTCTGACTCAGGTATGGATTCTGGTTCAGACTCTAGTTTAGATGGATAGAAGGGGCTCTCCTCAAAGGACCAATTTTGCAGCTCAGTCTCGATGGGCTGGATTAAGGTGGAAGGGTCAGTTTTCTCCTCCTCAATAGTAAGCATGGATACCTCATCAAAGAGACTAGCCTCCATGTTCTCTTCCCAATCTTGACTGAGCATGTAGATTGGTTCATAATCTTCTATCTCAAGCTTGATATGAGAAAAAATTTCAAATCCGGGAATCAGTTTTCTGGTAATAGGGCAGACCCAAGGCTCAGGAAAGTTACAGTAAGGAACTGTGTCACCTTCCTTTACAAAATAGCCATTTAGAGTTTTGAAGTAAGGGCAGATGGGCCAGTCATAAACTTCACCTCTCTTAAGGGCTGCTATTATGTCTTTGGCCCGATTTTCCATCTCTTCCATATCCTTATCAGTGGGCTTGTACCCTAGCCCAAATGGTAGTGTTGCCACTGGATAATCTAGGAAAGACTTCAAGCCCTGTTGGCTTCTTCCTAAACCTAGACCAGGACAGTAATTCATTTTACGCAGCATATTAGCAACAACAATATTTCTAAAGGGGTCAAAATCAAAGGGAACGAATTCTTTACCCTCATCACCCTCAATGTATTATATGAAGGAGAAACCCGAGAGTGGATAGGAGGATAGCTCAGGCTGAATCTCAAGAATAGGAACAGAACTTGGAATGTCTGGTCTTCCATGCATGTCCCCTTTTACAGTCACAACCCCATTTTTGAAAGGGAACTTGACCTTCTGGTGTAGGGAAGAAGGGATAGCCTTTGCTTGGTGGATCCAGGGCCTCCCCAGATTAGGTTAAAACAAGACGGTACATCAATCACTTGGAATGGTATGGTGAAAGATGTTGGCCCAATAGTTACATCAATGATGGCTACTCTAAGGACCTCCCTCTTAGTGTTATCATATGCCCTTACAATATGATTTGAAAGGGTAAAATCAGTAACCTCCAATCCTAAGCAGCTTGCCACTTTCAGAGGGCACACATTCAGAGCTGAACCGTTATCAATAAGAACCATTAGCACAGTCTTTCCCCGTGTAACCACTGTGATGTAGAGGGCATTGTTATGGTTAGGATTTCCTTCTGGAATGTCAGTCTCTCCAAAAGTGATAGATACCCCTTTAGCAGCAAAGGTAATAGAAGCCACAAGGTTTTCTAGTGTAATGTCAATTGGAGCTTGGCATTGATTCAGCGCCTTGCAAAGAGCTTGGCGGTGAGGATATGAAGATTGGATCAAACTCCAAATTGAAATGTTGGCTTGTGTCTTTTTGAGTTGTTTAAGAATGGGATCTTCATCTGGTTTAAGAATCCCTTTCAATTTATCAGTTGGTGCAGAAATGGGTTGGGTAGTAGGTTGTGTGTTTGGGGTTGGTTGGTTCTAGATAATTCTGCCACTTCTGGTGATGGCATCAATCTCCTCAACTAGGTTAGAGAGGTCCAGGACACAGCAATAAGTGGGATTTGACTCTATCAAGGAGACGGGGTCAACTCCCTCATGATTGTTTATAACATTGACTGTGTGGTTAGGCAAGGGGTTGGTATTGATGTTGGGTCAGGCTTTTGGGGGAATCAGGTCATTGGAATCAATGAGGTCCTGAATTCTATGTCTAAGGGCCTTACACACATCTGTTTTGTGCTCAGGTCCTTGATGATAATCGCACCTCTCATGTGGATTGTAATTTTTGGTTCCAGAAGTTTTACCATATTTCCCTCAAGCTTCTTTAGGATGATACTCATGGGTACACCCCCAAGGTCGAAAAACTGCCTCCTCTCAATCCGGATAGGCTTCTTGATTGTTATAGTATTAACTTCCCCCCCTTTCTGATTCGTTGAGGAAGTGACATTTCCCTGATGAGTAGGTCTCTTATACTTTAGCCCCGATGCAGTGTCTTCTTTAATCTGACCACTCTGGATCAAATCTTTGATTTTTGAAGCAGTGGCAATTAGGGCTTTGAAGGAAGGTAAGTACTGAGTCTGTAGCCTTTCTTGGTAAACTGGCAAGAGGTTCTTGACAATTATGTCAATTTGCTCATTTTCAGGAGGTCGGTTTACCATTTGAGAAGCCTTCTTCCTCCACCTCGTAAGGAACGAGGAGAAGGATTCCTTAGCATTCTATTTGGTGGTCTCGAGGTCTCTTCTAGTTACATTGACCTCAATATTGTAGTGATACTGCTAAACAAAAATGTTGCAGATGTCTTCCCAGGTCCGCTTCTTGGTGACATCCAAATCCACAAACCACTTCACAGCTGTTCTGGTCAGTGATTGTTGGAATAACTAGGCTAAAAGTTAATTATCCACACCCAATGGCTGCATAGCTCTTATATAAACTTTGAGGTGGGTCTTAGGGCAGGTAGTCCCATCAAATTTGTCAAATTCAGGCATCATGAATCTGGGAGGAACCCTTGCATCAGGGAACAAGCTTAAGGATTCTGTTTCAATCAAATCCTCTTTCTTCTTCATCCCTAACAACATCTTCTCCATGCGCTCCATCTTTTCCATGGAGGCTTTTATCTTAGGGTTAACCTCCTTCCTTTGGAAAGGATTCATGGGTTGGGAGGTGGAGGCAGAAGTGATGTTTGTTGTTGGTGAGTTATTTTTGAGGAACTCTGGTGATGGGATTGGTAGTGGCGGGATGGTATCACTGTTTGCAGTTTCTTTGTCTTTGGATTCAACTCTGGAAGTGGATCTATAGATATGATAATAGGTGGGTTTCGGGTCAAGTTTGAATGATTTTGGCTCAGTGGGGTTTTGGGTCAGAGAGGTCTGTTCTAGCATGGTACGGACATCCTCCATGATAGCCCTCCTTTAGGCCCTCAGCATATCTTGGAAAAGGGCTTCCTACCTTTTCATGATGGTCTCTTGATGTTCAGAAAGTTTGGAAAATAGCTCATCGAAGATCTCATCAGCCCTGGTAGTATTGGTCTCTTCTCCAGTAATAGACATCTTTTCAACCTTTAGGATAGAGAAATGAAGCTGGGTCAGTTTCTAGCTTAGGCAGGGAATAAAAGATCATGGAATATATTAGTATTTGGGACCATAGGTTGACATGGGTTTTTGGGACTAGCAGTGTTTGAGTGGAATTAAGACTCTCCAACTTTGTAAGGTTTTATGCATGCATGCATGTATGCATGAATGAAAAAAGGTTTCATGATATACCAAGTTCAGTATTATGGTACATACAATCCTAAAGGAAAGGTTCTATGAGTCATTACATGAAAGGGCTAAGGTGGTTTGAAGGGAACCCATCACACTAGAGATGCGATATACCTAACCACATGTGAGACAAGGAGCCTCATGTGGGTCCAATAGTACGTGCATATTCGTTACACCTCTAAAAGGATTAGAGGATACGTCATGGGCTGGATGATTTCACTATCGGCAAGCAGACCTAAGGAAGGTTGCCCACTCGATGTTACTTTCTATCCTTTATTTTCCTAAAAGCTAGGCTTTTGTGCATTAAGAGTCCGATGTAGTGATGCATGAAAGAGTTATTTTGCTTTTGAAGCCAAACTTGGTATTATACCAAAAATAATCCACTTTTCTTTTATTTGAAAAAGATTTTAAGTCCCCAGTGGAGTTGCCAACTGTGAGGCCTCGCCCGAGCACCAGTCCGATCCGCCGAGGGATCGAAATGCTCTTCGGGAGAAACTCCATGATTGGAACTCGTTGTGAGTTCAGAAAATTGATTTTTGTAATGTGACAGTTGTAAAGTGAGTCGCCACTTTAATTTATTTATTTTAATTGGAAAAATTAAAGAAAACCCAACATGATTGACTCCAAAAATAATTTGATTTTATCCCAATGGAAAAGTGCACCAATCCGTGAGTGACCAAGGAGGGCTCGGAGATCAGATTTTGGTAATTACACAGTTAAGAAAATGTATTTTCTTTAGTTTGGTAAAAATGCAAAACAACTCTTGAAAAATAAATTTTTGTGTATGCATGAAAGAGAATATAATGATGAATGAATAGATATATAATATGATGGAATGACAATAATAAATAAATAGGCAAAATAAATCCTACTTAATTATTACAATATCAAAATAAATGAAATAAAGGGGATCTTTCCTCTAGCCCTTATGGGTACTAGGAAAAGCACACATTCCCCAAAATAAACTGAAAATAATCACAAGCAAAAGATTAATATGAATAAATCAAAATGAAAGAAAAACAATATTGATAAAAGATTTTGGAGTTGATGCCCTTCAGAATGGCAGCCTGCGTATCCTATCGAATAGGAATCAAACCCCACGCAGTTCTCCCTTCTTGTGAAGGAGGGGTTTAAAAATGTGTTGGTTTGCTTATTAACTTAATTCTGATTCTTAAATTAATAAGCTTTTAGATCTTTTCAGTTTTAGACCTAAAGAAAATTCTATATTTGAATTTAGAATTAAAATAGGAAAGGGATTATACCTTTGTTTTTCTCGGCTTTCGAACAAATGGAACTAGTTTGGCTCCGGATCTCAACTCCACCTTGAATTCAAAGGAAGCTTGGAATCTGGATCTAGAAGCAGCAAATGTGTGAGTATAAGAACGAAAGAAATATGCCTGAATTGCTTTGAAATGCTCTAGAATGCTTTAGAATTCATTGGGAATTATGCCAAATGAGGCTGGAGGAGGCTCCTATTTATAGAGCTGACAGAGGAGAAGCCGGCGGTACGGACGATGGCGTCGGCGCGGAGCCGGTGGCAGGGATGCACCGGTCGTCAGGGCGACATGCCAGACGTGCCGCCTTACCGGCAGCATGACTTTGATGCCGCGCCGGCGGCATGGTCTTTTCCGGCGAGATGCGTGCCTCCCAACGCCACTCGCGTGGCTCAATCCATTTCTGTCCGTTTCGGGCCCGTTTCAGCTTTGATTCAAGCTCTGTTTGATTCTGTGGATTTGTAACTGAAAGACGGTCCATTGGAGGTGCATTTTTGAGGGTTCACACATGGTGAGTGAAATTTCAAACAATTTAAAATTTCACTTTCACCCAAATGGGTCCAATAGACATTCATCCAATCATCTAATTAATGTGTAAACACATAAGAAAGAAGGAAGATCAAGTGATAATCAAATTACCTCTTGAAGCCAATGACTTTAGTTCTTCTTTCCTCTCTGAAAGCTCCCCAAATGTTGAGCCTATAGATTGTCCACACCAAGCTTCACCTCCAAGGCTCACTTTGATTTGTTTAAATGTTCTTGATTCTCTCTCTTGGTAGCCCAATTGAATACAATATCTTCTAACCCAAATCTTTGGTGATTTGATTTCTTCTAGTTGCTATGGATCTATCTTTTCAATACAAGAAACTTTTGTTCTTTGATAAAGAACAAAGAACAAGAAATGAAGAATAAGAAATTATAAAGAACTCTTTTTCTCCTTCTGTTTTCTCTCAAGACTTTCTTTATAAGAGTTCTATTAGAAAAGATGTGCAAAAGGCATCCCTAATTCATAACATCATTTTTCCTTTTATAGCCAACAACTATGTTGAAAATTAGGGAACAAATAAGATATTTATTTGCTTTTTAGTTTAAGTTTAAATGGAAAAGACCAATTTACCCTTTATGATTTATGATAACTTCCATTAAGCGTTAAGTAGTTAAAAGACTATTTTGACCTTGGTTACCTTTCTCTACCCCTTAAATCCATCACATAGGCTTTAGGATTGGAGAAAATCTCTAACCCCTAAATTAGCTCTCTCCATTTCACAACTGGGCTTAGGCCATTTAAGGTTTAGTCCAAAGTTCAAATTAATTCTTTTTACTCACCCATAGTTTTAATTAATTTTATCCCTCTCATTTATATCATATATAAATTAGGATTTAATTAACAAGAAATTATTTTGGATTTAAACTTCAAGACATGCTAGGATCTTTGTAAATTTAATTACAAGTTCAATCCTTTTACCACTAATCAATTAATTAAACACTTTAATTAATTATTATGGTAAACCTTTTATTCTTGGAAGGTGAATACTTTTGGGTGTGTGACTTTCTAGGTTCATGTCTAATTAGCAATGGGATTGAGAAAATACTTTTCTCCACTAATGTGAAATCCCTATTTCACCCTTAGTCCCATAAGTCATGAGTGACGCCTAGCATTGCATATCATGACTACCTAATTAGAATGAATGTAAGTGTTTAATGACTTATTCATATCATAGACCATTGATCATAATTAATGTACACTAAAATCCCTTCATTATGAAATCTCAATCTTAGCTAGGGTCATGGATTTGTCAAACCCTAATATGCTTTGATCATATGTCTATATCTCAGTTCCAATTCTTGATAAAATTGATTTCTACTAGAAACCCTTTCTAGTGAATCTTTACTACCTTGGCCAAGGATTTGATTATCAAGAATAATCAGAGAGCATAGGATTTCTTCCTTATTTATTCAAGTTAATGAATTCTCTCTTGACGATCACTTACCTCTATTCATAACTAGTTAGAACTATCACATACCATATACACCATATACATATACTTGAATAGCATTAGTATGTAAGTAGTAATAAATTATAACTATCGATAAATGAGATACAGTGTCCCTCAAGTCAAAGGACTATATGTACAATTATGACCTAGATGATGATTTATTGACTAGCAATAAAACTCCATGTTATCATCATCTAACGTCACAGTTCAATCATTTATCATATGAATATCCACATGTTTGTATCGATAACATTTGTCAAACAGTATGATGCTCAATATCTTTATAATCATAAGTATTACATACTGATTATAGATTATAAATAGAGATGATGGTCTTCCGGAATTAATGATGCTCAGTCATTAATCCTATGACCATGAACATTTTAAAGTATTTGTTTAAGAGCGATCTGCCATCCATATTCTCAACACTTGAGAATAGATCCTCTTTTGAAAAATACTTATAGACTTCAAATATGCATTTAATACAATGGAACAATTTCATTTATAAACATAGATTTTATTGTCATTTAGGGATAATGTTTTAAATTTACAAAACTTATGGATTGCTCTAGGGTATACCCTATAACATAGTACATCTATATAAGCAATAATAAATCCTAAGTTACCTATGTATGAGATATAGTATCCTTTAAGTCAAAGGATTATATGCATTATTATGACCTAGATAATAAATAATTGAAAAGTAGTAAAACCCTATATTATTATCACCTAACGTTGTAGTTTGAATATTCATCCTATAAATATCCACGTGTTTATATTGACATCACATGTCAAGCAGTATGAGACTCACTGCCTCTATAATCATCTGCATCACATACTAATTATAGAAAATAAACAAAGGTGATGGTCTTCTAGAATTAATGATGCTTAGTCATGAATCCTTTGACCATGAACATATTTAAAATATTTGTACAAAAGCGATCTATCTCCCATATTCTCAACACTTAAGAGTAGATCCTCTTGCAAATGCTTAAGGACTATATTCAATAATATGAAACCCTTTTTACATTATGAATATATTTATTGTGCCATTGAAAATTAATATCTATTATTACATAATTATTATATGGCTACTAGGGCACATACTGCTATCAGAAACCTATCCCTTTGACCTTTGAACCACCCTCAGATCATTCGGGATTGAATAACAATCATAACATAATTGAAATCTCTCAAATTGAATAAAAAATGGGCCAAAATAGGATAGAAGGTCAAATAGCCCATGTGGTGCCGTTGGCATGGCCAACACCACTTTGCTGCCACCCATATCACCGGTGTTCCTCCAATGCCGCCGACTCTCCCTTCTTTCCTGTTTTGCCCTCAGTTTTTCCTATAAATAGGGGTTCACTCCTAGTCATTTGGATAGACAATTTCATATATGAACAATTTCCAATTTCTATTCATTTTGTGAGGTCCCAATCCAAGGTAGAGTTCATATCTATTGTAGGGCTTGCCCTATTCATATAAAGAAAGCGTAAAAGCAAGGTATAATTCCTTCTTTTGAGATTTCTTAAATTAGATCTAGAATTCTCTCTTTTATATCTTTCCTTAGGTCTAAAACTGAAAAGATCTAATCTTGTTAATTTTAGATCTGAACTAAATTAACAAATCAAATTAACCTTTTCCAAAACCCCTCCTTGGTATGAAGGAAGAACTACGTGGGGTTTAATTCCCATTCAAAGGGATACGCAGACATGGCAATAATTTAAGCATCAACTCCATAATATTTTTAAAAATAATTTGCCCTTTATCCTTTATTTGATTTGATGAGATTATTTCTATTTTATTTTATTTTATTTATGCATAATTGTGTTGTTTCTTTTGTACTAATCTCTTTTTAATCTATGGATTCTTGCAATTAGTTGAGAAATGTGTGCTTTTCCTTATACCCATAAGGGCTAGAGAAAAGATTCTCTTTTTCATTTGTTTTTAATCCATTTTGTTTGTAATAATTCTTAAATAGATTGTATTTTGTTTATTACTGTCATGCATAGCACAGATATTATTGCTCAAGCATCATCTTTATTTTTGTTCATAAAATTTATTTTAAGTTATTTTGTATTAAAATTACCAAACTAATTTTGTTAAAATAAACTAAAAATCTAGTCCCCGAATCCTCTTTGGTTTCGAAACTAGTGATCTTTTCTCTTGGGATAGTAATTGGAGTCAATTTGGGTTTTTCCTTTAATCTTTTTCCCAAGTAAAATAAATTAAGGTGGTGACTCTTTTCAAAATTAATCTATCTGAACCTGAGGGTTCCATTGTGAATTCAAACCCAATTGAGTATTTTGATCCTACTTAGCAAATCATACCGGTGCTTGGACGAGGCCTCACACACAGCCGTGGCGCTAACAGATTTTCATCACAGGCAATCACAGTACATGAATAAGTTTCAATCTGAGTGAAGGTTTTCGTGGATACTAATGAGGACTACAATCCCACAAGCACCACTAGGCAACTTCTTTCTAATCGTAAAGGGACATAAGCTCGGGTATAGGGCTAAGTGCAGAAGGTAAGTGAATGCAAGTGGTGTATTATTCCCCTACCAAATACATAAATATAATACAAAAATATATGTAAAGCATTAAAAGAAAACAATCAAAGAAAGCAAACAATCAAAACACATGAGAAAACAAATAATTCATTTCACTTATTGATTGATTAAATAGAAAAAATAATAGAAGTATTAAGTAAATGATAAAGAATAATATTTAAGGCCACTAATAGAAAGGTTTTACAAAATTAGACTCGACTCTAATTTTTTTAAAAAAGGCCCCCAATAGAGTTGTCAAGATGTTGCAACGTTTCTGATACCATAACTCGAATGGTGAAAAATATCAATTCAATTTTAGAAATAAAATGGAGTCATTGCCGATTGATTTGTTTTAAAAGGTTCAGTTGGAAACCTTTGAAAGATTGGTATGTTGAACCAAAATTTGAGTTTAGAAGTAGTAAATACAGTGGAAAGGTGTTAAGCACCCACCATATTAATTTTGAAAAACTTTTTAGTTGGCCTTAGATATTATTTCTTTATTATTTACGCAATTTATCCATTTCATTTTCAAATTTAGTCAATTATAAGTGAAATGAAACAAATATTCAAATATTCACTTTGACTTTTTTTTTTATTCATTTATTACTTCTATTAAATATTAATTTGAAAGTTCAAAGAAAAAGTAATTTAACTTAGGCTCAAAATTCTTCTTATTAGTAATATTTTTTATATTAATTAATTATCTCTTAAGAAGAAAAAATTAAAATTAATATAATCTTACTTCATTATAATATAAGTTTTTCACAAATAAAATTTTATAAATTATAAATTAAGAATAATTACAATAAAAAATGAAATAAAAATGAAGAAAATCTTCAAAGCCCTTTGATTTTACTTTGATCATAGTCCATTCCTGCAAGACAAAAACAAAAAGAGAGCAATACTAATTTAAAAAAATACTTTAATAAAAGGAAATAAAAATAATAACTTTTATCTATTTTCTAAAAAAAGAAAATGGGGTCAGGTTCATATGTTTTTAGAAATTTCTTAAGGAGAAACTTATTTTGGCACACGGAAATTAGAAACTAAATAAATTGATTTAAGGTTCGAAATTAGTTATCAAAATGATTTGAAATCCAAAATTAATTTTCAAAATATCACCTTAATTTGATTTAAAAAAGATGGCTATTTCATACCAAACCGAATTAGACTACTTAGTTCTAAAATTAATGCATCTAAAATTATGTCACTTCAACCTAAGAATTCTATTTTGCAGGTCTAGTCCTCACCATTACCTAATATATATATATATATATATATATATATATATATATATATATATATATATATATATATATATTATGGAATTTTTTAAATCATCCAAACAACATATTTTATTATTTTATATTATCAAATTAGACACAAGTCAAACCACTTTTCCATTTTCACCAATTAATTTCTTTAATACATTAAAATCATATTACTTTGCCCAAAATTAATTTTATAGTTAGTGGTCTCCCTCCTTTATTTAATCACTACTAGAAATGTCCATGAAAAGCCTCAAGCGTAATGGTGAAAAAGGGATTGGCTCATCAAATCACCACTAGTCCATCATCAGAATTGACGAACCGAGATTTTCTATACATTATGTAGTGCAATAAAATATTTCCCTTTTTTTATTTCTTCTTCTTCTTCTTCTTCTTCTTCTTATATATATATATATATATATATATATATATATATATGATTTTGACCGTGGGTGTGGGTATCTTCTTCTACTAGTGATCTTGGGTATGGGAGCTTCAAGTCATTGACTGGCTCATTGCTTTGCTCCAGATAAATAGATAATAAAAATAATAAATAAATTAAATTAAATTAAATTCTTTTGAAATTTCAATTTTTTGACCTGTCAAAGCACAGTAAATTAGTATCCAAAAATAATAATAAAAAGGGGTAAATATTTTTATTCTTATTTATTTTTCATTTTTATTTTTTCTTTATATATTTTTTTCTTTTCAATTTTAAAAGAAGCATAAAATCCATATTTAGAACCTAAAACCCATAATTGAAACTAAATACTCTCACAATTATTTAAATCTGGATCAAATTAATAATACAAAAATCCAAAAAAAATCATATCCAATTTTTAAGAAGGACAGACCCATTTTAGTGAAAGACCAGATTCAACACCAAATAAAAAATCAGACTAATAAATATATATGTTCCAAATAATAACCCCAAATAACCAATACAAACAATGATAAACCAGAACCATATTGATTCGAATTCACATGCCATCAATAGTATTAAATAAAAACACCACACTAAATCCACCATTTCATAAAATAAAGAGCCTACACACCTAAGATTTCAAGACAAGAATTATTAGGAAATAAACCAACAAATCTATCGAGTTCACAGACCCATATACTAGGTTTTTCATTTTAGACATCAGGACCAGATCGAATTAGCCAAATGAATCAACAATTCAACATAACAAAGAACAACAATCTCGCTATCAAAATCAAAAATTAAACCAATTTTTATTAGATCAAAAATTAAAACCAAAAACAAAACTCAGGTTATTTATAATAAATCCAACACCAAAACAACCTCAAAACCTAAAGAAATCGTGCACCAAAGAAAGATTCGAAATCGAAATTAATCTCAATAGACCAAAGAAACAAAAGTTGTATTAATAAATCTGGTAACCATGATTCACTAAACAATTGATTAAATTTTTTTATTTTTACTTTTTATTTATTTTTTTAAAAATGAAATCCAAAAGAGAAATGAATCACAAAAATGTAAGAATTTAAGAAAAGTTACTGAAATCAAATGGAGCTCAAATGATTGGACCTATGCACCAATTTTTTTCCATTTCAAGCACTGAGACCACACCAATGAATTAGACCCTGGATTGAAGAAATCGGGCACAACAACAACCACACCGCCATCGCCGCCCCCCCAACCCATTTTTGTATCTTTAATTCCTCTTGCATAGAAGATGAACTCTTGAATAGAAAGCCAAACAAAACTAGGCCCATATTTAGATTCACCAAATAACAGTCACCAAAACATCAAGATTGAAGGAAGTTATCGAAGATGAAAGAATTTTTGGGTCAAATAATGATTTAATTAATTTGGGCCAATGGCTTGAGGATTTTTGAGTTTGTGAAGAATAGTACTCTACAGACCCTTGGAAGACTGGGCCAAATTCTCAATAGAATAGAAGACTCTAGAGCAAATGTGGCAACAAGGGAGCTGTGAAGTGCTAAAATGTTGGATTAACAATTTAGAGTGAAAATAACTAACTAGCCTAGGATGTGGGAGTTAAGTGTAACTTGAGACAAAAAAAAAGGAAGCCACTGCTTAGTGGAAATATGGAGCTGGAAAATGGGAACAACTACCTGTGCCAAGACTATAAATACAAGGAGCCTCAACTAACCAAAACCAACCAACAATTATCAACAACAATAGTAAATCAAGAACACAACTATTCAAGCAAATTATCTCAAAGCTTCCAAAGCTTTCATTTTATATTTCCTGTCAAATTTCTAAGCCTCTTGGCTTTTGTCATTTATTTTTTTAAAGTCTCTTTAAATTACAAAATCATTGTATTTAATGCACTAAAGTTTACATTAATACAAGCCAAAAGTTTCAAAATCTATGTTTCCTTAAGTTTCTTTTATGACAATTGTGAAGCTGCAACTAGTGAATCCAATAAACTTAAGAGACTATCATCCCTTTTTGTCTTTCCAAAATCATTTGAAGAAGTCAGTAAACCTATGAGACCCCTAAGAGTCTCTGGCACACCTCACATTAAGTTCAACCAAAAAAGGCATTAAACAATTTTTGGCATGCCCAATGTGATGCTTGTCACACAATGCCACAAAAAAAAAAAAAAAAAAAAAAAAAAAAAAAAAACAAGGATAAAGATTTTGGTGAAATGACTATCTTAGAATACAAAGGAAGTGGTTTCAATAGTAGTACTTAGATTCATACCTCAAATGATTGAACAAATTGAGAAAAGTCACAGTCCCCTATGGGCTAGTGAGATCCTAGAGAAAGTAACTAATCCAGCACCTCTTGCTTCTCAAGGCATTGATAGATGCCTAAGTTCCTTGGAAAATAACATGTCCTACATAGAAAAGAACATATATTTTATGGGAAATTGATGACAGACCTGAAAACCTTGTTAGAGTGGGTAGTCTCTAGACAATCTTTTACCTCTAGGTCTCAATTAGCCTATAAGACAAGTTTATGAAGAATTGTTAAAATTGCTAAAGCCTAATGCTGTACTTCTTATAGAATACCTATATGCCCTACAACAAATAAAGAAGACTTGAAACTTATCCAAAAGTCCAATTAACATAGGCCACCCTTACAATGGTAGGCCTATACAAGCACGACCTCAACCGATGCCCTTACAATAATTACCACAAAAATTCTAAGAGCATACCACCCCAAGGACCAAACCTATAGTATACAATGGAGAGGAAGTATTTTATGCATAAGTCTTAAGCTCAAAGGACAACGAAAGGGTAGGAATAAGAATTCATATAGCTAGTGCTGTTGCTACTCAAATTCCTCCAATTCCTTTTATGCCTCCATTAGCCTAGCTAAATTTGGAGGATGTTAGAGATGTTGTGCAAGAACTATATGGTTTAAGCCTACATCAAATTGGTAGGCTAGAATTCCACAAGCCATATCCCTCTAGCTATTGATAGAAATAATCCTTATATAAGGGGATATTGTATCTCAAACTTCACTTTGTTCTATGGAGAAGATGGATAATCCGTATTAGAACACATTGCTAGATTTGCAATCTAATATAGGGTGCTAACAAACTATAAAAACTTTGGTTTTTATAAACTGAGGTTATTTCCAAATTCCTTTATAGACCAAGCATGTACATGATATTCAACATTACTAAGGGACTCAGTCTATTCATGGCAAGAAATGAAGAGGAAGCTCCATACCTAATTTTTTACGGCTGAGCCTAAGGTGTGTGTTGCTAAGCTATCAAAGATGACTTAGATAAGTGGGGAGTTTGTTGATCTATTCATAGCCTGCTTTAAGAAGATGAGAAGTAGATACAAAGTCTTATTGCCAAAAACTGAATTTATGAAGATTACATAAAGGGGGCTTGACATTGAGCTCCAAAAAAATTCCAGGGATGAAATTTAGAGACTTCTATATATTGGTTGAAAAGTAGCAAAATATGAGGAATTACTAAGGGAGGACAATAGGATGAAGAAGAAAGCTATGGGGACTTACTCTTAAGAGGTGGGTACCTAAGAGTCTGCTGTTGTTGACCTTGATAATTTTGGATCCTAAGTTTATCTAGCACTCCTGCAGCCACCTCTAAAGCTTAGAGATGCTTAGAAGAAGACTCAGACTTCCTCAATGCAGTACACCTTTAATATGAGCAAGACTAAAGAGATCTTTGATTTCTTCCTCAAAGAGGATTTCATCACTTTACCTATGGGAGGCATCGCCTAAGTACCAGCCTAATCTGCTAGAGGGAATCAATATACTCATTTGGGTTTAGACTTACGATGAAACCCTTAGATTTGGATTGGTTGATTTTAAAAATGATTTTAGGAGTCGCCACCTTAATTTTATTTAGTTGGGAAAATATTAAGGAAAAAACCCAAATTGACTCCAATTCATTAATCTTGCAAGTAATTTACCCAAGGATAAAATCACTAGTCTTCTAACCAAGTTGAGTTTAGAGACTAGGTTTTTGGTTAAATAACTTAAATTTGGCTCTTAAGTTTAATTTGACTTAAAAATTGGATTCATGAATTGTGATTATAAATAAAATGTATGTGCATGGCATAATTATGAAATGCTTGAGGTAGAAAATAAGCATCCACAAGCTAAGGAGAATGATTCTTTTAGTCTTTATGGATTCTAAAAGAACTACAAAATTGCTCCTTGACTCCAAAACAATTAAATCAACTGAATATAATAATTACATTGGAAAATAAAAAGAGAAAAGTGACTAATTTACATTTGGATTTAAATTTCAAATGTGCCTATATACCCTATCGAATGGTAATCAAAACCTACGTAGTTCATTTCACGATTAAGTGGAGGGGTTTAGGGATTGATTGGATTGATTGATTTGATTTGAGTTTGTAGGTAAGAGAAAAAGGTTGATACCTTTGCTTTTGGAGGGCTGAGGGTTTTACTAGACTGAAGTTCCATTTTATTGGGACCAGATGATTAGATTGATTGAGGGATTAATTAATTGATTAAATTGATTAATTAACTAATTAATGTGATGAAATGGATGGATATATTAATTAATTAAAATGATTAATTAATTAATCAATTGAGTGATTATTTTTAATTTAAAAAAAGAGTTTTACTTAATTTAAAAGATTAATTAACTTGGTTAGGGTGAGATAGTTAATTAATTAAAAAGATTAATTAATTAATTAGAGAGTGGTTGAAGGGAGAAGAAGAGAGGAATGTGAGGATAGCAATTTATTAAAATTCAAGGGGTGAGTGAAATGAAGAAGTGAAGGGGGCATTTATAGGAAAATAGGGTATGGGTAATTTGGGAAGAGAAAAAGTGAATAGACAAGGAAGGGTTGGGCTAGAAATGTTGAAATTAGAGTAGAGGGAAAAATCTAAATTTGGGAGGGCAAAAGGGGAGACCAGCCACTAGAGAGGCAGGCAGCAACGCTCAGAGGCAGACAACCACTAACACCACCGGCTGTTCTAGCTCTGCATAGCATACTAAATTTAGTAGGTGCTAAACTGCAGCTGGTTGATGAGAGTGTAAAATTGAGAGTTCACTATAAAAGAAGAAGTCTAAGAAAAAGAGTACTATAAGTATCATGACTAGTAAATTATACAAGTAATGCATGCTGGTCTTTTAAAAATGTCATTCAGGATAAGATCAATGAAGGGATGCTTAAGTTTTCTAAGAAAAAGAAAGAGACTATATTGATTAATGAAGACCCCTTTTCTTCTGTGGCTATTGTTAATACCATTGGAGTTGATTTACATGCTCTGATAAATAAGAAAAAGAAAAATCAGTAAGAAGAACAAAAGGAGAAAACAAAGTATATATGGGTTCTAAGGAGTCTACACCAAAGTCTGCCTAAAGGTTTATACAGGAGTCTGCTAGAGATTGGGCCAAATTTTAAGGGGAAAAATAAAAGTTAGCCTGAGACTTGCTATCCACCAGCTACTATTTAAAGAAGACAATCCAAAAGAGCTAAGAGTCTGCTTAAGAGTCTTCATTAAGATCTGTATCAGAATTCTCCCAGTAGACTGTTTCGAATTCCAATATGAAGAGAAAGAGCCAACCTTAGACTTTTTATTCACAAGCTATTACCCAAAGAAGATAGCCCAGATTTATGTTACCACTTGTGGAAGTCAAGGAAAACTAGTGGTACTTTATCCCCTATATGGAATTTCCATAGCCTTTTACTATAACTCGAAAGAAGAGGCTTCAAAGGAAGACGACAGCTGTAAGGATGGAGGGATCTAGCATAAAAAGAGAATAGAAAAAGGTCAAACTATGAAGAATATACTTACATACTTAGAGCCTATTGGTAGCATAGTAGAGTGGTACAAGAAATCAAAGCGGGCTTAATTTTCCATACATTTGAGGCATTCCATCATAGCCATCACTTTGCCTGCTTCATTTCAAAGGTCTAAGAATGAAGAGTTTGAAGAAGAACCTCAAGAAGAATGGAAGACTCAGGGGGCAACCTCTAAAAAGCATTCCCTGTGCAGTGGAGTTTCCATCTAAGCCATAGAACCTGGAATTCCAAAAAGAGTCATCTATTAGAAGCCTGCTAAAAGGATGATAAAACACATTAAAAAATTATATATTAAGGCTCATCTCAATGGGAGGCCAACCTCTAGAGTTTTGATAGACAATAGATCTACTATTAACATAACATTATCTTATAGCTATAGATATGCTTATTTCAGCATTTAATGAGGAAGTCACAAAGATTCTATGAGTCTTACTAGTAGAGATCCAAGCTGGGAGTAACACTTCTCTTATGGCCTTCTTTGTGGTAAATTCTATTGCCAACTACCATGCTCTATTAGGAAGGGACTGGATTCATGCTAATTGGTATGTATCATCCTCTCTTCATTAATTCCTCTAATTTTAGAAAGGGGATGAAGTAGAAATAATATGGGTTGATGGAAGGCCTTTTAAAGCCTGCACATATGTAGTAGATGTAAAATTCTACAATGGGAGCTTTAGTCTAATTAAATTTAAAGGGAAAAATAAACATAGGGCCAAAAGCACTTACCATGGTGATCTAAGAGGATTGTCAATAATAAATCAAGAATCTTCTTTAAAAATTAGTGATTATGCCTTATCATAGGAGGTCGACCACTCTACCCATTATTGAGGAGGTTGATAAGTAAGCACATTAAGAGAGAAAAGGTAGTAGCTATAGGCACATATACAATAAGTTCTGGACAAGGAAATTCAAGAGACTTAAGGTGCAAAAATGATCCTTAAAAGGGAATTACTCAAAAAGGTGGAGGAAATTCAATTACATAAGTTGAAAGGTGCTTCACCTAAGTTAGATGATGTTGTGACTAAAGTCTAAGACCCTTTAGAGAAAGTCAACTTTGGGACTCTTGAGAAGCCTAGAATCACTTATATTAGTGGCCTACTCCAACCTTTATTGGAAAGGAAAATGATTGAGTT
Source organism: Reutealis trisperma (assembly GCA_947687605.1). NCBI lineage: Eukaryota > Viridiplantae > Streptophyta > Magnoliopsida > Malpighiales > Euphorbiaceae > Reutealis > Reutealis trisperma. Next base: position 500,532 of record CANTUT010001115.1, read on the forward strand.
AGTACAAGGGCTCAAAGATTGCTATACTCAGGAATGTGATGAAATTCTAAGATTAAGCAAGAGACTAGTAAAGTATCAGCTTCCTATGAAACTAAACTCTTATCCTTATCTACAAGCCTTCGAAAGATGTCAAAGGACTATGGAAAATATTTTCCCACATTAAATGAAAGGAGCAAGATAGTTACAGATCAATCTTACGGCCACAAAAATAATATCACCTATAAAAAAAAAAGGTATTTTATAGAGTGACATGCAAGGCCAACAACACGGCTAAAATCTATATTAAATAAGCCTCTGGCCACTTTTTAATAAAAAAGAGCGAAGCTTAATTCACAGTTTATGCAAAAGTCCTGTGTTAATGTTTAAAGTCAAATCCAAAATACAAGTGTGATGCATGAAATAAGTAAAAATTCTCAAAGTTCAAAGGGTTTAAAGAGTTCATATGAGGTAGAGTTCCATCAATTTTGTAGTAAAGGGTCTAGCCTCTAGCATTCGATAATCAGCTACTTATTAGTACACCCTAAGAGTGGTTGGCAGTAAAAAACTCTCTCGCTTAGGTTGTCCCTATATGGGATCCAAAGAAGTAGCACAAGTCATAAAAGGGAAGTCCAAGCTAGTTTCATAATTGTTAAGAAAACTAGTAGGAATAAGGTGAGCTCTAATCATGGCTTAATCCTACAACCAAAAAGAGTAAATGGAATAAGTTTCCTGATAAAAAAAAAAAGTAGGAAAAGGTTAGAGATTATACTTGAGATGAAGAGCTTATCTAAGCACTTAGGAGTCTAACAAGAATACCCATCAATGTAGTGGCTAAAAGAAGGCCAAAGCAGGAGTGGGCTAATGTGCCTTTCTTAGAAGTCTTAGAACCTGCAAGGGTTAGATCTTTCTTTGAGGTGGTAACAACTAGTTTTTTGAGAATGATAGCTCTTTTTGGGAAAGTAAGAGTATGCATCTTCATCTTCCTCCTTAGCCTCATGATATGCAAAAGAAATAAAATGGTTAAATGGAGAGAAATAAAGTAGCTAAAGGAACTGATAGTGAGATGCTTACACTTAAACTCGACTGAAACCAACTTATCATATCTAGGTAATCACTGGTTTTTAAAGGAACTCAAAAGCTTCCACAATAGAGTTGCCTGTTGGAGAGGTTAGAAAATAAGAGAGCTTTTTTAGCCTTTGAGTAACCTCAGTTTCTATGGGTGTAAGTATGTCCATTCGTTTATTCTAGTTCTTGAAAGATTTGGGCTAAGATTATATTTCTTGAAGGTTTTGCATAATGCCCCAAGACGAGTTCTTCCCTTTTCCCTAGATAAAAAATGAAGGGGCTAGACAAAGCACTTAAGAGTCTATGGACTGAACTAGTGTAAATTGAACAATATTTGAAAAGTCTGCTCTCTTTGTATAATGAAGCAATATAAGAAGGGGCTACTGATGTTGTTGTAGGAGTATAGGATGCTAAATGTTGAAATAAGTATGTTAAATTCTAACTTAAACTATTTAAATTGCATTTAAATTTTACAGAAATTTCAATAAAGTCTTCCCTAAAAATGGACATTTCAAAGACATTTGTCTCTATTCAAACTAGAAAGATCATTCTCACATCCTTATCCCTCCAAACCTATAATAAAAATTCAAATCCTATTGCAATATCCCAAAAACACCAAGAAATTGCCATAAGCCAAGCATTCACAATTTTAGGTTAAAATAATTGCAAGTCTCATACAATTTCTAAAGAATTTGATTAAATTCAAAGTCTTAAGGATTATTTTATGTTCAACCAATTATCTTAACTCAAAACTTCCCAAGTCTGTCATTAAAATAATTTTCCCAACCATATTTCCATCTCAAATCCTTTATCTAATTTTGGTGTTTAATTTTTACTAAAAATCTCAACCAAACTGACCTTGTTTCTCTTAAAGGGATTTGGAAGCTTCCATCATTAGTAATTTTCTTTGTGCCAACAATATCCCTTATGTTGGTATTTTTCCTATGCTTATGCTGTTCATATGTATATTAGACTTTTAGCGAAGCTAGCTTTAGCATAATGAGTCAATAGACTTGTTTTAGGATAGAGAGTTTTGTCAATAAGTTAGTTTTCACAGCTTGGATTCCATCAATAAGAACTATTGGGCAAGGCATAGGTTCTCACTTACCTAAATTGGCTGCTCATCTTTTTTTCCAAGGATGAAGTAGCTGGTTCAATAAAGACATGGGATCTTTCTCTTTATTTAGAAACCTTCCTTTTTGCTTTTAAGATCTAGAGTTGGCATCAAGTGTCATGACTCACTTATTAAGCTGTGATGGTCCTGGGGCATAAGGAGACATAAAGTCACCTAAACCCGTTAAACCTTGTTTACTAATTACTCTTTACCATTTACCATGTTGAACCTTATCCCAAGATCAGAACCCAACTACCTTTCCTTATTATCGGTTATTCTTTTATTACTTTACATGTTATGACATACTCATTAATATTATTTTCATATTCATCTCATTTAATCTCCTGTTTTACATCTCATGCCATCATTTATGTATTAAGTACTTAATGCACTATCATAATGATAATTATAGTATAGTTTACAATACATATAAATCTAATAACATATTAACACTAAACCTTTAGTAACCATAGAGCTCTAAAATAATATTCTTCATAATCATATAACTCAAATTCATACACTTGAAATTAGTAGAGCAATTTCAAGTGGAAAGACAAGGCTTGGAATTTACGTCACTGACTCATCAATTTGACCTGAAAAATTTAAACAACTAAGGAATGAGACAAAACTCAGTGAGTACCTAATAATACAATATAATATAAGGTGATCCATAAGGTCATTATTCGGGTAGGTTCAAATATGACAATGGAGTAATGTTAATCAAAATTGTCATTATGAATCAATCTCTCATTTAAGATAGAAATAATATCTTTAGTAAAAATGGTAATTTCCAAGAAGCGGAATGCTTCCCATACATATAAAATAAAAAGTGGCGGCCTAAGCTTACTCACTCATATGCATCACATTACCCAAGACTAATTAGATCTTACAGTTCTATATTCCCCCCTAATAGGGGTTGGATATTCTCGCCTACCCACTGGCTTATACCTAGTGCACAAGGTTAGATGTGTTACCTCACATCAGAGGGCATCTACTTATCAATAGGCATCAATAGAAATGTTCATAAAAAGTTCACAATAAGGAATTCTATGGAAGATATGCCAATACAAGAATAATTCTCATCAAAGGTCATATTATGAAATCAATGTGGAAGGGCTCATAATGGCCAAATGCCATAAAGAAATATCATATCCAAACACAACATTCAATAGGCATTTCATGTTTAACAAGAAGTTGGGATATTTCAATAAGGATGGTTTGATCAACAGTAGTTCATAAAATATGGCACATATTATATTATATTATTAAGTACACATCTTGGGCTCTTTTGCTCCTATTTATGTTTAACTTTGATGCTAATAGTGCTCTATACACTCTTGGAAAATGTCCTTGTCCTTAGATTCTCCACATTTGCATTTCAATCACATTAATCACTTCTTTGTTATGTCATTAGTTCAAATTTAGCTTAACTTATTAACACTTTTATCTTGTTCATTGTAGCTAACTTATTACTTTTAAGGTTAGGACACACTATACATATAACGGTTACTAATTTTAACACTTTCCTTAGTTGTTTTCCAAATAGCCAAATATATTCACTTAAGGAAAGATAATTCCTTTCCTCCCAATTTCACATTTCAATTTCATATTACTTAATTATAATCAATTTAAACAATTGTCAATATTTAATGGAACTAATTCCACTTTCACCTTCCAATTCCATAAATGAATCTAATTCATTAAATTTGGGAAAGATCATTTCTAACAATTGAATTTTGAAATTAACATCATGCAAATCATGTTACACTTCTTTAAGCTTAATTACCCATTCAATTTCATGAATTCAAGTTCAATTATCAAAATTTTCGATTAGTCCATAAAACCTAGAATTTGGGAAAACCATCAATTTTGCATCCAAACTTCAAATTCATCTTATATTCTTCAAATTAACACATGTATAATCAATACTCATCAGTCAATTTAAAATTAAATCACATTAGTTCGTAAAACCCTAACTTTGCGATATTGGGGTAATTTGGGAAAAACTTATAATTTCTTAATTACTTCTCAAATTGATCATGGAATTATGAAATTAGCATGTTAAAAAGCCTCTATCATCATTTAAACATAGAAAAAAATTATTAGAACTTGAACTTCCTCTTTTAACCTAAGTTATAATTTCAGATTTTGAAAAAAGCTTCTATAATTCATTTTGACACTTCCAAACTATTTTTCTCCATTAAAATATCCTTAGATTTATTCAATTAAAATTTTGAACACTTCCTTTAGTTATTCATTAAGGTGGCCAAATTTCTCTTATAGTGGAGCTTAGGTGATTTTCGTGCTTCCTTTACCCATCTTCACATATTAAACCTTGAATTTTCAAGTCTTCTATACTCAATCTAAGAACATCCAAAACAACATTTCCTATTTATTTTCCCTCTTTGGCTGATTTATATGGATATAGAATTTTGGAAATTTTGCAACTAAAACGCCAAGATCATACTTAGAGCAAAGAAAAGAGAAGATGAGAATGACTTGGTAACTTTGATTTTGTTGAGGTTCCTTATTGATGTTAGTATGGAGAGGATTTTTTTTTTTTTTTGTTGGTGTGAAGCTTTGGTGTGGAGGTTGGCAAATGATGTTCACAACATAAATTTGCATTTAAATATGACATGTTGAATAGTAAGGATTTGATCATACCTAATCCAATGGCTAAGATTCAATCACAATGGATGGCTATGATTTAATCAAATTGGATGGCTAGAATTTCATCTAACTTGGTGATGCTCATATGATGTTGAGATGCTAAAAATGTACCTAGTTTCTTTTGTAGAAAAGATGGGAATTCAATTTGTTTAAGGCTTTCACTTAGTCAATTTTTGTGGCTACTAAGTTAAGTTTTGTGGCTAGCTCTTCCAACATCAAATTTTGTCTTAGCTAACCATTTCTAACACTAAGTTATGTTCACTCACCTATAGGCCTTATGGGTCAACCATCCAAGTGATCTTGGGCTTTGGAGCCTAAAAGCTCATTAACAAATCCATATATGCTCATTTCATACATAGTAGCTTAATAAAATTTTCATTTCTTTACTTTCATCTTATGTACATATTTTTACTATCTAATTTCTTTACACACTCTAAGCATTGTTAGATAAATTTTATTCACTTTATAATGTACATTTACTAGCCCTTTAATAGTATTGTTCAAGTAAGTAAATCATGTAAGCTCACTAGGCCAAACTAAGTTTGACTTCTATTTTGTCATTATAGCTTTGATTATAATCAACTTCTTATATCACTATTATTATCTCCAATGATTTAGGAGATATTTAATTATTATGTTCATGCACCTTCACTAGCATTTTGGCATCACATCATAAGAAAATAATAAACTTAGTCACGTTAAGTCAAATTCGGTTTGACTTTCGTTTCTCTATTAAAATGTTTATCAAATTTGATTTTATTTTCCATTCATTGTCACATTGCTAACTCTAATAGGTTAGAGAAACCTTGGGCATTACATCAAGTCTTTCATTGAATGAAGGCATAATTGAACATTTATTGCTACTTGACGCTTAAAGCGGATTGAGAAATGTAATGTTACTAGAAAACTAAGTTGATAAACTACTACCGTTGTTTTGACAAAGTTTCTAATAAAGCTCAACTACCAAATAAAATATTTTGCTCTTTGGGAGAGATGACAGAATGAAGATAGATTGAGTATCAAGCAACTTTTAGGCTAGCAATTGTCTTGTCTATAGGGGGAAAAGAACTGGGGCTAGATGAAGTATTGCGTATTGAAAGTAGGAAGCACTTTGTGAGGTAGCAATGCTAGATCGCCCTTAGATCTTTCTCATAGCCTTTGGATACTTCTTAAGATTAACTCAAGGAGTTTCTATTATATGCTTTAGGTTTTACCTTACTTTATACTGATCGAAGTGCTATCCATTCTTATCCTCTCTTTGTATGAATCTTTTAACCTTGCCTTGGTCTAAATCCACATCCTTTTAGGAAGTCACGTAACTTGGATGTTTCCTTGTTCTGTTACTCCAAACTCATCTCTTCATGGCTGACGCGACAAAATGGATCCTATATAAGGATCTAACCATTAACTCTCTTTACATCCTGCCTATAGCCATAGAGCAAATTTTCAATTCTAATTAAAAAAAATTATTTTCCTTTATATATGTACATATGTTTTTTATTTTATTTATGCCAACTATTTTTGAAATATCTATATATATTACATATATATTATACATTTGGATTTTAAAACTAAAATCTTGTATTTGTATATTTATATATGTGGATGTTTTAATTAGTTTGGTAAAAACCTTCTAGTTTTCTAAACTATATAGGACATGTATTATAATAATATAATATACAATCATAATTTGAAAAAAAAAATTCAAAATTTGCAACAAACCCTATGTTTGGGAGCATGTGAAAGTGAGGGAGGAGAAAAGGGTGGGGGAGAAAGTGAGGGGGTGCTGGTAATTTTTCCTGGTTTGGAAAAATAAGGGAAAGACAAGAGAAATTTAAAGTGGAAAAATGATCATTTGGGCCCACAAAAGGACAATCACTCAGATTTAGTGAGAAAGAAGAAGAATTTGCTTTGGTTATTGAGCTTCTAAGCCAATTTACATATTTACCCTTATAAGACAATTTTTTTAACCATAAATTTTGTATATAAATGGACATAATTGTAATAAACATAATTGTAATTTTAAGTATTTAAATTTTACTTTTATTAGAATTTACTTTTTAAAATATAATAAAATTTTATTCTCTTTCATTTGCTCTCCCTCAACTTTCACTCATTTCCAAACAAGAAGAGTGAAAACTAATTTTCTCCTCTCTCACTTTCTCTCCCCTAATTTTCTTTCCCCTCACTTTCTCTCCCCACCCATTTTTTCCCAAAAAATAGAAAAGTGTGCTTGGCTTGGTCATTAATGATGTAAGCATGTGGGGTCCAACCTACAGTAAAAAATAAAAAAATAAAAAGCTAAAAATCGAGAACAAGCCAGCTTATGTCAGTAGAGATAAGCTAGCTTGGTGGGACCCATATATGTATATTAAAAAAAAAAAAAACAGAGAGAGGCAAAATCAAAAAGCACAAAACAAAGGTAAAAGGTACTCGATACCCAAACACAAGTGGCACTGGCAGTGTGAAGCTCCTTAGGTGATGGACGATCCAGCCATTGATGAAGACAAAGTGGTAACGGCTGGAGTGGTTGATGACCTATAGAAAATCTAAAGAAAAAATTCAAACTAAAAAAAAAAAGAAGAAGAAGAAGAGCAAATTAAAGGACCCATTTAAATTAAAAAAAAATAATTTTGCACAAAATTAAGAGTTGGTTGAGATAAGGAAATAAAAAATTTAAATTTACTTATGGAGTTGGTGGATTTGAATAAATGCATTAAATACGTTGGTGATAAAGCAAAAAAAAAAAGAAAAAAGGATTTTTGATATTTGAACTGGAGGATTTGGTGGGATTTTTGTTGAATAAGAGGGTTGCATTGGATTTGGTTGTGGATTTATTGAAGACCAAAATTAAATATTTACATATGCAAGGCTTAGACTCAACATAGCATCTACAGGGGCATTTGTTGGATTAGATCAAATGATGATTTAATTAATTTGGACCATAAGTTGAGGATTTTTGAGCCTATGAAGAATAGTATCCTACAAATTCTTGGAAGACTGAGCGAAATTCTCAATAGACTCTAGAAGAAAATGTGGCAACAAGAGGCTGTGAAGTGTTAAAACGTGGGATTAACAACATGGAGTGAAATAACTAACTAGCCTGGGACGTGGCAGTGAAGTGTAGCTTGAGGTAAAAGAAAAGGAAACTAATAATTAATGGAAATATAGAGCTAAAAAATAGGAACCAACTATTTGCGCGAAGACTATAAATACAAGGAGCCTCAACAAACAAAAACCAACCAACAATTATCAACATGGAACAATTATTAACAACAATAGTCAATCAAGAGCACAACTATTCAAGAAAATTATCTCCAAACCACATAGTTATTCAAGCAAATTATCTCAAAGCTTTCATTTTACATTTCTTGTCAAATTTCCAAGCCTCTTGGTTTTTGTCATTTATTTTTTCAAAATCTCTTTAAATTACGAAATCGTTGTATTTAATATAAAATGACAAAAATTTTCAAAATCTACATTTCATTTAATTTCTTTTGTGACAGTTGGTGAATCTGCAACTAGTGAATCCAAAAACCTTAAGAGGCTATCATCCTTTTGTCTCTTTCTATAATCATTTGAAGAAATCAATAAACATGTGAGACCCCCCTCCAAGAGGTTCAAGCACACATTGCATTAATTTAAACCAAAAAGGTCAAATAAAAAAAAAAGGTCTAATTCTTAAAAATTCAATCTTTTGAAAATTAGATTCCCCAAATAAATAATTCTATCTTGTCTCAAGCAAAATACTTCACCTGCTAAATTAATTTGTGGGCTATCTTAAGACTCCAACAACCTCCTTCACAAAGTCAAGTTTGTGGCGTATTTATTTATTTTGCCATAGAAGTTTGTGGCGTATTTAAGACTTCAAAATTCTCCCTCATAAGTCAGGTAGTTGGATCCATCACAATTGCTTTAGTTAGATGGATCCATCACAATTGCTTTAGTAATTTGTCTTGACTTGATTAGTTTATCGAATTTTCTCTTAAATTTTAGGGGAAAAATTAAAAGTTAAGTATTGAAAATTTAAATGTTAAATTTTAATTGCTAAATATAATAAGTGATGCAAATTTTAAATTATAAAAATATTTAAAATTTAATCACTTATAGTATTAAGTAGTAAATTTTAAGTTAAAAATTTTGAAAAATTTTGACGTTTTTTATTTAATTTAGACTTTTAAGATGTAATTATTAAATAAACTTAAAATGATTAGGTATTGAAAATTTAATTTTCAATGTTGAATTGTGTTATTAAACACCATATTTAATAATGACTATTTTTAATAAAAATTATATTTTTAACTTTTATAACAATTATTTTAAAGTACATGTGGATATAATTATTTTTATTCTCTTTAATTTATATTTTTTCAAGTAAATTAAATTATATATTTAAATATTAGATTATAATTTCATGAAAATTATTTTTAAAAACCTCAAAATACATAAAATATACTCATTTGTTAATCATATATATATATATATATATATATATATTCGATTTGATTAACCAGAAGTTTTATAAAATGAAAATAACATATCAAACTATTTTAAATTTATTAGTTGATTAATTTCATTTTCGAATCGATTTTTATTTTATTATTTTCTTTGCATATATTGAAAAATCAATATTTTGTGTATTAAATCAATCAATTATTCGTTGGCTAAATATAAAAATTTCAAAGGCAGGTGGGTAGGCTAAGATTACCCTACGAGTGCTTAGATTTCAAACTCATTAAATGCACACGGGGAGGGAAGACACATGTTATTTTTTTAGAAACTCAAGTTTTCATGTTTATTTTATCCACAGTCCTTTAAATATAAAGAGATCATTTGATCATCCTTGAACTTTATTTTATCACATAAAAATCCTCTAATTTTAATTTTTGTAACTTGGTCGCACATTTAATAAATCTTATTTATATTTTACCTCAAAATTTTTCATAATTTCAATTTTTCTCCTCAAAATTTTTAAAGAATTGATATTATGGTCCATATTTTAAAGGAAAAATATTAATCCTTGGAAAGGTGTATAATAACACTAAACATTGATTAAAGAAAGAAGAGACCACCCAAAAATACACTGGAACATACTTGGGCTTGTGAAAAATGTGAGAGATAGAGAAGAGAACTTAAAATAGAATATATTTTTTTAAACCGTCCATATAATCCTAGAGTTTTAGAGTATGTAGCAACAATTGAAACAATTTGCCAATTAGAAGAAAAATATCATTTTTTTAAAGACCTGCCAATTATAGGATAGGAAATATTTTTGGTGGACTCTACTTGTATTAAAGAACAGGCAAAAGATTATTTAATTTGAAAAAAATCACATTTTAGGAAAATCGACTTCTTTCTAACTTACTGGAAAATTTTTTGTAGAATTTCGGGTGGAATTGTCTGACCAAAGAAAGACGTTGGCCTCAATAAAAAATGGGAGACCTAGAATAAAAAAAGGAAGAAAGTATCGATTCAAGCCCTATTGGGTTGACTTTATTACCATAATTACATAATGAAATGAGTTGTCTCCTAGACCAATTACATGCAAAAGTAGAATTAGGCGATTCACTATAGCAAAGAAATGCCTTGGCAAATGAAGTAAATAAATTGATGAATGAAAGGCTCGATGCAATTGAGCGAGAGAAGACTTTAAAGTAACCTATAGGAGTTTCAAAACCTGTCTCTAAAGAAGATGTCTTGAAATTAAGGAAAGAGAAAATGGTTCCTTTTATTTTAGACCCTGATAAAAGAGCTGCTAATCAAAGTAGCAATAATTTGGCCTAAGGTCTTAGAAAGTCTCTAGGAGAAGTAGAAGAAGGTCCTTTGCATGTAGATGATAATAATTTTTAATGAACTTCTTGATACAAAAAGGGTTGTATACAAACCCAATTATCTCCATAGGACACAAGCATAATTTATGCCTAGAGATAATACTCTAAGACCTTTACTTAGCCCGTTAGCTTTTCTCAATTTAAATTATGAATAGCATGTTCTAAAATAATAGGTGAGTGAATCACCATGATTAGGTTTACAATCAAATCAGGTAGTTACCCACCTAAGGCTGCCTACAAATTGTGCAAAATTACCATGGTTAGCAATGCTCAAAAATTTTGAGATCAACTAATAATACAAACACCAATCAGAGATGAAATAAGAAAAGCTATATTAACTGATGAAGTACTAGCTCTAATCATAGACGTTCTGAAAAGAGAATGTTGTGGTTGCTTAATATCAACATAATCCCTAGAGAGCAATCTTTAATGGCTTTGATGGAACTACAAATATGTGACATGTGTTATTTTGACAATTATGCATGTGAATTTCAAAAATATTATTATAATATGGATATTAATGCTCAAAATTATAAGTCAACTTTGTTCTTTGTAAGTTGTTGGAACCATGGCCAGAAGTAGCAATGATGGCCTATCAGCTCCTTTGAAGGATTAGGAGGAAAGATCCAGTAGTATGGTATGCCATGAGAAAGGCAAATACTGAACTTCAAGTAAGGCGAGATGCAAATAGTCTTTCTTATCTTAATAAGAGTTGTCATTCTCAGATAGAATTTGTTCTAGGTAGATATGGTTGTCCTATATGAAATGAACCAAGATCTGAAACATGATATCCTTCTAAAATAAAAAGATTTAAGGGATATAGGAAAAGGAGGACATCAAAGAAAGAAAGAAATGATAAAAAGATGCCAAATAAACCTATTAGCTTTATTAGAAGAAGAACCAACCTTAGGGACAAGGAAAGAATAGAAACCTTTAAGAAACAATATGGTAGAGCCCCTAAGTGTCCTCAAGGAAAATCTTTTAATAGTTGCTCCTACTGTTGGATTTGTCGTTCAAAAGACTATAAAGAAAATGTTGTCCTCATAAGAACAAGCGAAAAAAAATCTATAAATAATTTTCTTTATAGATAAGAACTTAGAATATGAACCTATAGAAGAAGATGAATATTCATATATAGACTCTAAAATAGATTTTATTTATGAAGTAGTTTCTGAATATAAAACTAACATTGATGAATCTAAGTTATAGATAGCCTAGTTATTCATGATGAATAAAATAAAAGGCATCATAGATGAAAAGTTGATTCCATTGAATACATCTCTAGTATAGGAAGAATCATTCCAGTTTGATGATCCATCTAAGAGTTAACTAGAATGCAAACTTCCAAAGGTAGACATCAATGCTATTTATAATAAGTCAAAATTCAATTTTATGTCAATAGTAGATGTCTCTCAATTTGAGTTGACTACTCAGGTTTCTAGCATAGAACTACAAATATTGAATGTACCATTGATCAATTTGCCAAAAATTAGAGAAATGGTAAACAACTCCAAGGGAACCTACTAATACATTCACATTGGTCTTGTCTAAGTAGGACTTATACCATTACTAGCAAATAGTCTTGTGATAGCAATTGTGTTAGATAAAAGGTGGAATCTGTTCCAAGACTAGCTAATATCAAGTGTGTAGACTAACCTAGCCTTTGGTCCATTATGGTTTAAATCCTATCTTAATTACATGATGTCTTTGAGTGATAGGTGTTTAGATAATTCATTAGTGTTAAGAAAAAAAAATTAAAAATATGAATAGAATGAATACCTAGGCTAAATACTTAGCATATCACACTAGGATTATTTTCAAGTTAATAATTACCACCAATTTGGAGTGAGGAACTGATAGCAATATGTGCCCTAGGAGCCATATAATAGTTATATAATAGTAGATATTAATTCCCAATGGCACAATAAATATATTCATAATGGGAAAAGGGTTTTATATTGTTGAATATAGTCCTTAAGTATTTGTAAGAGGATCTATTATCAAGTGTTGAGAATATGGGAGACAGATTACTCTTGTACAAATATTTGAATATGTTCATGGTTATAGGATTAATGACTGGCATCATTAATTCCAGCTCAATAGGAAATTGAAGAGTAACGGTAGCAAGTGATTGAGTTCAGTAGTTCATCATAGAAAATTATTGACTCTAAAGATATAGTAATATGGAGGAGACAAAATTGTTTCAAGCACCGATAGAACTAGAAGTGCCCCTTGTTTCAAAGAGGGGAGGATAGGTTATTCACATTTCATTTGATGGTCAGAGGCGAATTGAAAGCTAACCAGTGGTAATTCTAAATATTCCTTGGGGGGAAAATAGAAATGTCTCCAACATGAGCTTAAGAAGTTTCTAGTCCAGTAGGCCCGTAAAACTCACTAGGATAAGCAGTATTATTGAACCAGACAAAGCAACAAGCAATGAAACCAAAAATGGATGAAGCACCTAAACTATAAGACAAGTAAGCCTCTCCAGACCATACAAGTGCACAGCGAACCCATGCAAAGGGTTTGGTTAAGATATGCTAGATTCCACCAAGTATACAAATGGAACCTGACCATACATGCCCTCTAATTATATCTTCCAAATCCTCCACACTAACAATCCACCCTTCTCCCCCAAAGGGGGATTTTAGTAAATAACCAAAAACAACACTTGGGCTAAGGGTCAAGTTGGTAATCATTAATTCTGGAAGACCATCACCTCTATTTATTTTCTATAATTAGTATGTGATACAGATGATTATAGAGGCAGTGAGTCTCATGCTACTTAACATATGATGTCAATACAAACACATGGATATTCATAGGATGAATAGTCAAACTATGATGTTAGATGATAATAATATAGGGTTTTACTACTTATCAATTATTTATCATTTAGGTCATAATAGTGCATATAATTCTTTAACTTGAGAGATACTATATCTTATACATAGGTAGTTAAAATTTATTACTACTTATATAGACATACTATTCATGTACGGATATATGGCATGTGATAGTTCTAATTTGTTATGTATGGAGATAAGTAATCGCCAAGATAGAATTCATTATCTCGAGTAAATGAGGTTAAGATCCTATGCTATTTGGTTATTCTTGATAACTGACGCTCCTGGTCAAGACAAATAGATTCACTAGAAAGAGTTTCTAGTAGGAATCTAATTTCATCAAGAATTAGAATTGAGGTAAGGACATATAATCGAGGCACATTAGGGTTTGACATAAACCATTACCCTAGTCGAGATTGGGATCTTTAATGAAGGAATTCTAGTGCATGATTATTTATGATCAATGGTCCATATGATGTTTAAAGTTATCAACTATAAACATTCATTTCTAATTAGGTAGTCATGATATGGAATGCTAGCTATCACTCATGACTTATGGGACTAAGTGTAAAGTGGGGATTTCACATTATTAGAGAAAAATATTTTCTCATTTCCATTGCTAATTAGGCATGAACCTAGAGAGTCACACACCTAATAGTGATCACCTTCCAAGTGTAAAAGGTTTACCATAATAATTAATTAAAATGTTTAATTAATTGATTAGTGGTAAAATAATTAAATAAGTAATTAAATTTACAAGGACCCTAGCATGTCCTGATGCTTAATCTATAAAGGTTTCTATTCAATTAAATCTTAATTTGTATATGATGCAAATGAGAAAGATTAAATTGAAAATTAATTTGGACTAAATCAAAGACTTAATTTTAAGCTTAGTGAAAACCCTAAACACATGAGATATGGCCTAAGCCCATATGTGATGGAAAAGAGGCAATTTAGGGGTTAGAGAAAATTCACTATTCATAAGCCCATGTGATGGGTTTAGGGGTTAAAGAATTTTCTACTAAGTTTAAAATTATAATTACATCTTTTGGCTAATAAAAATGTTCATTTTACCCTTAAAGGATAAAATGGTCTTTCACCATTTGAAGAAGCAAAGTCCAACTTTGCCGCTTCACTTTATGATGAGCTAAAAGGATGGAATGGTCTTTTGGTGCTAAGACTTAATGGTTAAGTCTTCTAAAGGATATAAAAGTTATAAGTTTTATGTTCTAAAAGGTAGAGTGAACATCATTTTCATTTGAAGCATTTTAGAGAGAGAAGTTAAGAGAGAGAAAGAAAAATGAAGAAAATGTTTTTTCAAATTTTCTTTTGATCTTTAATTATCTTTTTTGTTCTTTATGAAAGAACAAATGCTTGCAAATTGAAAATCTATTTAGTCCAAAACAAATTAAAGAGAAACCTTATCTTCCTAAAGGTTTTTTAGGAAGATCTTGAATCAAAATTGGGCAACCAAGAGAGGGATTCAAGAACACCAAAGAAACTAAGGAAACTTGGAGGTGAGCTAAGTGTGGATAATTTAGAGACTTCACACTTGGGAAGCTCTTTGTTTAAGAAAAAAGGAACCTAAAAGAGGCAATATGATTACTCTTCCTTCCTTTTATGCATATGTGTTTTACACACAAATTAATTGATTGTCTTAATGGATGTTTAGACCAAAAAGAGGATGAAGTGAAATTTAAAATGTTTGAAATTTCATCCCACCATCTTGCTTCCACTGCATTTAGCTCCACCATTCCTTTAGGAACATCTCTAAAATTACTGAGTTATTCGATGAAGAGTTAGATAATCATAGAAAATTCCATTGGAAAGAAATAAATCCTTTAGAATTGACCTGACCCAAAAGCTAGGTTCTCTAAGAACAAGTATAGACGTCAAAATTAATAAGATCTTCCCAAATAGCACAAAGAGGTAATATCACTTTAAGTTTAGAAGAACCTATGAGAAATGTTAGGATTTCTGATCCTACAAGAAGATTTACTTTTGCTATTTCTAGGAAAAATTTACAAAGTATTCTACCTTATTTATAAATTTAGAAGAAGTTCCTAGAACACCAAACTAAAATGAGGATGCTCAATCATCATCTTCAAAAAGTATAAAATTGTAGGATACAAAACCTTCCATTTACCTATTTATAATGATGAAGAAAGTAAGGAAAGTATACCTGTATTAAAGCATATAAGTCTTATTCTTGATGTTGGAAAAGAGATACAAAAAATCTCCTAATGGTCAATTCCTTTTAAAAAAGTATACGAAATGGTTTGTCCAAAACATATAGCATCATCAAAGATATTTAGTATAGAAGAATCAAGCTTGAGCACTTATATTTCTTTAATATTTAAATTTCCTAGTAATTATGATTACTCTATGGATGTGTTAGTTGATATAGGTGCAACAATTAGCAGTGTTAAACCTAATGCTCTTCTTGATGAATGGTGGAAACCATTGACTTAGCCAATGTATTGAGAAGGGTTAGTGGAAAAGTCAACCTAGCTATGCAATTTGCACAATGAGTTCCTGTTATCATTATTGATCAAAAAATTCACTATTGATATGGTTCTTTCCTTCTTTAAATTAGATGCAAATATCATCTTATATCATGTATTCTTAAAAGGGCAAATGGAAAATAGACTTTTTGTGCAAGAAGATAGTCATATATCACTAGGAGGTGTCAAAATTACATCTCTGAAAACCCCCAATCTTAAATTAAAATTTGGATTTTATCATATCAAGGCTTTAGAGTTGTGTGGATTTATTCCCTATGAACCAACATTCAAAGTGTGAGCCTATTGACTTAAGTTGGTTCACGACATAGTTAATATCTATTTTGATCTTGACAATCAAATTAAAGTGAACTAATATGTGCTTCAAGTGTTTTTCTTATAGGAAATACATTATGGAAAGTTTACAAATCAAAAGAACTTCATAATTCATTAACTCATAAACCAAACTTGTAATTCCTAGGCGCTATTAGGAATCACGACCACAAATCACAACTGTGACTAAATATATCATGATCAAGAATTAATTAAAGGCAAATGAACCTATTAATAATGAGACATAGACAGATTCATGACCATTAATCATGATCATAATATTGGGCGCGAAAGGTGAATCGCTATCGCGATATTCATAAGTTAGAGAATAGCTTCAATGGATAGTTGATTAGCTAATGGTACTAGGCCACGTTTCAACTAGCTGTTTGAAACAATAGAAGATAGAGACCATGAAATTAAAGTAGCTACAAAACTACTCTAGCAGTGCATTTAATATTGATTTTATAGCTGTTATGGAAGATATGGACTTAGAACTAAATGCAATAGGATTTTGGTGAATGAAAACTATAAATATCCCCTCCAAAAGCCTCCATTACTATCTAACAACCTTTTATATAGCCAAACTCTTGCAAATTTATTTTTCAAAGCCTTAAACTTTCAATTATATATTTTGAGTTCTTGTATGAGCATTGATTGTTTAAGGGTTGAGTGTTAACCAACTAAAACGCTTGTAATAGGTTGAGAGTTAGCCATAAAAAACTCTTGTATGGGTTAATTGTGAGCCTAAAGGGAAAACACTTATAAAGGTTTAGTGTTAGCCATAAAAAAACCTTGTAAGTTGGGAGTGAGCTTTAAAACTCCATTGTAAATGTATAGTGATAATAAAACACCCAATTGAGAATGGGGATTGGATGTAGGGTTAGTTAACATCCTAATCAGAGTTAATTTTATCTGTGGTCCTACAACTTCTGAGCAACACACACTTTGGTCCTCCAACTCAATTTCCTTTCTTAAAAATCACTCATCTCCGCTATTGACACATTTAAAATTACTTCTATTAGGTTTTTTAGCCAAAACTAATGAATGCCACTTTTGCCCTCACCACGTAAGCTTTTTTTTTTTTTTTTTTTTTTATAATCTTAAAAGCCATGTTAGAATACTATTGTAGCCTCTCTCTCTCTCTTCTGTGTGTGGCCTTCTTTTTTTCCTGTTTCTCCTCCTTTCACTTTCACAACAATTTCTATCAAAAATCACTTTCTCTCTAATTTCCACTCCTATCTGACCTAACTTCCATATAAGAGACAAGGGAGAACATATAAGCATTGACTAGTTAATTGGCAGGATAAATTAGCGCCATTATCTAAAAGTGGGTTTTAGTATAAAAACCTTACATCTCAATAAAAAAAACGAGGAAAGTAAGTTAATTTTTGTTTATCAAAGATAGGAAATTGAGGGGGACTAGCCAACATCATAGGGAGATGACATTTGGGTATTTTTTAACATTTTGTCTTGTTTATGCCATGAAATACATGTTTAATAAGTAATTTTTAATTGTTATTTGTTTTGTCTTTGCCATTAAATACATCTTCAATAACTAATTTTTAATCATTATTGTTGGGAAATTGGTTGCTCAAGGGTTATGCAATTGGAAACTAGTTGGGTAACTTTTAATTTTTTTACATGTAATAATAGGGAAGAAATTTAGAATTACATGCATTAGTTATAGGTATATACTATGACATTATGTTTTGCCATTATTGTAATAGATGGGTTGTTTACCCTACATATACATTACAATGATGACAAATGATAGTGGGGTTATTTTGATAGTGATGTGTACCACATGTGGGTTTGGATCTAGATACCTTTGAAAGCCTTAGAGTTGATAAACTTTTGTCTGATTTTAGGCTCCACGATTAGAACTGCCCCTTCTAGTAGAGGTGGGTATACTACCCCTATCCATCAGGTTAAGACCATGTGCATAAGTTCCAATGATTTCCTGCATTGGCACGAGGATTTCTTCATAAAAGGGTTCATAGGTACTATAGCCAAAGCTAATAGCAATCACTTGTAACATAAGCATGGAAGAATGCAATCACATGTATAATAGTAGCAATAGAAGTTTAGCTTATTGAATAAAGGATAACAATAGTGTGGCTCTAGAAAAAATGTAAGGTAAGGCAACAATCACAAATGTTCTTTCTTATCATTGAATAAATAATAGTAGTTTCCAACCAATTATCCTTTGGTAATCAAAGCTTAACAAAGAAATCATATGCTTATAATTGATAATAGATAGGAACTTGGGTTTCAAAAATCTCAAAAGTTCACATATCATGATATTTTGTACTTGAAACATGAATATAATACTTACTCACCTTATGGATTTTTAGCTCTTAATGCCTGTAGCCCTTGCACTTTTAACAATCCTCAAGCTCTAACATAACATTATAATTCAATACTTATCATTTGCTTAATATCATGCTATCCTATCTCATAACTAACCCATGCTCATATATCATTCACATATACTTAGAGTTGCACTTAAAAGTGCACTCATCACTTGCACATAACATGTTGATTTTTAAGTCTTACATCCTTTACCTTCTTAGGCTCATATGAAATTACATAATAACTCATACTAAGAATTTTCTAAAGCCAAACACAATAAATCATGATCTTAATATCAATTCAATTCAACTTCTAACTTAGTACACTTAATACTTTCCGTATATATCAACTTAATAAGTAAACCTTAAAAGAGTCCTAATTGTCTCCTTTGACCAAATCATACCATCAATCTCATAGTCAATTTAAGGTCATTAATTCACAATTAACACATTATAAAACCTAATTCACATGTCACTTAATCGTGTATGCATATTAATTAAACTTGACAGTTAGGGTTTTGGAAACCCTAAGTAAGTCGAAACACTCTAGGTGTTTCCTGGAGTTCCTCCTTCAAGCAACATGCAATTAAATCATGTATCATTCATATACACTTGTCAACAATCATTAAAATTTATAATACAAAAATTATAGGCCTTGGGATCAAAATCCCAAGGTAGGCCAAATCCTCCTAACTATGGATTTTCTTGCTTTTCACACTTTCTGATCATTACAATAATATGTAAACGCATGATTTAAACCAATATTTTTCATAAAAACATAAAAAAAATTAGTTTACATCACAAAGTCACACAAATTACTCCCCTTTATTCATATGCATGAAAATTCCAACTTTTATGTTTTAGGGTTCACCTTTGATGGATTTGCGAAGAAAAAGTTGTATTTACGGTTGGAAATCAGCTTCTCCTTAAAGAAAACAACCTAGGCCAAATTTAAAAAAAAAGAAAAATAAAAAATATACTATCCCATATGAATTACTCATGATTAGTTTCATAAAAATCAAATAGTAGCTTGGAAGAAGAGAAAAACTTACGAAGATGATCACAAAATCGCAAGGCTTGGAGGCACCTCGTGAATTTCAATTGAGAGAGAATTTTTGATAGAATTTTCTATAAAAAAAAATATGATGAATAATAGAATGGCGGCTACCATATGCTATAGGCTAAAAATTAGGGTTATGATGCAAAATTATAAGTTTACCATTAGTGAACTAGGTTAAGTGTGTTTTGGTGTATTGGGCTTTTGGTAAGTTGGGCTTTTAATATAATTTATGCGCTGTTTGTAAATAATTAAAAATAAAATATTTTGCTTCTTACTTTCATTAAAATCCTCCCAAAATATTTAATTTAAAATATTTTAGAAATGCTTATAAAAATTATTTTATGCTTAAAAATCGCTTTGTGTATAAAAATTCACTTTTATATGCATTTAAATTAATTAAAGCATATGCATTTCGCATAAACCACATATTTCATATTCATAATTCATATTATGCAAATTAGAACTATTCTAACATGCCACTTATTCATTAATCACATAGCGCATGAATTTTCATGAAAGTACATACTTTATCATAGTAGTTCTAAATTAAGCAATTTTATCACGAAACTCCTAGGGTAGGTGTGGGTTGTTACATTCTCCCCCCTTTAAAATTTCTCCTCAAATTTAGATACTTACTCATGCATTCTTGTCACATCTCAATTTTAAAGATATGATGGTCTTAGAACATAGGGAGACATAAGGTCACCCACGCCTGTAGAACCCACTCATGCATATAATAACATTGTCTAGGATCGTAACGAACCTCATCATTAACTTAATTAAACCATTTATAAGAAAAACCTTAAGTTGTGGAAGAATAGTTAAAATATATTTTAAACACAATCCATAAGGGAATAACATTTAAGACTTCAAATAATTTATCAAATGAATAATATTTTAAAATAAACTCCCAAAATAAGGACTCCCGAAGAGTCTAGAGACTCAGCATAACATAGCATAGCGATAAACTTTGATAAGGGAATTTCCCAAGCAGAGTAGGTTGCTTGAGCCATCACCTTGCCTCCTCATAATGCTCACCTGAAACCATACAAGGAAAAAGGGTGAGATAGATGATTTCAATGAGTAAACAGTACAACTTGAGCAAAAACACTTATCCCTTTATAAGGGTTCATATTTCATAAATTCATAGTTTGAAATTTAGCAAGGTTCATAGAAATCAACTTATAAACTTATAACTTATAGAGTTGACGGCCATTGACTCATTCACTCAAGGGATAAGTAGCATTATACCAAATTCCAACTCCCAACTTATATCTTGTAAAGAGTCATGAAAATGATCAAGATCCATGGCTAGAACTGCCTCTTCTAGCTGAGGTGGATACACTATCCTTATCCATTGATGATTACCCATATTGGGATGAGGATTTTTGCATAAAAGGGTCATAGATACCATAGGTAGAGCTAATGGCAATCACTTATAACAATAGCATTGAAGAATGCAATCATATGTAACATAATAGCAATAGTAGTTTAGTTTATTAAATAAAAGATAATAACAATATGGTTCCAGAAAGAAAGTAAGGTAAGGCAACAATTACAAAGGTTTTTTCTTATCATTGAATAAAAATTTATTGTTTCGAATCAATTGTCCTTTGGCAACCCAAGTTTAACAAAAAATTCATATAATTTATAATTTAGAATAGAAAGAAACTTGGGTTTCAAGATTCTTAAAGGTTCACATAACTTGATAACTTGTATTTGTAACTTGAACATAATGTTTACTCACCTTATGGTTCCTTTGCTCTTAGTACTTGTAGCCCTTGAACTTCTAATAATCCTCAAACACTATCATACATTACAATTCAATACTTAGCATTTGCTTAACATCATGCTATCCTATCCCATAACTACCCCACGTATATATAACATTAACAGAAACTTGGAGTTGCACTTAGAAGTGCACTCATCACTTGCATATAACATATTGACTTTTAAGTCTTGTACACTTAACCTTCTTAGGCTCATATAAAATCACATTATAACTCATTATGAATTTTCTAAAGTCAAACACAATATATCATGATCTTAATATCAATTCCATTTAACATTCAACTTAGTATAATTAACACTTTCCATATATATCAACTTAACAAGTAACTTTAAAAAGTCATGCTTGTCTATTTTAACTAAATCATACAATCAATCCCATAGTTGATTTAGGGTCATTAATCCATATTTAGCACATCATAAGGCCTAATTTACATGCCACTTAATCATATACATTTGTTAATCATAACATAGTAGTAGGGTTAAGAAACCCTAGGTAGGCCGAACTTCTCTAGACTTTGTTTAGAGTTATTCCTTCAACTAACATGCAATTAAATCATTTATCACTCATGTACACATGTCAACAATCATTAAAATATATCATATAAAAATTATAGACATTGGGATTAAAATCCAAATGTAGGCCGAATACCATATAATAATGGAAAACATGAACTTTCTCACTTTTTGCACTTTCCATTCATTATAGTAATATGAACAAACATGGTTTAAACTAATATTTTTCATGAAAATATGTCAAAAATCATTTTAGAACACCTTAATGTAGGAATTGGCACCCCTCTATATTATATATGGATGAAAATTCCAAGTTTTGTGTTCTAAGATGAAAACCATGAATTTTCTTGTTTTTCGTACTTTCCAATCATTATAGTAATATATAGAAATATGATTTAAATTATTATTTTTTATCTAAAAAAAAAAAATCAATTTAGAACACAACAATACATAAATTGGCAGGCCCCCTTGTATAATTGCATGAAAATTCCATCTTTGAGTTTTAGGGTTCACCTTTGGAGGATTTCTGAAGAAAGGGTTGTGTTTTTAGTGGAAAATCGGTTTCTTCTTCAAATAATTCACCTAGCCTAAATTCAACAAAAATAAAATAGTAAATATACAGCCACAAATAGATTTCTCATGGTTAGTTTTGTAAAATCAAATAATAGATTGAAAGGAAATAAAAACTTACGAAAATGATCACGAAATTGCAAGGTTTGAACGCACCTTGTGAATTTTGGTTGAGAGAATTTATCTATAAAAATTCTGAAGAATAATAAAATGGTGGCTACCAAGATAAGGGCTGGCCAAAATTTAGGTTAATATATGTAGGGTTTTGGCAAAATTACAAGTTTGCCAATAATGAGTTAGGTTAGGAGTGTTTTGATGTGTTTGGCTTTGGTGAGTTGGGCATTTTTATTTTATTTATGGGCTGATTATTGATAATTAAAAATAAAATATTTTTCCTATTACTTTCATTGAAATCCCTCCAGAAATATTTATTTAAAAATATTTTAAAAATGCTCATAAAAATTATTTTATGCTTAAAAATTGCTTTGTGCATAAAAATTCACTTTGTATGTAATAAATCATTTTATGCTTATGAACTTCATATAAATCACTTATTTCACATTAATAATTCATATTATGCATATTAGAACTAATCTAACCTTTCACATATTCATCAATCACATAACACATGAATTTTCATAAAAGCACACATTTTGTCATAATAGCTCTGAATTCAAGTAATTGTCATGGAAACTCCTAGGGTGTGTGTGGGTTGTTACAATTCTTAAGAAGCTGGGGATGCTTTAGCCCTTGTGGTTGGGATGGTCTAACTGGTGGAGGCACTGAGGTCACATTTCCTAAATTTCCTGTCTGTGGGCAGTCTTTGTGGAAGTGGCCCATCTGACCACATTTCAGACATACGCTAGAGACTTTCTAGCAAGCTTTAGGATGCTTCTTACCATAATGACCACAAATGGGAAATTGCTTAGGTTAACCATTACGCTATCTAGGTTTTGAATTTATTGACAAAGACTCTTTTTTGGGACTTCCTCCTCCTCTTTGCTAACCTCCATAATCCTTGCTATTATGCTTTCTCTTCTATTCACATTTAGCACGTTTGGCTCTCTTGGCCCTATGCCTCTTTTCCACTATCTTAGCCTTATCTATTAGTTTGGTTAAGGTCAAGAACTCAATTGCTGCCAAATAGTTGAATAGGGGTATAACTAATCTCCTCAAGAAACAGTTGATGTGACTGGTTTTAGTAGGAACGATGTTAGCAGCAAACCTACTGAGTCAATTAAACTCCTTAGGATATTCTGACACTGGCATTCTAGGTTTCTACCTCAACTGTTTGAACTATAATGCCTTTCATGTTTTGGCAAGAATTGATCCATCATCTATTATTTAAAATCTGCCTAAGTAGGTGGGTCTACTCCATAAAGACAGTCTTCCACATTCCTTTCATGCTAGTACCATACCTCCTTCTTGAACTAGAGTCCTACCAACTCAATCACCCGCGTGTTAGAGCAAGATAGAAGACTAATTAGCTTGTCCATCTCGTTTAAAAATTCATAAAGGTCATCACCCTCCTCACCATGAAAAGCAAGTGGTTGAAGCTTCTTAAATTTCAAGATGGTCATTCCCTCATCAGGTAGCCACTTCCTTTCCTTCCATACAGGTGCTACTATTGCAAGAGGCATAACTTCATTCTCCTCTTGTGTTAGTAGCACTTCCCATCTTTGAGCTCGTGACTCCACCAATTCTTTGCACAAGTCCCTCATCTCCTCGCACATAGCTTGAACCTTTTGCAAAGAGACTTGCTCACTAAAGCCCATGGTTGATACTCTTAAGTTAGACCTTTCTCTCCACCTTACAAGTGTAGAGGTAGCATCTGAAGTAGTGTCTAGTACAACATTCTCATTAGCCTTAACAGGTTGAGCAACTATGCCGACCTTCTTCTGAGGAGGCATTATGCTATAATGGGTAAGGTATTTAGTGCCAACTCCCTTTTAACCCATTTAACCTCATTATCAGATTATCATACTTACCATGCATTTAACATGAGCACACATCATATAATATCACATCTTAGGAAATATATCACATATCATGGCATGTATCATGTATCACAATAATGTAACACATAACTTATAACATAATGAACTCTCCTATCATATAAAAGTCAATCATCTCATAGGCAATAGAAGAAATCAAATCCAACCCAAGTAGCTAAGTAGTCAAATAATATCATTCGTGTCAAATAAATCCTATGCCACTAGGCTAATAGTTACCAACTACTAACTTGAGTCTCAATTGTGTCCCTCATCAGGGTGAACATAGGGTACATAGTCTCCCATTTTTCCAACATCTCTGGCCTTAATCTGTTCCATGTCCTCTCTCATAGCATGCACTAGGGACCTCAAATATTGATTTTCCTTCATCAGGTCCGAGTAGTCTTTTTCCAACTTCTGAATCTTGCTATAAACCTAGTCATAATCTAAAGACTCCTCAAGGTCCTCTTCATCAGGGGTTTTCTCTCTCTTAAGGTGGATTATAGACATGGCCTTCTTGAACATCTTTGGCCAAGTCCTCTTGTACGTTACACAAAGTGCTCTAAGTCAAGGTCCTTTAGCAGAGGTACTCTTCTTGGTCATATGATAAGAGAATTATAAGGCATACAAAACAGTAACAAGGAGTACTATAACTTATTAGGATTTCGCAAAACTATACTAACGATAGATTGCAATTGACATGAAAGAAAAATTCCTATGCTCTAGGATTATACTTAATCAACACAATAAATAGACATGTCTAAACTAGATTAAAAAAACTACTCTGATACCATTTTTGTCACATCCTAAGTTTAGAGATATGACAGTCCTAGAACATATGGAGACATAAGGTCACCCACGCCCACAGAACCCACTCATGCACATATAAACACTGCCTAAGATCATACCAAAATCTCATGCATTAACTTGAATGACCAATAATAAAGGTAATCTTTAACTAGTGGAAGAATAGTTTAAAAATACTTTAAATTTAATCCTTAAGAAAGGAACAATTAAATCTCCAAATTTATCATCGACGCATAATGTTCCAAAAATAAAACTCCCAGAGCATCTAAGATTGACTCTCTATATCATAGAATGTAAAATGACTTGGACAAGAAAACCTCCCAAGTAGAGTAGACTACTTGATCTATCACCTTACCTCCTCAAAATGCTCACTTGGAATCACACGAGGAAAAAGGGTGAGATAGATGATCTCAATGAGTAAACAATACAACTTATACAATAACACATATCCCTTAAAAGGGTTCAAAGTTCAAAGTTCATAATTCATGATTCATAATTCATAGTTGCAATTTAGCAAGATTCATAGAAAATAAACTTATAACTTATATCATATAGAGTAAAGGCTGTTGCCGTATTCAACTCCCAACTTATAACCTATATCATATAGAGTGAAGGCTGTTGTCGTATTATCACATCCCAATTTTAGAGATATGACAGTCCTAGAACATAGGGAGATATAAGGTCACCTATGCCCATAGAACCCACTCATGAACATATAAACACTGCCTAAGATCTTACCAAAACCTCATGGATTAATTTAATTATCCAATAATAAGGAAAAATTTAACCAGCGGAAGCATAATTTAGAGAAAATACTTTTAGATATAATCTTTATAAAAAGGATATTTAAGACTCCAAATAAATTATCAAATAAATAATATTCCAAAAATGAAACTCCTGGAGCATCTAAGAATGACACTTCACATCACAGTAGGGTAAAAGACTTGGATAAGGAAATCCCTCAAGTGAAGTAGATTGCATGAGCCATCACCTTGCCTTCTTATAATGCTTACTTGGAACCACACAAGGATAAGGGGTGAGATAGATGATCTCAATGAGTAAATAATAAAACTTGTAAAATAACACATATCCCTTTAAAAGGGGCTTATAGCACATAACCCATAGGTCATGATTCATAATTCATGATTCGTAGTTCATGGTTTATTATTTGAAATTTAACAAGGTTTGCATAAATCACACTTATTACTCATGAGTGAAGACTCTTGCTTGATTCACTCGTGAGTGAAGACCCTTCTCAATTCACTCGAATTTACTTTTGAATGAAGACTTTTACTCAATTCACTTGTGAGTGAATACCCTGCTCAATTCACTCGAATACATTAAGGAGAGGTGGCCTCAAGCCAAATTCTAACTCCTATCATAAAGAAGCATAAAGTTGATTAGGCCCTACAGCTAGAACCACCCCTTCTAGCTGAGGTGGATACTATACCCCTATCTGTCAGGTTAAAATCATGTGCACAGGTTCTGATGATTATCCACATCGGCATGAGGATTTTTGCATAAAAGGTTCATGGGTACCATAGCTAGAGCTAATGGTAATCACTTATAACAATAACACTTAAGAAAACAATAACATGTAGCACATTAGCAATCATAGCTTAACTTATTGAACAAAAGATAAATAATAGTGTGGTTCCAAAAAGAATATTAGGTAAGGTAACAATCACAAAGGTTCTTTCTTATCATAGAATATTTAAAATGGTTTCGAACTAATTGTCCTTTGGCAAACCAAGCTTAACAAAGAAGTCATATAGTTATAATTTATGATAAAAAGGAACTTGGGTTTGAAAAAAAAAAAAAAAAAAAACTCAAAGGTTCACATATCATGGTATCACATACTTGTAACATGAACATAATATTTACTCACCTTGTGGTTCCTTTACTCCTAGTACTTATAGCCCTTTAACTTTCTAATAATTCTCAAGCTTTATTATACATTACAATTCAATACTTAGCATTTTCTTAACATCATGCTATCCTATCCCATAACTACCCCATGCACATATAACATGCAAATAAAATTGGAGTTGCACTTAGAAGTGCATTCATCACTTGCACAGAACATGTTCACTTTCAAGTCTTACACACTTAGCCTTCTTAAGCTCACATGAAATCAGATTATAACTCATACTATGACTTTTCTAAAGTCAAACATAATATATCATGATCTTAATATCAATTTCATTTAACATTCAACTTAATACACTTAACACTTTCTATATATATATCAACTTAACAAGTATCCTTAAAGAGTCATGCTTATCTCTTTAGACCAAATCATACAATCAATCTCATAGTCAATTTAAGATCATTAATTTACTATTAACTCATTATAAAACCTATTTCATATGTCACTTAATCATGTTCACATATTAACCATACATAACAATTTGGGTTTGGAAAGGCCGAACCTCCCTAGGGTTTGTCTAGAGTTATTCTTTCATCCATCATGTAATTAAATCATTTACCACTCATATACACTTGCCAACAATCTATAAAACATATCATACAAAAATTATAGACATTGGGATTAAAATCCCAATGTAGGCAGAATGCATACTTTCATGGAAAATATGAACTTTCTTACTTTTTGCACTTTCCGTTCATTACAGTAATATGCAGAAACATGGTTTAACCCAATACTTTTCATGTAAACATAACAAAAATCATTTTAGAACACCATGATGTAGGAATTAGCACCCCTTTATGTTATATGCATGAAATTTTTCTAACTTTAGGTTTTAGGGTGAAAACCATGAATTCTCTTGCTTTCCATACTTTTCGATCATTATAGTAATATATAGAAATATGATTCAAATCAATATTTTTCATCTAAACCCAACAAAAATTAGTTTAGAACACTTCAATATACAAATTGGTAGCCCCTTCTTATATAATTGCATGAAAATTCTAACTTTGAGTTTTAGGGTTTACCTTTGGTGGATGTGCGAAGAAAGAGTTGTGTTTTCAGTTGAAAATTAGTTTCTCCTTCAAAATAATCACCTAGGTAGAATTTAACCAAAATAAAAACAATAAATACACAACCCAAAATAGTTTTCTCATGATTAGTTTCATAAAAATCAAATAGTAGATTGAAAGAAGAGAAAAACTTACAAAAATAGTCAAGAAATCACAAGGTTTGAAGGCACCTTGTGAATTTCGGTTGAGAGAATTTTTCCATAAAAATTCTGAAGAATAATAGAATGGTGGCTGCCAAGATTAGGGCTAGCCAAAATTTAGGTTAGGATTTTGGCAAAATTACAAGTTTGCCATTGAGCTAGGTTAGGAGTATTTTGCCATAAAAATGCTCATAAAAATTATTTTATACTTAATAATCACTTTGTGCATGAAAATTCACTTTATATGCAATAAATCATTTTATGGTTAAGCACTTGACATAAATCACTTATTTCACATTAATAATTCATATTATGCATATTAGAACTAATCTAACCTACCATATACTCATCAATCATATAACACATGAATTTTCATAAAAGCACGCATTTTGTCATAATAGCTTTAAATTCAAGTAAGTTGTCACAAAACTCCTAGGGTGGGTGTGAGTTGTTACATGTATTCAACTCCCAACTTATAACTTATATCATATAGAGTGAAGGTTGTTGCCTGAAGGAATAGTGGGCCAAATGCTATAGAAGGAAGCTGGTGAGGTGAAATTTCAAACATTTTAAAATTTCACTTCACCCAATTTTGGTCCAAAATTCATTCAAGCAATCAATTAATTTGTGTTTAAACACATATGCATAGAAAGAAGAAGGAAGAGTAATCATATTACCCCTTGTAGGTTCCTTCATTTTATAATAAAGAGCTTCCTAAGTGTGAAGCCTTTAGATTATCCACACCAAGCTCACCTTCAAGTCTCCTCTTAGTTTCTTTGGTGTTATTGAATCACTCTCTTGGTTGCCCAATTTGATTCAAGATTTTCCCTCAAAAACCTTTAGGAAATTAAGGTTTCTCTTTGGTTTGTTTTGGACTAAACACATTTTCAATTCGCAAGCATTTGTTCTTTCATAAAGAACAAAGAAGAGAATTGAAGATCAAAAGAAAATTTGAAGAAATATTTCTTCTTTTTCTTTCTCTCTCTCAACTTCTCTCCCTAAGATGCTCCAAATCTTAAAAATGGTGTTCACTTCTTCTTGCAACATATAAACTTAAAGCTTTTATATTATTTGCAAGACTAAACCCTTAAGTCTTCACAAAGACCATAATATCCTTTTACATTCTTCTAGCTCACCATTTGGTGAAGGGGCAAAGTTGGACTTTGCTTCTTTAAATGGTGAAATGACCATTTTAAGCTTTAGGGGTAAAATAGACATTTCCACTAGCCAAAAGATGTAATTATAATTTTAACCTTAGTAGAAAATTCTCTAACCCTTAAACCCATCACATGGGCTTATGAATAATGAATTTTCTCTAACCCCTAAATTGCCTCTTAACCATATCACATATGGGCTTAGGCCACATCTCATGTGTTAAGAGTTTTCACTAAGCTTAAAATTAAGTCTTTGATTTAGTCCAAATCAATTTTCAATATAATCTTTCTCATTTGCATCATATACAAATTAAGATTTAATTGAATAGAAACCTTCATATATTAAACATCAGGACATGCTAGGGTCCTTGTAAATTTAATTTCATATTTAATCATTTTACTACTGATCAATTAATTAAGCACTTTAATTAATTATTATGGTAAACCTTTTACACTTGGAAGGTGATCATTATTGGGTGTGACTTTCTAGGTTCATGTCTAATTAGCAATAGGAATGAGAAAATATTTTTCTCTACTAATGTGAAATCCCCACTTCACTCTTAGTCCCATAGTCGTGAGGGATAGCTAACATTCCATGTCACGGCTACCTAATTAGAAATGAATATTTATGGTTGATAACTTTAAACATCACATGGATCATTTATTATAAATCATCATGCACTAGAATCCCTTCATTAAATATCCCAATCTTGGCTAGGGTAATGGTTTATGTCAAACCCTAATGTGCCTTGATTCTATGTCCTTATCTCAGTTCTAATTCTTGATAAAATTAGATTCCTACTAGAAACTCTTTCTAGTGAATTTGTCTATCCTCGCTAAGAGCTTTAGTTATTAAGAATAACCAGATAGCATAGGACCGTAACCTCGTTTACTTAAGGTAATGAATTCTATCTTGATGATCACTTACCTCCATACATAACAAATTAGAACCATCAAATGCCATATATCCATACATGAATAGTACATCTATGTAAGCAATAATAAATCCTAATCACCTATGTACGAGATATAGTATCCCTCAAGTCAAATGATTATATGCACTATTATGACGTAGATGATGAATAATTGACAAGTAGTAAAACCCCATATTATCATCATCTAACATCACAGTTTGACTATTCATCTTATGAATATCCACGTGTTTGTGTCAACATCATATGTCAAGCAGCATAAGACACGCTGCCTTTATAATCATCTGTATCACATACTGATTATAGAAAACAAATAAAGGGGATGGTCTTCCATAATTAATGATGCCCAGTCATTAATCCTATGACCATAAATATATTTAAAATATTTGTAAAAGAGTGATCTGTCTCCCATATTCTCAACACTTGAGAATAGATTCTCTTACAAATACTTAAAGACTATATTCAATAATATGAAACCCTTTTCACATTATGAATATATATATATTATGCCATTGGAAATTATTATCTACTATTACATAACTATTATATGGCACCTAGGGCACATACTGCTATCATTGTCGTATTTAACTCCTAACTTATAAAGGAGTATAAAGCTAATTAGACTCTATGGTTAGTACTACCCCTTCTAGCTGAGGTGGATATACTACGCCTATCCATTGGGTTAAGACCATATGCACAGGTTCTGATGATTTCCCGCATTTGCATGAGTATTTCTACATAAAAGGGATCATAGGTACCATAGCCAAGGCTAAAAGCAATCACTTGTAACATTAGCATGGAAGAATGTAATCACAAGTATAATAGTAGCAATAGAAGTTTAGCTTATTGAATAAAGGATAACAAAAGTGTCGGTCCATAAAAAATGTAAGGTAAGGCGACAATCATGAAGGTTCTTTCTTATCATTGAATAAATAGTAGTATTTTCAAACCAATTATCCTTTGGCAACCCAAGCTTAACAAAGAAATCATAGATTTATAATTGATAATAGAAAGGAACTTAGGTTTAAAAATTCTCAAAGGTTCATATATCATGATAACTTGTACTTGAAAAATGAATATAATATTTATTCACCTTGTGGTTCCTAAGCTCTTAATGCCTGTAGCCCTTGCACTTTTAACAATCCTCAAGCTCTAACATAACATTATAATTCAGTACTTAGCATTTGATTAACATTATGCTATCCTATCCTATAACTATCCCATGCTCATATATCATTCACATATACTTGGAGTTGCACTTAGAAGTGCACTCATCACTTGCACATAACATGTTGACTTTTAAGTTTTGCATACTTTGCCTTCTTAGGCTTACATGAAATTATATAATAACTCATTCCAAGACTTTTTTAAAGCCAAACATAATAAATCATGATCTTAATATCAATTCAATTCAACTTCCAACTTGGTACACTTAATACTTTCTATATATATCAACTTAACAAGTAAACCTTAAAAGAGTCTTACTTGTCTCCTTTGACCAAATCATACCATCAATCTCATAGTCAATTTAAAGTCATTAATTCACAATTAACATATCATAAAACCTAATTCACATGTCACTTAATCATGTACGCATATTAATCAAACATAATAGTTAGGGTTTTGGAAACCCTAGGTAGGCCGAAACACTCTAGGTGTTTCCTATTACTACTCCTTCAACCAACATGAAATTAAATCATGTATCATTCATATACACATGTCAACAATCATTAAAATATATCATATAAAAATTATAGGCCTTGTGTTCAAAATCCAAAGGTAGGCTGAATCCTACTAACTATGGATTTTCTTACTTTTTGCACCTTACAATCATTAGAATAATATGAAAACTCATGATTTAAACCAATATTTTTCATGGAAAAATAACAAAAGTTAGTTTAGGACACAAAATCACACAAATCCCCCCCTTATTCATATGTATGAAAATTCCAACTTTTAGGTTTTAGGGTTCACCTTTGATGGATTTGCGAAGAAAGAGCTGTGTTTTCAGTTTAAAATCAGTTTCTCCTTAAAACAAACAACCTAGGCCAAATTTAACAAGAAGAAAAATAGTCAATATACAGCTTCATATGAATTATTCATTATTAGTTTTATAAAAATCAAATAATAGCTTGGAAGAAGAGAAAAACTTATAAAGACGATCACAAAATCGCAAGGTTTATAGGCATCTTGTGAATTTCAATTGAGAGAGAATTTTTGAGAGAATTTTCTTTAAAAAAAATATGATGAATAATAGAATAGAGGCTGGCGTATGCTAGGGTGGTCAAAATTTAGGTTAAAAGTTAGGGTTTTGGCGCAAAATTATAAGTGTACCATTAATGAGTTAGGTTAGGAGTGTTTTGGTGTATTGGACTTTTGGTGAATTGGGATTTCAATCTAATTTATGGGTTGTTTATAAATAATTAAAAATAAAATATTTTCTTCTTATTTTCATTAAAATCCCCCTAAAATATTTAATTTAAAATTATTTTATGCTTAAAAATTGCTTTGTGCATGAAAATTCACTTTATATGCATTTAAATTAATTAAAGCATATGCACTTCACATAAATCATATATTTCATATTCATAATTCATATTATGTATATTAGAACTATTCTAACATGTCACTTACTCATTAATCACATAGCATGTGAATTTTTATGAGAGCACATACTTTGTCATAGTAGTTCTAAATTAAGCAATTTTATCATGAAACTCCTAGGGTGGGTGTGGGTTGTTACATAGATGAGTATAAAGATGGGAAATTGATGTTGCATTGCCAATTGTATCGATATAATTAATGGATAAGAAATGTTAGACAAAATTTGCTTCCATAATTCATAACAGATGCAAGCAATAGAGGCTTTTTAATAGCTACTGATATAAACCATGGTGTTGGTGTGTCATCTGCAGTTGATATAGCATTTGAATTAGTTAGAGGTTTCAATTTTGTGTTAGGTGAAGGGATTGATCCTAGTTATGCAAATGTGTGTCTACATGAACAACTTACAACTCATAAAAATGACTTGCCTAAACTTGCAGATGCTGAGGATACAAATGAGCAAGTTATAAGTGAGAAAAATAAAAATGAGGCAGCTACTATTGAATATGTTACAAATGTTTCTGCTGCAAAGGGTGATCTCAATATGTATGATCTAGATTATGACTTAATTGACAGTGATGAAGACTTAGCTAAGGTATTGAATGAACATGCTAACCTTGAGGTAGAGTAAGTTAATATATCAAGTACTTTAAAGAGTCAAAGAGGAAGGCCAAAGGGAACTGCATAAACTATTCAACCACTAATTGATATGCTTGTAGATGATGAGTTGGGAGATCATGATTTAAAATATGCAATAAGGGATGAGCTGTATACAGAATTTGAATCTGATGAGGAAAAAAGGCTTAGATATCCTGAGTTTGATGCATTAAGGGAAATGGATGATCCAAATTTTCAAGTAAGCATGGTGTTCAAGGTTAAGTTTGAGTTTAAAGAAGCAATAAGGAATCATGGCATTAAAAACAAATTTTAGATATGGTTTCCAAAGAATGACAAGGTAAGAGTTGAAGCTGTATGCAAGAATGGTATGTGTAAGTGGAGAATTTAAGCCTCACTAGCCAATATTAAAGATATTGGTGACACTACCTTCCAAATTAGGTTTGCTAACCTTACACACATATATGGGAAAGTGTACAATAATTTCCATATGACCGTCAAGTGGTTAGCATCACATTACTTGGAGGAAATAAGAGATAAGCCCAATTGGCTATTGATTGCTTTTACGAAAAGGGTACAAACAAATACCATATTTATAATAGGGAGTATGAAGGCTTAGAGGGCTAGAGAACTTGCCTTGAAGAAGATCAATGGGGATGAGGTAGAGCAATATGCCAAACTACATGACTATAAGCTTGAACTATTGATATCTAATCCAAGCTACACAGTTGAGTTCAAAGAAGAAAAGGGGTGTTTAATGGCATATACATGTGCCTAACAGCTCTAAGAGAGGGATTTAAAGATGGATGCACACCTCTTGTTTGCTTAGATGGGTGCTAGCTAAAAGGCACATATAGTGGCCAGTTGCTTGTTGCAGTAGGGATTGATCCTAATGACTGCATTTATGCCATTGCTTAGGTAGTGGTGATAAAGGAAAATAAAGAATACTAGGAATAGTTTTTAAGAAATTTAAGGAAAGATCTACACATATATAAATTCAACCATTGGACCTTCATGTTTAATAGACAAAAGGTAAGTTTCATCTATCTGTATATGCCATTTGTGTGTGATTTTGTTTTACATATTGTAATTGAAACTCTATATTTCTTATTTAGGGATTGTTAAGTGCTATAAGAGATCTCTTTCCTAATGAAAAACATAGAATGTGTGTGAGACACTTGTGGACTAATATAAGAGTATTGTTTAAGGGTAAAGCTTTAAAAGACCTATTATGGAACTGTGCAAGAGCAAGCTATAATAGTTAGTTAGAAGAATGCTTGAATGAGGTAGAGAAGAAGTCAATTGAATGCAAGGAATGGATTAAAGAAAGGCCTTGTGAACACTGGAGCAAGGCATGCTTCAAGACTAAAACAAAATGTGACATTCTCCTAAACAACTAGTATGAATGTTTTAATAGGTATTAAATGTTAGTGTTCATTTATACTTGCACATATGATCCACATATATTAATATTTCTTTCATATTTGGTTTATTTTGCCTATCAACATATATATTTGATGCTAGAATAAAGCCTATAATTATTATGTTGGAGATGATAAGAAACCAATCGATGTGAAGGGTTACAAAAAAGAAAAAGGAATGCGAGAAATTAAAGCAGAAAGGGGGTGTTTTATGTCCAAAAATCCAAAAGAAATTGAATAAGATCAAAGAAGCTTCAAGTGACTTTTTTGCTACATTTGTTGGCACACAAAGAGTAAAAGTTCACGCAAAAAGTCATCAATTTGTAGTGGATCTTGAAAGGAGGACTTGCACCTATTCATTATTGATTCATCCTAAAATCTATTTCCATATTACCCAATCACATTCTCATTTTAATCATAACATAAGGTTAAGGTGCCTTAAGTATACCAAATTACCTCTAGCCTTGTATAGGGTAATTCCTTCAACCAACATGCAATTTAACCATTTATCATTCATTCATATATGTCAATAATCATTAAAATAAACTTCATAAAAATTATAGACATTGGGATAAAAATCCCAACAATGTCGAATACCCCATTAAAAAGAAAATTAGAATTTTATTACTTTTCTTACTTTTTGTCTATTACAATAATATGTAGAAATATGGTTTGAACCAAGATTTTTCATGTAATTAAAACAAAAATCATTTTAGAACATAAACATGTAGGAATTAGCATATATATAAATCCATATTCATGAAAATTTTCCAACTTTATGTGTTAGGGTGAAAACCATTAACCTTTCTTGTTTTTGGTACTTTCCAGTCATTATAGGAATATATAAACATATGTTTTAAACCATTATTTTTCATTCAATCAAAACAAATATCATTTTAGAACATCAATACATACAAATCAATAGCCATAGATATTTCTTATGCAAGAAAATTCCAAATTTAGGGTTTAGAGTGAAAATCATGAGTTTTCTTGCTTTCTTTTCATTCATTATAGTAATATGTAAACACATTATTTAAATCATTATTTCCCACCCAAACATAACAAATATCAATTTAGAATTCATAAACACACAATTTGGCAGCCCCTAGGGTTCATACACATGAAAATTTTCAACTTTAAGTTATAGTGCAAAAACCATGAATTTTCTTGTTTTTCAAAACTTTTTGGTCATTACAGTAATATACAGAAATACATTTTAAAACAATATTTTTTATCTAAACACAACAAAAATCCATTTAGAATGCAACCATATACAAATTGCCCCCCCTCCCCCCTCCCCCATTATAATGCTTATGCATGAAAATTTCAATTTTGAGTTGTAGGTTCAATTTTAGAGAAATCGCATAGAGAGGTTGGTGTTTTCAGTAGAAAAATTAATTTCTCTCACAATAATTCACCTAGGCTAAATTATATCAATAAAAATTAGTAAATATTTAGTTCAAAATAATTTTCCCATGATTAGTTTTATAGAAATCAAATAATAATTTGCAAGGAGTGAAAAACTTAGGAATACGGTCAAGAATAGCAAAGTTTGAAGGTATTTTGTGATTTTCGATAGAGAGATTATTTTTTAGAGAATTTTTTACCAAAATAATGAAATAACAGAATGGTGGCTGCTGGAATGAAGGACTAGCCAAATTTTGCATTAATATATGTAGGGTTTTGGGCAATTTCCAAGATTACCCTTAATGAGCTAGGTTAGGAGTGTTTTAGTGTAATGGGCTTTTGGGTATTTGGGCTTTTTAATTAATTTTTGGGCTAATTATAGGTAATTAAAATAAAATATTTTTCTTATTATTTTCATGAAAATTTTCCCTGAAACATTTATTTAAGAATTATTTTAAAAATACACATAAAATTATTTTATACTTAAAAATTGTCTTTTTACATGAAAATTCATTTTATATAGAAATCCTCGTGCCGATGTAGGAAATCATCGAAACTTATATACACGATCTTAACTCAATGGATAAGGATGGAATATCCACCTCAGATAGAAGGGAAGGTTCTAGCTATGGGGCCTGATAAGCTTCACACTTATTATGTGATAGGAGTTGGAATTTGATTTGATGCCACCTCTCCTTTATGTGTTCGAGTGAATATGGTAGCAACCTTCACTCTCTATGTGATAAGTGATAAGTGTGATTTCTGCAAACCTGTTAAATTACAAATAATGAACCATGAACTATGAATCATGAATTATGAATCATGAACTATGAGTTATGAGCTATGAGCCCTTTCTAAGGGATATGTGTTATTGTATAAGCTATATTGTTTACTCATTGAGATCATCTATCTCACCCCTTTTCTTATGTGGTTTCCAAGTGAGCATTATAAGGAGGCAATGTGATAGCTCAAGCAATCTACTCTGCTTAGGGGATTTCCTTATCTAAGTTTATTATCATATTGTGATATGAAGAGTCACTTTTAGATGCTCCAGGAGTTCTTGTTTGGGGAGTTTCTTTTTGGAACATTATTCCTTTGATGATTTATTTGGAGTCTTAAAGATTCTATTCTTATGGATTGTATTTAAAGTATTTTTAAACTATTCTTCCATAAATTAAGGTTTCCTTTATTTAAAGGTCAAATTAAGTTAATGTATGAAATTTTGGTATGATCTTAGGTAGTGTTTATATATGCATGAGTGGGTTCTACAGGCATGGGTGACCTTATGTCTCTCTATGTTCTAGGACTGTCATATCTCTAAAATTGGGATGTGATAGTTCCATTGTGAAGGCTTTATAAAGAAGGCTTCTTGGTTTAGGCTTTCGAGCTTTAAGGATAGTTTGTTAGCTTAGGTTTTTCTATAAAGGTGTTTTGGATAGTTGGCATTAGTTCAGGTATAGTGCAAAAGGTTTTGGTTGCAGCCTCATGGATGAGGGTTTGCCCTTTGATATGGATGCATAAGATTTTCTTACCCATCATACAGTTGGTAGGCCTTAACTCAGATAGACTTTATGGGTGATGTAATTTACCAAGGAGACTTGATCCTTTCAAGGACAATGATATTTTGCCAAAGAGGCATGGAGTGGGTTTTGAGTGGTTTGAGCCTTTCTTAAGCTTTGCGAGACATGACTTGATTTTGGTTTTGCCAAAAAAAAATTGGCTTGGCCCTTGGAAGATGATGAGACTTTGCCAAGGAAAGGTTGCTATGTGACTTGTGCTTGAAAGGGTGGTACAAGGCTTGGGTTAGAGGGTAAGCCCTAAAGCTATGTATAAGTTATGTAAATGTACAACATTATCCCTAAATGGCAATAAAATATATGTTTATAAATAAAAATTTTCCATTTTATTAAATGTATGTTTAAAGTCCATAAGTATTTTTCAAAAGAGGATTAATTGTTAAGTATTGAGAATGTAGATGGCAGATCACTTTTAAACAAATACTTTGAAATGTTCATGGTCATAGAATTAATGATTGGGCATCATTTATTTTGGAAGACCACCATCTCTGTTTATAATCTATAATTAGTATACAATACTTATGATTATAGAGACAATGAGCATCATACTGTTTGACAAATGTTGTTGATATAAACATATGGATATTCATTTGATGAATAGTTGAAATGTGATGTTAGATGATGATTACATGGAATTTTATTGCTAGTCAATAAATCATCATCTAGATCATAATTGTACTTATAGTCCTTTGACTTGAGAGATAGTATATCTCATTCATCGGTAGTTAGATTTTATTACTACTTACATACTAATGTTATTCAAGTATTAGTATATGGTATGTGATAATTCTAACTAGTTATGTATAGAGGCAAGCGATCACCAAAAGAGAATTCATTGACATGAATAAACAAGGAAGAAATCCTATGCTATCTTATTATTCTTAATAATCAAATCTTTGGCCAAGGTAGTAAAGATTCACTAGAAAGGGTTTCTAGTAGGAATTAATTTTATAAAGAATTAGAATCAAGATATAGACATATGATTGAAGCATTTAGTATTTGACAAATTCATGACCCTAGCTAAGATTGGGATTTTGTAATGAAGGGATTTTAGTGAACGTTAATTATGATCAATGGTCCATGAAATGAATTAGTAATTAAACACTAATATTCATTCTAATTAGTTAGTCATGATATGCTATGCTAGGCGTCACTCTTGACTTATGGGATTATGGGTGAAATAGGGATTTCATATTAGTAGAGAAACATGTTTTTTCAGTCCCATTGCTAATTATACATGAACCTAAAAAGTCACACAACCAAAAGTATGCACCTTCTAAGAATAAAAGGTTTACCATAATAATTAATTAAAGTGTTTAATTAATTGATTAATGGTAAAAGGATTGAACTTGTAATTAAATTTATAAAGACTATTGCATGTCTTAAAATTTAAATGCAAAATGATTTCTAATTAATTAAATCCTAATTTATATATGATATAAATGAGAATGATTAAATTAATAAAACCTATGGATGAGTTAAAAGAATTAATTTTGAGCTTTGTATAAAACCCTAAATAGCCTAATGCTATTTGAGAAATGGAGAGAGGTAATTTAGGGGTTAGATAATTTTTATAACCCTAAAGCCATATGATGAGTTTAGGGGCTAGAGATTGTTTACCAAGGTCAAAATGGTCTTTTAACTATTTAAAGTTTAATTGAAATAATCATAGAATCATAAAGGGTAATATGGTCTTTTCCATTTAGCCATAAAGCATAAAGCAAATTAAATATGTAATTTGTCCACTAATAATTGACATAGTTATTGGCTATATAAAGCAAATGATGTTGTTAAATCAAGGATGCTTTGATGCATATCTTTTCTAAGGAAAACTTAGCAAATAAGTCTTAAGAGAGAAAGAAAGAGAAGAAGTGTTCTTTAAATTTCTTATTTTTTGTTCTTTGTGAAAGAACAAAAGTTTCTTTAATTGAAAAGATATATCCATAATAATTATAAGAAATCAAATCACCAAAGATTTATGTTAGAAGATCTTGTATTAAATTTCGCTACCAAGAGAGATAATTAAGAACATCCAAGCAAATCAAAGTGAGCCTTGGAGGTGGTGCTTAGTGTGGACAATCTAGAGGCTCAACATTTGGGGAGCTTTTAGAGAAGAAAGAAGAATTAAAGTTCATAGGCTTTAAGAGGTAATCTGATTACCACTTGATCTTCTTTCTTTCTTATGTGTTTTACACACTAATTAGTAGATTGCTTGAATGATTATTGGACTCATTTAGATGAAAGTGAAATTTTAAATTATTTGAAATTTCACCCACCACATTGCTTTCGCTTAATTTGCACCCAATATTCCTTCAACTTAAGCCTAAAAGGATGGTATGATTTTTCCAATAAGGCTTAGGGTGGTACATTATGAAGTTTTGGAATGGTTTAAAGGTGGGTTGAAAATTTTGGGGATCAAAGGGGTTGTATGATTTTGCTACATAATTCATGAAAAAGAACAAGTCAAGATTTTCTTCCTTTTTAAGATTAAAGAGACTTTTGAAACATCACATTACTTATTTGACTCAATGTAGGCAATATACTGGCTAAATGGATAATTCCTAAGGAGTGGCTAAAAAGCTAATAGGAAGAGACAACTTTAGGGGTCATGCCCTAGTAAAAAATAGGGACATGATAGACTGGCAATATGAGAGATAGTGCTTTAGCACTTTGAACTAAGTGATGAGATGGATTGACAAAAGATGATGATGACCTAGAAGGATATGCCCCCACTGTGAAATAAAGGCATAGAAGATAATATAACTTTAGAATAAGCCTCTAATGAGAGAGGATGACTTTGGAATATAAGAGACAAGATAGATTGATTGAAGATGATTTGAGAACTTTAGAAAAAAAGAAAGATGACTAGGATGTGCTTTCTCTCTCTCTCTCTCTCTCTTTTCTTTCTTTTTCTCCTTTTTCTTAGCTCTAACATTTGCCTAAGCTACCCTTTTGGATTTTCAACTTAGCAAGCTTGAATTAATGAAATTTGGGATAAAACATTTCACCATGATTTGCTACTTTTCTTCACTTTGAGGGGCTTTAACCTTTGAATTTTAGATTTGACAAACTTGTTGCCCCTTATTGAGGTGTATCGTTTGATTACCCAAAGTGCAATGGGTAATTACATTGAATTTTTTTTTATGCTTCAACTATTTGAGGAGAGGTCTATTTCTTGACCTTCTTTGGTTAGGAGTTGGCAAAGTGATTATTGATGGCACCTCAATTCTAACACGTGCTAGCTGTGGTTGATTCAATTAATTGTTCATTTCTCTTTTTCTTTTTCTTATTTTTTTCTCTTTCTTTTTCTTTCTCTTTTTTTTCCTCAAAACTCATACATGTTTAAGACAAGAAAGACAAGTGCATAAATAATTAAAAATTTTAATCAAAAATTTTATTACAAGATAAAAAGGGACCAACATGATTGATAAAAAATACATGAAAAAGAAAATAAGATAACAGACTCAAACTTAAATTTAAACTCAGGCTTTGAGATTTGGACTCAGACTCAACTTCAAACTTGGAATTCAATCTTAGACAAGTTAAATTCGCTGAATTTTAACTCTTTCATATTATGCCATTTAGGGCTGAGGTAAGGTGGGGTCAAATTGGATTCAGACTCTTCATCACTGTTAGGGTTGGTGATAGGAAATTCAAGTTAAAATGATGTACTTTGGATGTAATCTTCAACCTTTGATGCAACTACAACCAAAGTTTTGAAAATAGGTAGTTATTAGGTTAACAAGTGGGCTAGGTAAGCTGGAAGTAGATTCTTGGGAAGGATGTTCACTTGTTCTTGCTTAGTTAGTCTGTTTACGATTTGGGCAGCTTTAGCCCTCCACCTTATAAGGAACATGGAGAAGAATTCCTCTAGAAGCTACTTGGTATTTTCCAAGTTACACCTAGTGACATCCACTTCACTGTTATAATGATATTGTCTAACAAAGGCATGACAGATATCATCTTATGTCCTTTTTTGGCTCTTGTCTAGTGAAAGGAACCATCTCCTAGCAACACTGGTTAGCGATTGTTGGAATAGTTGAGCAAGGAGCTAATTGCTAAGTCCTAAAGGTTTCATTGCTCCCATATATATCTTTAGATAGGTCTTAGGACATATATCTTTAGATGGGCATTGGCATTAGGGAGTTAGGTTAAACTACCTACATCAATTAGGTCACTGTTGTGCTTTAGGGATTTAATGGTTTTCTTCATATCTTCAAGTTTCTCTACGAGCATTCTAATGCTAGATAAGAGAAAACTTCCCTACCTTATCTTAGATATGAGTTAGCTTGGTTCATACTAGGGCTAAGGTTGGTTTAGTTCAGGGTTAGGTTTAGATTAGTCTGGTTAAGGATGGCTTGGTTAATCATAGCCCAAACTTCTTCAATGATGAGTTGCCTTTGTTCCTTAAATTGGGCTTGTTGAGTAGCTATAATAGCTTGGAAATACTTTCTTGCTTCTTAAGGAGTCTGGTCATAAGTGTAGTTAGGGAAGCCATATCAAGTGGGTTGGCCATTGGTACCTCTAAATCAAAACAACAAGGTAATCAACAGGTATGGAATAGAAAAGGTGCTGAAGGTATAGGCATACAAATCCTAAGGGAAAAAGCTTCCTTATTGTGTTATTAGCCAACCATTTTTTGGGCTTCAGGTATGATGCAGCAAATGTTTGGGGCTTAAGAATAGTTGGTTTTATTTTGAACAACGGGTAAGATCAAGATAATGGTTTTGGTATGGAGAACCTAAGGTGTCTAGGTTTTTTTTTTTTTTTTTTTTTTTTTTTTTTGTTTTAGGATAAGGATAGGGGCTTTAGGTTAGGCTTATGGTCAGGTAGCAAGGTTTCTAGAGTTGGAAATGGGTTTTAGAGTTGTAAGTTATGGCTTAAGGTCCAAAGGTTGATGGTGGTTTAGGTTTACATTTGAGGTGTGAAGTTTAAGTGTTTGATGTTTAGGGTAAGGCTAGGGTGAGGTGTTTAAGGTATGTGGTTAAGGTGATGGTGTTTAAGATAAAGACTAAGGTGAGATGTTTAAGATTAAAGGTCAAGGTGATGGTTTTAAGTTACTGGATAGGGTGTGTATAGGTGAGAGTGTTTATGGGGGAGGTGTTTGAATAGAGGTAAGAATGTTTGATCCTTATTTGGTTTAAGGTTCGACCGAGACTTTAGATGAATGCATGTTTTGTTATACAATATGGATGCATGATATACATGGGGAAGCCATTTCATAAGAGTGCAAAGATACAAGATTTTAATTATGGTACATATAGCCTAAGGTCAAGATCTAGGTTCATTACATGAAAGGGTAAGGGTGGCTTAGTTTAGGTACTCATCACACTATAGCAATGATATACCTAACCACATATAAGACAAAGGGCCTCGCATAGGTATAATAGTTTGTGCATACTTTTTACACCTTTGAAAGGATCAAAGGATTCATCATGGGTTTGATGATTTCACTATTAATGAATAGACCCAATGAGGGTTACCTATTTGATGCTAGTCACTATCCATTGTTTTCTTAAAACTAGGTTAAATGGCAAAGAGCCTATGTAAGTGATGCATGCAAATTCCAAATCATATTAAAAGGCCAAATTCTTTTTAAACTAATTAGTAGTCTGCTTATTTCTTTTAAAAGAATTGTCCCCAATGGAGTCACTAGCTGTGAGGCCTCACCCGAGCATCGCTTTGACCTGCTAAGGGGAATC
This sequence comes from Reutealis trisperma, assembly GCA_947687605.1. Classification (NCBI taxonomy): domain Eukaryota; kingdom Viridiplantae; phylum Streptophyta; class Magnoliopsida; order Malpighiales; family Euphorbiaceae; genus Reutealis; species Reutealis trisperma. The sequence continues at coordinate 544,506 of CANTUT010001115.1, forward strand.
AAAATGATCATTTTGGAAAGAACTCATGGGGATGTCCTTAGGCTTATCTTTCATATATTTGAAAATTATTTTTAGACTCGCTACTTTAATTTATTTTTATTTGGGAAAATATAAGGAAAAAACTCATTTGACTCTAATTATTACCTAAAGGAAAAAGTTCACTAGCCTCGAAACCAAAGAGGATTCGGGGAGTAGGTTTTCTGTTAATCTTAATAAAATAAGCTTGGCTAATTACATAAGAGTGACCTAAAATATATTTCATGAACAAATAAAGATGCATGAACAATTCATATTATGCATGATTATTTAACTCATTCATTCAATAGTAAACTAAATACAAGATTAAAGTTCAAAATAAAAGAAAGTTAATATTACAATAAAACCCCAAACTTAGGGGATACCTCCTTTAGCCCTTATGAGTTATAGGGAAATCAAACATTCTCCAAACTAAGCCTAATAAGAAAGTAAAAGAAAATGAAATAAAGGCAAGTGAATAAGGTAATAGAGGGGAAGAGTTGGTTAGTTTTAATGGGATTCGATGCTTGAACCAAGCTTGCCTGTGTATCCCTTGGAATGGGAATAAGAACCCACACAGTTCTCCCTTTTTACAAAAGGGTTAGTTTATCCTAGCTATTTTATCATGTTTTGATTAATTGTTTAAAAGAGGGTTGAGTTGATTGATTACCAAGTGGAGTTAATTAAGTTAGGTTCTAATTAACTACCTTAGCGAATCAAGAATTAGGTGAGGAGCCTTAACACAAACTCCAAGGAGGGAAATAATAAATAAAATAAAGAAAAGGAAAAGAAAATGGAAAGAAGCTTACCTCGGATGACGAGTGACAATTAGCCTCGGACTATGGGCGATCACTAGCCTTGGATGATGTAGTGGCTTACTAATGATGGCACAAGGTGGCTAGCCTTGGATGGAGGATGAGCCTTGGCCAATAGACTTGTCTCAAATAGGTGAGTAGAAAGCCTCTGAATTATTAGGTAGGAATTAAGGAAAAACCCCCCAGCTCGCTTTGCGAAGTAAAGAGCAAATGCAAAGCGAAAGAAAAAAAAAATAAAAGCCTTAAAACTTGAGTGGTTTGCTTGATGCAAAGGCTTTCAAGCTCCCCAAAGTCAATGCCTTGGAGTGTGGAGAGGTCCTCTATATATTGGGAGAAGATTGGAGGAGGAAAACATTAAAGTTTTGATATGAGATCACGCAATGCATAGGCCTTTATAGCACTGCATAGGACTATACAGTAGTGCTGTAGAATGCTCTGTGGCTGCTGCATAGGGTTTTATAGTAGCTAGCCTAGTTTTTCTCCTATTTCACCCATTTTTTCCCATTCTTTCTCATTTCGAGTATGTTTTTTATGATTCCAGTTGCATTATATTTGTTACTCAATCCCGAATGATTTGAAGGGGTTCAAATGTCAAAACAATATGTTTTTTGGTTTTCTTGGTTTTTCCATTTTAAGAGTTTTCAACTTCAGAAGGTTTGTTTACCAAGACTAAGTGCTTCTAAGGTTCAAATGCATACTGGATGGTGCAAAATTAAGGGTTCATAATGATTATAGTCTTTGTTGAGAAGGCTCTATTTTATTTACTGGATTGTAGGAAGGATTGCAAAAAAGGAACTTCCAATAGTTATAATACTTTGTAGACAAAGCTTGTCCTTACATAGCTCAACTAGAAAGACAACTTGATATTCTAAAAACCAAGGAAGAAGCCTTGGAGAAATTATTTCTTACATTCCTAAAGAGGTGGCATGCACTAGAAAAATCAAGCAAATAGACTCGATAGATCATTCCTTAAAAGAATGTTATATGCTTCATCCATATGTTCATTGGCAATTATATGGAGGCTTACTCTTGAGAGTTGAATCAGAGGTGGCGAAAGAAAGCCTTCCCTATACACATGTAGGCTTGATAGAGATTATTGAAATAAATAAAAATGATAAGACTTTGTGTAAATCACATCTAGAACTTGTGCAAGAAGAAATCTTAAGGCCAGATATAAGGATTATTTCTTGTTACATAGTTAGCACAATTATAGATTATGGTGAGAATGACAGTCCAATATCCTTATTAGATATGAGATCTTTATCCTGTTATGGCTAAAGAATTTGTTCATCCTCAAAGGGTTAATAATCAAAATCTAAAAATTCATTTTAAAATGTATGAAGAAAATATGATAATAATGAAAGCTTTGAGGATTGAAAATTTTAAAGCTAGCTTAGAAAAGGCCATCTATGCAAATAATTATGCCCTTCTCAGAGATGGTAAAATTTTTATTACTATCTAGTCCCATTATACTTTAATTCTTAGATCAACATTCATGTTATAGGGACATAAAGAAGCAAATAAATTGTTTATGAGACTAGTTAATCAATATCCTTGTATGGACTTCCAGCTTGAAACCATTAAGGTTTAGAAAAAGATGGTTGCATTCAAAGAATAATGCCTTATAGAAGAAATGGCAAGGGATTATAGAAAGCTCAGAGATGACATAGATGCTCTTATCACCAACTCAATAATGAAGTGACATTTTCACCATCCATGACGTCAGCCTCAGCATATATAATTAAGGAATCACTTTTCTATAGAGGCTACAAATATTAAAGCACTATCTACCAAAGGTGCTTTAATGTTGTGGTGGTACAAAAAAAAAAGTATCTATTATCACATAGGAATCCTTATCTCCTTAGTTGTAGAAGATAAGGATATAATAAATTATTGTCTTTGTATACAACTGGAAAATAGTACTAGACGCACCAGCTGTCTTTTTATTTATTATTATATATATGCTTTAATTATTTTCACTTTTGAGTTGGTAAATAGTAATATAGACACCAACTTTTGTAAATTATATATATAGCTCTTCACTTGTGGAGCAAGGGGAGCAAAAATTACTTTAGAATTTCTATATAAAAGAATATTTCTCTATGATGAGAAATCTTGTTTTCTTTTTAAGTGTTTGTCTGAAGGCGCTTTACTACCATATACCTTATCCTTCAAAAAGGTAAACATAAGAGTCTTTGTAAGTCCCATTAAAGAAAGAGAAAGCATAGCCATAACCTCAAATCTTTCCAGGTACTGCTAGTGAGAGCTTGAAGTAAAGCTAAAGTATATATTGAAGCTTAGTGGACCCAATCTACAAGGTATATATTATAATTATTTTATGTTTAAACATTTATGTCTTTTAGCTGAATAGCTAATAGAAATTAGCTTAAGGGTTTAGCTTTAACTCAAGTTAAAAGAGAAGAATTAAGTACTAATCTCAATTAGCATGATCCTATATTTCCTCAATTAACATACAGTTAAACATCTAAAGGTTTGTTTGGCTAGGATCAAAAAACTTAATAATCTAACTCAAGAAGAGATAGATTTTAAAAACTATTTTGACTAAGAACTTGAGTTTTATAACTTCCTTATTTTAGAAACGATTAGTGCTTTAGCACATTCTATGGATGAGTAAGAAATCTTCTAATTGTTCATTCCCTTATTGTCATTACCTATATCACTGTGTAGGAAAAGATCCAGTAATAGGAATGTTAAATTCTATTATAGATCATTTAGACTCTTTAAACAATTCATTAGAAATTTTTTTTAAGAATTTCGAAGAGCTTACTCTTAGACAGAGTGAATTTGATGAATTTTCACTCAAGAATAAAGGACTTGTATGATTTGTTGATGGATCTCACTAATATAATGAGTATAAGAAGTTAAAAGAAACCAAAAATAAAAGAATACACTCTAAAGATACTTAATAGTAGCTCTCAGTATCCTACGTCTAGTTGGGAGAGAACAAGCTCACACTGAATTATATTAGAGCCTATAGGTGAATGGGTTTTGAGTTTAGGGTTTCTTTGAAAAAAAAAAAAAAAAGAGAGAGAGAAGATTTGCAGTCAGAAATAAAAATATAAATAGATTAGGGGAAGGAAGGACTTTATTGATGCAAAAATAAAAGTTAAAAGATATTTTCAATACAATTTAAAGTTAAAGGACTACAAAGTGCATTAGTTAATAGTCTAAGAGTGCATTAGTTAATAGTCTAAGGACCATTAGTGAAAATAATTCTAAGTTTTCTACTGTAATTTGACTTTGTCATTATAAGATAGTGAAGCTTTTATGAAATGAGTTGTTTTCATTAGTCATCCTTTAATAATAATATACTAATGATTGGTCGTTCGTTAATAATATACTAATGTACTTTATAATCCTTTAACTTAAAATCCTAATGAAAAAATCATTTTTAGTTTGTTTCATTAAAGTCTTTTCTTTCCCTATTCACACCCTCGATAATGGGTTCAGCCTGAAAAACCTTTAGAGGAAGTGCAATAGTGAAATGGAAGAGGATCGAATAAGGCAGGCCAAAAACTATAAAAAAGGCTGTAGTTACAGTAGGATATACACACAGTACCATAAAGCCTACTTATGATTGCAGCAAGTGGCTCCTATAATGCTATAAGGCCTATTTATAACAACATAGGTGGCCTCTACAATACTGCAGGACCGCTGTGCGGTAGTGATGTTTAGTCTCACAAATCTCACATCAAAATTCATAGCATTTGACTCCCAGACTCTTCCACTATACCCCCATCATAATTTTACCATAACTTGACTTGGTTGATCAATCTATGATCTCAAAGCAAGTCTCAAAAGTTCTTTTTTGCTTGGTACATGAAAGGAACGAGCTCCTAGTTTAAAAGTTTCCTTTTTTATTTTATTCTTGCTTTGCATTGCTCCTTACTTTACAAAGTATATTCAAGTCATTGCTCGATGTCTGAGTTCTACCTTAAGCGAAAAGAATGTGGAATTAAGATCCAGTAAATAATTTCATCTGTTCATCCCCAAGCTGCATGTGCACAAGGTAAGCATCAATCCCTTTCCCTTTTTCCATTTTCTTTATTTTTATTTTTATTTTTATTTTTGTTTTCCCTCCTTGGGATTCTCTTCTTCTTTCATTTTTCTTTGAAATTCAATTTAATTGTCAGAATAAAAAAGGGGCAAATTGTTGACCTAAATTGGGATCACAATTAATCAATATCAATTTTGGTCTTGACAATCAAATTGAATAGCACTAATAGTTGCACTGAGTGTTGTTGCAAATAAGGAACTTACAAAAAAAGTCAAAATTCAAGAAACTTAGAAAGTTTTCTAAGTATTGTCTTGGGCTTATAAATCACGATTACGATATTCAATTAGCAAATAGCTGTCCCAACAGACATATAAGAAATTAATGAAATTCTACCATGTGTCACTAGCCACTTGAAAATTTTAAACTTCCTGACTGTGATTCATCAATCTCAACTGTGAAATGAAAATCGCAACTGCAAGCAAGGCTATACAACCATGATTCTTGTATGACAGAGTATTTAATGCAAGATTTCTAACTGTTAGAAGAAGATTTGCCACATTATTATTTGTAGTAGCTATTTGTTTGTGAGAAGCTATAAATACTCTCTCCAAAGACCTTTAATGTAATTTAACAACTTCTCTAAATGGCCAAACTTTTGTAATTTGATTTCTTAAGCCTTAAACTCTTAAATTCTTACTTTGTGTTAATTGACGAGCTTTGAATGCTCTAAAGATTGAATGTTAGCCATAAACACTTGATAGGTTAAGGAGTGAGTCTTAGAAAACACTTGTTAGATTGAGTACAAGCCCTTTTAAAAACACTTGTAAGGTTTGATGTGAGCCTAAACACTAAGTTATGAGTGAACTTGTGAAAACTCCATTGTATAAACATATTGGAAATACATTATTGTGCTTGGAGAGTGAATGTAACATTTGTTATGCCTGAATCACTACAAATTGGTAAGAAGAATGGTAAGTGCATATTTGATTATATTTTATCCCTTGTTCTTATTGTGTTTTATCATTAAATTGAGTTTAATTTGTTTATTAAGTGGGTTATCAGAATAGTTTAAAGGATTAAGTTGATTTAGAGACTATGAACCAATTCATTTGGAAATTGCAAAGCTAAGGAGCAAATTTTGCAAATTTTGGGCAAAGACTCAAGGTTACAGAAGGTTACATGCCTAGGAACATGGGCGTGTACCAAGGCATGTTGAACATCCTGCCCATGTACCTAGGTGTGTTACAACCTATATAAAAGACCTAAATTATGTACAAAGATAGATGCTAACATGCCCTAGAACATGGGTGTGTTTCGGGCTGTGTCGAGAAAAAAAGGCACCTTTTTTCAAAGAGAATATTGGGGATGCTAATCTTTTTAGAGTGTTCGACTTCTGGAGAACTTTTTGAGAAGAAAGGAAGAGATCATAGCCAAAATCGAAAGGAAGAACAAGATTCGAGTGGATTTGAAATGGGTGATTCAAGATTGAAGAGAAGATTTTTAAGAACTTATCTATGGATTATTTGATTTTTCATTCCCTTCTTTCTTGCTCACTATTCTTTAAATTTACCATGACCTAAACTCTATTTATCTAGGTAGGACAAACCCTAGTTTTGATTGTATGGATTGAATGATTGGGTTTTCAATCAAATCATCCTTAGGTTTAGTTATATTCATGATATATTGATAAAGTCTGATTAATAATTGCTAACTTATTAATTTGATATTTGATTTCTTATTAAAGAGTAGAGATACCCTTGATTTGATATGCTCACTTATGAATGTTGGGGATTGCTTGGAACACTAGAGATTGGTTTACAAAATCCTTTGGCTTTTAATTCCTTGATCTTAATGCTTTACCTAACCCATTGAATAAGAAGAGATTCTATTTAATTTGCTTATGGAAAAGGGATTAATTCACTTAAGAAAGGTTTAATTCTACTTTTAGGATTGCCAACTTGATTCATTGTTTGATTTGATTGATTTCCATAATCCATGAAATACATGAGGAGCTATGGGAAGTTTCTATCTAGATAATTAACTCATTTGTTATTTTCCATTGATTTTGTTAACTTACTACACTTAATTAATATAATTTAATTTTCAACTTAGTTTAATTTTCGTTTTCTTTGGAATTTAATTTAATAAACAATAGTTAACATTTGAGCTAATACTTATATAGTTTTCCTGTGGGATCGACCTCTTTTGTGCTATACGACCTAAATGATAGGTACACTTACCTATAACTATGGTACAATTGTGAACCCTTAATTTTACATCCTTCAGTATGCATTCAAACTTTAGAAGTACTTAGCCTTGATAAACAAACCTCTGAAAGCCGAAAGCTCTCAAATAGAAAAATTAAAAAAATCAAAACATTTCTTTTTGGCATTTAAACCCTATCAAATCATTCGGGACTGAGTAATGAGTACAACGCAACTGGAATCATGTAAAACAGATAATAAACGAGCGAGAACGGGTGAAAGGTGAATCTGCATAGTTGCCACATAGCTCTGCAGCATTGCTGCACAGCACTCTGCGGTGCTATAGAGACTTCTGCAGCACTACCACAGAGGCCTCTACGGTGCCGCAGAGGCTTGTGTTGTAACTGGAGCGTGTTTCAATTTTTTCTGTAATCTCACATCAAATATGAACAACCTCTATGCTTCAACCCTCCTTCTATATATAGAGGGCCTCTCCACACTTCAAAACATCAACTTCTAGAGCTTGAAAAGCAATAACTTCAAGCAAATCGCTTTGTGTTTGCTCTTTAATTCGCAAAGCAAGTTAGGGGGTTTCTCATTTATTTCTACCTAACTAGTTTAAGGCTTTCCGCCTGCTTGTTCGAGGCAAGTCTCTTACCTAAGGCTCGTGTCTGCTGCCTAAGGCTAGCTGCCACCCATCGCCCAAGTTTAGCTGCAGCCCGCCCCTCAAAGCTAGCCGCTGCCTGCCATCCAAAGCCAACTACCACCCACCATTCAAAGCTAGTCCCCACCCGCCATCCAAGGTAAACTTCTTTTCTCTTAATTTCCTTGTCTCTTTTAGTTAATTAATGAAATTGATTCATCTTGGTTGCTAGCTAATTAACTTAGTAATAAATTAAGTTAACTAATTAACTCATCCCTTTTTTAATCAATCAATCAAAACATGATAAAGTGGCTAGGCTAAACTTACCTCTTTGCAAGAAGGGAGAACTGCATGGGTTCTGATTCCTATTGAAAGGGATATGTAGGCATGCTTGGTTCAGGCATCGAATCCAATTAAAACTAACCAACTTTTCCCCCTATCACCTTTTTTACTTACTTTTGTGTTTGTTTCTTTGCTTTATTATTAGGATTAGTTTGGGAAATGTGTGACTTCCCTAGAACCCATAAGAGTTAGAGGAGGTATCTTTTGGATTTCATTGACTCTTTTTTATTTTGAATTCTAATTGTGTATAAACTTTATGGATTGAATGATCATGCATACTTTGTTCATGCATTTTAAACTATTCTTGAAATATATTTTAAGTCACTTTTATATTATGTGGCCAAATTTATTTTGTTAAGATAAACTAAAAACCTAGTCTTTGAATTCTTTTTGGTTTCGAGGCTAGTGATTTTTTCCTTTGGGTGATAATTAGAGTCAAATGGGTTTTTTCCTTATATTTTTCTAAATAAAAATAAATTAAGGTGGCAACTACAAGAAATAATTTTCAAACTTATTAAAGATAAGCCCGAGAGCTTCCTCGTAAGTTTTTTCCCAAATGAGCATTTCGATTCTCTTTAACGGATCAGACCAGTGCTCGGGTGAGACTTTACAACAATCGACTTAGAGTTTATTTAACCTGATGAAAATATAAAGCTGACATCAAAGAATATGAAGTTTCTTTTCTTTTTTATTTCATGACTTACCAAATAAATATTTGATTATTACACCAATAATCTAATTGATGACAATAATATTTCCTATGTATTTATTGTTATTAATATTTATTGTTATTAATCTTTCCAAAAAGTAAGAATTGTACTTTTTAATATTTTAATTCATCTAAATTTTTTTTTTTTGAAATCAAAAAAATTCATCTAAAAATTAAGAAAATTTAACGAGAACTGATTTTTTTATGTAAGAAATAAATGAAAATATAAAATTGAGGGAGTGGAAAGTCTCACCTTTAAATAAATATACTCAGTTATTAAATTATTAATATAATAATATAATGATAATAATCCTTTGAAACTGAAAGCCATAACTTCTCTTTTCTTTTCTTTTTTTTTTTATTTTTTATTTTTTTTTCCCAAGAAATCCATAACATTTCAATAGGTTCAAGTTTAACTACCCAAATATTTGTTAGTTGCTTACTTTTTCCGTCATTATTGAATTTATCATCCTTTGTCGATATATCTTTTTATCAAGTTGAAAATTACATGGTTAGGTTGTATGATTAGACTCCTATATTAACTTTTCTTTTCTATAGATAATTACTTAATTTATTATTATTATCTATTTATATTTTTCAAAATTAAAAATTACATGACTGAGAATAATATTTTTATTTATGTGTAACATATGCTTATTTACGTTGAGAATAATATATTAAGAAAGACTGAGAAAAGCAAGCAATCTTCTTGAACAAAGATAAATAAATCATAATATTGATCATTCAATTTAATATTAAATGAGTGGCAGTTACCCGCACGTTGCTGGGGTATTTAAAACATGTTATACATTTGATATCTATATGACAGGTAGATATTTACGTGATTTATTATTTTTATAATATATGTACAATACAAAAATATTTATAATAGTTGTATTTTTCTAATATTTACAATATACAAAAATATTTATAATAATTGTCTTAATATGAAAATATTAAGACAATTAATAAAATTATATATCATGTTTCTATATCTTATACAAAAAAGTTATCGCTGATTTTTTATTGTTTTATCTACATCAAAGAGAGTCAGCTTGCTTTTTTTATCTCACCACTTTTTTTTTCACTGTAAAGGGGAAATGAATAAATTAATATCAGATATATTATATATGCACCAATTTTCATTTTTATTTACGATAAAAAAATATAACTCCACCAATATTAAACCAATATAATTAACAAAATAACAATAAAATATAGTAAGATCAAGAAAGCAATGTATAGTGAATTGAAAAGTTTGACACTACATATGGAATCAAGATAAAAGTTTTAGATATGAAGCAAATTAAGGAAATCTCCACTGCTGTCATTAATTAAGAGTAAGGAAAAAAAAATAAGAGGAAAACATTAATTCAATGTATGCAATATGTAAATAACATATATAACTTTAAGAATTTTAATCTATAATTTCTTATTTTATGAAACAATAATCAATAGATAATACTTTTAGCGAACCAAAAAAAAAAAAAAAGAATTTCCAAACTTAATTTTGTTTTCCCAGAGTTAAAATGCAGATTGTTTAGATTCATGATTAAAACACAAAGAAATGAAAATTTATTTTGCCTAATTATTTTATAATGCAAAAATTTCAAATTTGTTCTATTGTTTCCAAAGTTTAAAGAAGTTACTAATTTCTTTTATTGTTTTATTTCTAAGTCCTTACATTTATTATTTGAGCTTGGCATCTATCCTCATCACATAAAGTGGGAAACAAATGGCAAATAATAAACAACTTAAATTTTTCGTAAAGATTATGGCAAAAAAGGGTAAAATATGAACTAAATGTCAACTCTAAATTAAGTGTCATGACCCACTTATTAAGCCATGACGGTCTTAGAGTATAGGAAGACATAAAGTCACTAAACTTGTAGAACTCCATTCCACTTATAATTCTTTACCATGTTGAACCTTATCCCATAATCAGAACCCAATTGCCTTATTACCAACTACTATTTTATCATCTTAGATATAGCCAAATGTTCATTTATATCATAATATCATTATAATGTTCATCTCATTTATGTATATTTGTTACTAATTACACCAATATAAATATAATTACATTACAGTTCTCAATACATATCAATCCCATAACACATTAGTACTAAACCTTTGATAACCATTGAGCTCTAAACCAATGATCTTCATAATCATATAACCAAGATTCACAATACTTGAAATTAGCATAGCAACTTCCAAGTGGAAGAATAAGGCTTGGAATTTACCTTGTTGACTTGTCAAACTTACCTAAAAAATTTAAATAACTAAGGAATAAGACAAAACTCAGTGAGTACATAATAATATAATATATATGGTGAGCATGTGGTTCATTATTAGGATGGCTTATAATGACAATGGAGTGATGTTATTCAACACTATCATTATGAATTGATTTCTCATTTAAGATGGAAACAACATCTTTTAACAAAAATAGTAATTTCTTGGAAGCGGAATGCTTCCCATACATATAAGTTAAAGAGTAGCAGCCTAAGCCTTGCTCACTCATACACATCACATTGTGCAAAACTGATTAGGTCTTATGCTTAGGCTTGCCCCTCTAACAGAGGTTGGGTACTCACTCTTCCTGTAGGCTTTTACCAAGTGCACAAGGTCTGATGTATTACCCGCATTAGAAGGGCATTTTTGCTTATCAATAGGCATCAATTGAAAGGTTCATATAAGGTTCACAATAAGGAATTCAATGATCACATTACGAATTGAACATGAAAGGTTCATAATAGTTAAATGCCATAAAGAATTATCATATAAAATGGCTCAATATTCAATAGGCAATTCATGCTCATCATGGAATCGGAATATTTCAATGATGATGGTTTGAACAATAAAGGTTCAAAGAATGTGGCACATTGTTAAATTAGAGCAAAATAGATGGACAAAGAACTGAAATCAGATGCACTTTTATTGAATAGAAATGTGCCTTATAAAGGCGTTACAATAACAACTTGTAAAATACTTAGCCAAGAAAATCTGAACCATTAAATGACTAAGTAAACCAATAAGAAATAAACAAACTAATAATAGATTTCCTACATACTAGGAAGTATGGACAACTAATGACTTTACCAAGTCATTCAACAATCCCTCCCTTGAACTGGAAGTTGTAAACTATCAGTTTAAAAATTGCAACTTCGTTCTTCACATAGAAGTCTCTAAAGTGACGATACCCAATAATTTTCTTAGTTTCATAAATGTATCAAATTTGAGGGATTTGGTTAGAATATCAACAACCTGGTCTTCACTTCTGTAATAAACAACATCAATAACTCCTTCCTTTGTGAGCTCTCTCAAGTAGTGATATTTCATGTCAATATGTTTACTTCTCCTATGAAGAACAGGATTTTTGGAGACTTTGATTGCAGAAGTGCTATGACAATAAATCACTGTAGCTCCTTCTTGCTTAAAGCTTAGCTCCTCTAGCATTTTTCTTAACCAAATAGCTTGACAAGTACATGCAGTAGCAGCTACGAATTCAGCTTCAATAGTTGATAGAGTAACAATTGGTTGTTTTTTTGACGACCATGAGACAGCCCCTGATCCCAGCATAAAAGCATAGCCGAAAGTGCTCTTTCGATCGTCCAAATCACCAGCATAATCACTATCAGTGAACCTAATTAAATCTGACTTCTCTTCCTTTCTATAGAATAGCCCAAAATCAAGAGTACCCTTCAAATATCGAAGGATCCTTTTTGCAGCAAGAAAATGTGTTTCTGTGGACTTTCCATGTACCTACTAATAAGACTCACAACATGCATTATATTTGGTCTTGTTGCTGTTAAATACATCAAACTTCCTACAATTTGTTTGTAGAAAGTGTTATCAACCTTCTTTCCTTCAGGATTTTTCATAAGCTTCAACCCAACTTCTAACGATGTGGTCACAAAATTACAATTGCTCATCTGAAACCTGTCTAAAATATCTCATACATATTTCTTTGGAGAAATAAATACTCCATCACAAGATTGCACCACTTCTATGCCAATAAAATAATGCATAAGCCCAAGATCAATCATAGCAAATTTAAGCATCATAGACTTCTTAAAGCTTTCAAACATGGCCTTGTCATTTCCCGTATAAATCAAATCATCTACATATAAGCATACAATAAGCAATTTACCCCCTACTTTCTTTGTGTATAGAGTATGCTCATATGGGCATTTTTCAAAGCCTTCCTTATGAAAATAAGCATCTATACGACTATACCAAGCTCTAGGTGCTTGCTTTAGTCCATATAGAGCTTTTTTCAATTTATAGACTTTTTCTTCACTCCCAACTTTCACATAGCCAAGAGGTTGTTCAATAAGTACCTACTCCTATAACTCTCCATGAAGAAATGCTGACTTCACATCGAGTTGATAGATTAGCCATGATCTCTGAGTAGCTAATGCAAGCACTGATCTGATTGTATCATATTTTGCAACAGGAGCGAAAATCTCTTTGTAATCTACACCAAACTCTTGGCTATAACCTTTGACCACTAAGCACGCCTTGTATTTATCAACTTTGCCATCTTTTTTCAACTTTGTCTTGTAGACCCACTTGACACTAATTATTTTCTGCCCCTTTGGAAGATCTGTCAACTCCCAAGTGTCATTCCTTTCTATGGATGCAATTTCATCATCCATGGCCTTTTGCCATTTCTCTTCTTTTGCTGCTTCTTTGAAAGTCACAGGATCATAATCTGAAAATAAAGCAAAGTGTGTAAGTGGATCTTCAGTTTGCTTAATTCCGGTTACTTCATAATCAGACATCCATGCAGGTCTCCTTCGCAAGCATCCAGCTCTTTGTTCTTTATTTACCTCTACAACAAGTGGGCTTTGATCATTTTTAAGAATTTGATCATTTTCAGGAACATTGTGAGTGATGGTTATTTGCTGCCCATCCTCATTTGCATCAAAATTCACAGGAATTTGTTGTTGGACTGAGTTGCTACTCCATTGCTAAAACTTCTCTTCATCAAAAACAACATCACGACTTACAATGATCTTCTTAGTGTTTGGATTATATAGCTTATAAGCTTTAGACTGATCACTAACACCAAGAAAGATACATTTTTCTCCCTTGTCATCTAATTTTTTTCTTTTCTCATCCGGAATGTGAGCATATGCGAGGCAACCAAAAATTTTGAAATAATCAATTGTCGATGTTCGTCCGCTCCGTGCTTCCTCCGGTGTCATATTTTGAACAGAGAATGTGGGACTTCTATTCAAAATATGAATGCTCCAATTGATTGCTTCAGGCTAAAAACTCTTCGGAACTCCACCTTTTGACAAGATGCTCCGCACCATATTAAAGATTGTACGATTTTTCCTCTCGCATACACCATTTTGCTGAGGCGAGTAGGCTGCCGTCAGTTGCCTCTTGATTCTATGAGTTTCTCAAAAACTCATAAATTCCTTTGAGTTGTACTCTCCACCACGATTAGTGTGAAGTATTTTGATTGAGCTGCCACTTTCTTTCTCAACATTTGCTTTGAAATTTTTAAAGGCTGTAAGAGCTTTAAATTTCACCTAAAAGAAATACACCCACATCTTCCGACTGAAATCATCAATGAAAGTGATTACATATCTTTTACCTCCATTTAATGGTGGGTTAATTGGCCTGCAGATGTCGGAATGAACAAGCTCCAACTTTTTCTTTGCTCTCCATGATTTTCCTTGCGGAAATTGATTACGGTGTTGTTTACTAACAACGCAATCTTCACAAACTTCTACAGGGACTGAGATTTGAGGGAGACCTGTTACCATATTTTTCTACTGTAGAGTTTTTAGCCCTCCAAAATTTAGGTGACCATAGCAAAAATGTCAAAGCCAAGCTGCATCTTTCACATTTGCAGAGATACATGAAAAAGAAATGTTATGGAGATAAAGTGGAAACATTCGATTTGCTGTCATGTTGACTTGAGCAATTAAGCCCAACTTTCCATCTTGTATTCTACATACTCCATCTTTAATAACAATCTCATATCCCTTTTCTTGCAATTGGCCAATACTTAGTAGATTCGTCTTCAAATCTGGAACAAAAAGAACATTGGAGATTGTTTGAGCAGCACCACTTTTAGTCTGAATGACTACTTGTCCCTTTCCCATGACTGAGATCTTAGATTCATCTCCAAACTTTACATTATCCCTATAGGATTCATCTAAGATGGAGAAGGCAGCTTTGTCTCCACACATATGATTGTTATGGCCCGTGTCTAGGTACCACAAATTCTTGTTAGTTTCCTCCTTTGCATGACATACCATCAGTAAGGAAACTTCCTCTTCTTCATTCTCTACAAAATTAGATTTCTCACCATGCACCTTGTTCAAGTTAGTTCAACATTCTGATTGGTAATGACCATACCTATGACACCTGTAGCATTCAACATTGGATTTATCTACTGACTTTGATATGTGATTATTTGATTGATAACCCCCACTTCCTCTTCCTCTTCCTTGAGATTGATTATCTTGGTGCTAGTGTTGTTGATTTCCATGATCATTATTTCCTCTACCTCCACGACCACAGAATTGGCCACGACCTCTACCTCGTCCTCTATCGACTTTACTTAATGTAGATTGATTTTCCGTTGAAGCTTTTAAAGCTTGCTCCTCCTTTTCTTGTTGATTAATCTTCTGCTCATGAACTAATAAAGATCCTTGCAATTCATCAATTGAGAGATCATCAAGATCCTTTGATTCTTCAATGGAACATACCACATAATTAAATTTTGGGGTCATTAAGCGAAGAATTTTCTCTACAATAATCACATCCTCAATCTTTTCACCATGAACTCGCATCTTGTTGATGATCAACAATGTTTGTGAGAAGAAATCAGCCACAGACTCTCCTGACTTCATTCGATGTGTCTCAAATTCTGAGCGAAGTGCTTGAAGCTGATGCCTTTTTGCCTTCGATGATCCTTGAAATTTCTTCTTCATAGAATCCCAAATTTGCTTGCAAGTATCTTTGTGGAGAATAGTCTCCAAGATTGAATGATCAATAGCTTGAAACAGGTAGTTCTTTACTTTCAAATCTTTTAGTTTCAATGCTCATAACTCTGCCTATTGCGCATCTATGAGTGCTCGACCATCGTCAGGTTCTGCTACACCAGACTCAATGACATGCCAGTACTCTTTTGATCTCAAGAAATTCTCCATCAACATGCTCCAATGATCATAGTGACCGTCAAAGTGTGGTATGGAAGGCTGCACAAAATTTTCAGAAGCCATCTAAGAAAATACAAAGCTACTGCTCGGTTACTTTCTTTTTACACTTTTTCCACTCTCTTTTGCTACAACAAACTCTCTAATTCACTCCCTTACGTGTTTCACTTGAACCTCACGTGTTTAGCTCAACAAAATTAAGCTCTGATACCACTGTTAAACTAGAGTAGAATAGATGGACAAAGGACTGAAATCAGACGCACTTCTATTGAATAGAAATGTGCCTTATAAAGGCATTACAATAACAACTTGTAAAATACTTAGCCAATAAAATCTGAACCACTAAATGACTAAGTAAACCAATAAGAAATAAACAAACTAATAACAAATTTCCTACATACTAGGAAGTAGTGGACAACTAATGACTTTACCAAGTCATTCAACACACATGTTATATTATATTATTAAGTACTCACCTTGGACTCCTTTGCTCTTATTTATGTTTAACTTTGATGCTAGTTGTGCTCCTCATACTCTTAGACAATATCCTTATCCTTGTCTTTAGATTCTACATATTTGCATTTCAATTACACATCAATCACTTTCTTGTTATGACATTAGTTTAATTTATCTTAACTTATTAACACTTTTATCTTGTTCATTATAGTACAACTTATTACTTTTAAGGTAAAGACATACTATACATATACTTGTTACTAATTTTAACACTTTCCTTAATTCTTATCCAAATAGCCAAACGTATTCACTTAAGCAAAGATAATTCATTTCCTTCCAATTTCACATCTCAACTTCATAATAGTCAATTAAAATCAATTTAAACAATTTCCCATATTCAATGGAACTAATTCCACTTTCACCTTCTAATTCCATAAATGAACCTAATTCATTAAATTTTAGGAAAATCACTTCTATCAATTGAATTTTGAAACTAACATTATACAAATCATGTTGCACTATTCTTAAGCTTAATTCCCCTTTCAATTCCATGAATTCAAGTTTACTTCTCAAAATCTCCAATTTGTCCATAAACCCTAGAATTTGGGGAAACCATTAATTCGTCATCCAATCTTGAAATTGAATCTTGAAATTGATCATAAAATTATGAAATTAACATATTAAAAAGCCTATATCATCAATCAAACATGGAAAACAATTATTAAATCTTGAGCTTCCTCTTTTAACCTAAGTTATGTCTTCAAAATTTCAAGTATTGAAATAAGCTTCTATAATTCAATTTGACACTAATAAACTATTTTTCTCCATCCAAAATAACCATAGATATCTTCAAACATAATTTAGAACAATCCTTTACACCAAATCCAAAATAGGCTGAATCTAATGCTAATGTTCCCTTACATGTGCTTTTTACTTCCCTTACTTGTTTTCACTTGATATACCTCAAGTTATCAAGCCCAATCCCCATATACAATCAAAGAAAATGTAAAATAAATATTCCTAATTATACTTGCTTTTGGCCAAATCATATAGATGGAAGAAAAAGAAAGTTTTTACAACTATAACACCAAAGTCATGTTTAGAACACATAAAGGAAGAGATGAGCATAAACTCTTACCTTGGCAAGCCTTGTTTTGAATTGCTATGGTGGTGACACAAAATTTAGAGTCTATTTCTCTATTTGGGTGTGTTTTTGTGATAGGTTTTGCAAAAATGGAGAAAAATACTCATCTTATTGCTTATATATGAAAGATGGATGGTGTTGATTTAATCATCTCTAATCCAATGGCTATAACTTAATCACAATGGATGGCTATGATTTAATCAAGTGAATGGCTAGGATCTCATCTAGGTTGATCATGTTCATCATATGGTTTGGAAAGAACAAAAATGAATATAGACTTTGGTGTAAGAATGAACATAATAAAAAATGATGGTTTCTAAGTCAAAATTAAGGGCTAGCTTTTTCAACATCAAACTTAACCTTGGTTAACAATTCTTAACTCTAGTTAAATGTATGTTCATTCAACCATGGGCCTAATGGGCTAGCCAACCAAGTGGGTTTGAGCCTTTAGTGTTCAAAAGCTCATTAACAAGCCCATATATGCACATTTCAAACTTGGTAACTTAATACATTTTCCATTTCATTTCTTTCACTTCAATAGATATATTTCTATCTTCTAATATCACTACACCCTCTAGACATTGCTAGATAAATCTTATTCACTATATAGTGCACATTTTCTAGTCCTTCATTAGCATTGTTGAAGTATGTAAATCACATAGATTCACTTGGTCAAACTAAGTTTGACTTCTATTGTACCATTGTAACTTTGATTAAAATTAACTTCTCAGATCACTATTATCATCTCTTATTCATTTAGGAGATATTAATGTCCATTCACTAGAACTTTAGATTATCATATAGATTCACTTGGTCAAACTAAGTTTGACTTCTATTGTACCGTTATAACTTTGATTAAAATTAACTTCTCATATCACTATTATCATCTCTTAATGATTTAGGAGATCTTAATGCTCATTCACTAGCACTTTAGATTCACATTTCAAATAAATTATTAACATAGTCACATTCGGTCAAACTCAATTTGACTTTCATTTTATCATAAAAGTCGTTATCAAAATTGATTATATTATTTACTCATTGTCACGTTATTCATTTAAAATTTCTTCTTATGGTATTCTTACTCTAATAGGATAAGGAAACCTTGGGTAATAAATTAAAGGCTCTTAAGAATAACACATGTCAATTAATTGTTTATTTCACATTCAATATAAACCACGAATATGGTCTTATTAACAAAAGTCCATGCAAGTATGAAGATAAAAAGTGAATGTCAAGATAAAACTATGTAGTAATATATGGTGTGTGTCTACATATATACATGTAAGGGGGAAAAAAGAAGAAAAAAATGTAATAAAGATTAAGGAATCTACCTCTAGTTGAAAAGAGCCAAATTATAATTTATGAGCAGCAAAACGGGTGACCTGTGAAGTAGTTAAATATAGGAACATTTGAAATCTTTTAGTATAAATCAAGAAATCAAATTATTATATAAAAACATAAATTACGCATTAGAATATAATTAAATTGCAGTTGAAGCAAGTACCAAATTCAAATTTGAATGAATGCAAAAATTAAAATGTTCAGATATATATAAACAAACCCAACCCAAGAATTTGAGTTTTTAAGTGAATTTCTATACTTTTAGAGGGCCAAACATCCGTATTAATACTTCAAATCAAATCTCAAAGAAAAATCAATGATCATCAAACCTTATTCAATTCATTCAAAATAGAATAAGTCCAAAAAATTATAAAAAAATAAACATATATAAATCAAAACACAATGAAATTCAAACATGCATGAACTTTCTAAAAGTAGTGACCGCCACTGTCTCTTCTTGATATTGTTTTCCATCATCACAATTCACAACCCACCAATTCAGAAACAAAGATTTTAAATCTGAAGCAAAAAATAATAGCTACAAATTCTCAATTTTCTTTTCCTCATACTACTTTTTTTTTTTTTTAATATACCATTTTAAAAAAAATTCAATCAAGAAGTGGGCAAACAAACAAATTTTTATCTTGCATTAATATCCTTGTGAATTCTAATGAAATTGCAAAATCAAATCTTACTTAAGGGGGAAATAATTGCTTTACCTAAGAAGCAACTGAGAAGTTAGAAAATGCACCGCAAGCTGTATTGAGAAACTAACTCTAACTGAGAGAAACTAAAAGAGAGGCTTTGGAAATTAGTTAAAGTAAATCTGTAGAACCATGTCGACGATTTGGGCCACTGCAAATTGGTTAGTTGCCGACCGATTAGATGATTCTAAGTCTAGTTCTGAGCATGAGGCGAATGACAATCTTTTGATTCATTATGATGTTTAGGAAATGCAATGTCACACCCCACTTTGGAAGATGTGATAATCCTAGGACATGGGTAACCACAAAGGCACCAATAACCTATAAAACTCATACATATAACAAAACTCAATATAATATCAGTAACAAATACATTGACCCAAGATCACAATCTAAATACCAATCACACTTTCCACACTAGATTTATCATTAATTCTCATACTCATGGTTAGTCTCAGTTTACCGTTCAATTTACACATTAACATAATACTTATCAAATACTTTTGAGCATATCAAATACAATATTGCTATCTTACACACATAGAGCATCTAACGAATTTTAAACATATATTTGAATACAAATAATTATCAAAATTGAAACTATTATTTTGACTTAGTAATCCTCAAGGAAGAGTTGATGCTTGAGGAATCAACTTGCCACTATCCAATAGACTATTGAGAACGCTCAATTTTCACCTGCAAGACCTGGAGAGTGGAGAGGGGTAAGCTTCAGGGAAAGCTCAGTGAGCAAAGAATATCATCAATCTTTGGAAAATTTAAAATATAATTCTTTGATCATTTATTTATAATTCATGGACTTCAAATCTTTGTACTAATTCATTTATTGAGGAAAATTATATAAAATAAATCTCCATTTTCAACTAACTGTACATGTACGAAATTTTTTCAATCATAGAACTTTGGTTATTTTAATAAATCATATGAGATGTATTTTGGAATATTTAGAGATGTTTTACTTTATTAGTCTTTGAGGATTTTAAGGCATGTACAATATTTGGATTCTAACATGATATGATATAGACTAAGACTTGTAACAACTGGCATGAGAGGTATTAATACTTTTGGCAGTAAATAGACTATATTATATAAATTTTTATTTAAATTCAAGCAGTAACCCATAATTCTTATCTTCATTCAAATGTAATAATCTTTGGTAAAGGTAGAACATGTCTAAGTAGTTTTCAACACTAATGGTATATAAATAAGTGTTTTAAATTTATAAGATTATAAAGATTTCAAACTTTACCATATATGTTCACATTTTGAAATTTCATACTCTTTAGAAGTTAGATAAACTCAT
Organism: Reutealis trisperma; assembly: GCA_947687605.1. NCBI lineage: Eukaryota > Viridiplantae > Streptophyta > Magnoliopsida > Malpighiales > Euphorbiaceae > Reutealis > Reutealis trisperma. Next base: position 565,408 of record CANTUT010001115.1, read on the forward strand.
ACAATATAAATTTAATCTCTTTGAAACACAATACATCTTGGAATCTTCTCTATTTAATTCCAATTTGAACAACACTTGTGGCACATGGTTCTTGTCTTCTTTAAATTATCTCAAATTTTCGTATGACAAGAATGGTGTAATAATTCTCCATACATATGGTACACAAATAAACATTTAGAGCTATAAGGTTTTAGAAATATCGATTTATCATTTTATATAAATATATTTTGGAACTTCATATGCCTTAGAAATATATAAAATATATTTATATACTTTATATAAATATATTTTTATACGGAATATGTTTAATTTAAATATATGAATATAGACATTGAAATTTATTTATTATCTACATATAATTCCTTTTAAAAATTTCATAAATCATCATATAAAGTTTAAAATAATAATTCAATATATAAATCTTCAAAATTCAAATTTGATAAGAGTATTAAAATTTTTTTAATTTTAGACGAATACATAAATAAATAATTATCTTATTGTATCAATACACAAATTTTTTAAAAACATTTTACACTTAATAGGTTATAAAATCAATAATATAAAATTTCTAATATATTTTATATCCCAATGGAAAATATATAATTATATTTAAATCTTGCAACTCTCATAACAATCAAAGTGCAATTTCATAAAAACAATATAACGATATGATTTTTGAATATTTAAGTAAAATTCATATACGTACAAATAAAAGGAAGTTTCTGGAATTTAATAAATCTATAAATAATTAACTTTAATACCTATGACATATATATTAAACAATAAACTGTAGCCAAATAATTTATATTATATAATGATACATATTATTGAGATATTTAAAATAGAATTTCATAAAATTAACTATTGATACTCATATAAGAAACATATATTAATTGTATGGAAGTCTACATATTTATAATTTAAACATTTTCATTAAATAAATATGTCATTAAATAAATTATATATTATTGGTGCTTTGTATATATTTAAAGACATTAAATATATATATAATGCATAGAATTCTTTGCATATATTATTGAAAATCTTTGTATATTTAAAAACATTAAAAACAGACAATAAAAATAACAAGGAAATATATATATATATATATATATATATATATATATATATATATATATATATATATATATATATATATATATATATATATATATATATATATATATATATATATATATATATATATATATATACTTTTTATTTCAAGGGAGTCAATATTCAAACATATAATCACTTCCATTGGAATGGATCTTCCATTGCTATAGTGTCAATTGGTCATTTCACTTTTAGATTACATTTGGTAAATAGGGTGACAACATTCCTAAATCTTATAATCAACTTGATTGGGTATCAATGAACAAGAATTTCAATATGTTTGAGTTACAATACCATTAACGCCAACAGAGACCATTCATTAAATTAAGGTAGGGGCTCTTTTGAGCATACCCAAAGCAGAGGCTCTTAATATGAGTATGCTCCTATATAGTTGGGGTAAAGGCTGTTTGTGGCATACCCGAAGCAGAAAGTTCCCTTATATTTGGGGTAGAGGTGCTTTGGCATACTCGAGGCAGAGGTTCATTTTAGAACATACCCCTATATCACTATACATAATTTGATTCTTGTATGCACATAGTCTGATGTCTTACCCACATTAAATGGGGATCTTTGTGTTAAGGTTAATCCTTGATAAAAATGGGAAATTGGAATTTCAATAATTTTCAAGGTTCAAATGGCTCATTTGAGTTCAAGGTTCACATATATTTTCTGGAAAATTTTTCAGGTGCTGTTAGGAAGGAGTTTCTTTCGGTAGCACTTAAAACATATATAAGATCCTTTCGGTATTTAGGGCTCAACAATTTAACAATAATGATATTACTAATAATTATACATATAATTCCTCTTTAGGAAGGATATTAACTATTAGATTAATCTTACATATAGTTTCCCATATTTTAACTTACTTATTTAACCATAAGAACTTTTACATAGTTACAATTTAGATATAATTTCATATATATAAGTAGGATGCTTATACATAACTTTGACTATTTTTAGTAACTTTTCAATTATTTTCATAAAGCATTGGAATTTTCCTTAATTAATACATTGATAATATACATGTATATTTTTAACATTTTATAATAGGGCCTTTGATATCATATTTATTGGAACATCAATTAAATTTATAAATTTTTAGGAAATCAATAAAAATCAATTATAATATATATTAACATTTAACAATTTATTACTTATCAATAAACAATGGAATTTGATATTATCATAAACATGCCTCCTAATTTAACAATAACAATGTTTTATTAACTTTAAATATTTCAAATTTAAACATAACATTATGTACTCTTCACTTACTTGGACTGTCGATTGCAATCTAACTAAATATTCCCTTTTGCCAATTATCCTTTAAATTTTCCTTTAAAATACTTCTAGGAACATAATATCATTTATTAGATATTATACTATTTGTTTCTTATTTATCTTTAAATTATCTACTAAAAATTCGGCAGCATCTCTTCTAAATTAAGATTAACTCCATATTACTATAAATCCAATTTATCAACAATAACACAATTAATTGGTCCAATGCACTAATCCCATTTGCCAATTTCATTCCTCATTATCAAAATAATATTCAACCAATTCAATTCAATCAATTTCTATATCAACATCTCACTTCAATCTTTCAATTAATCACTAAGAATACTCATTGATCATACAAATAACAATTATCTCAATTTAATTATCCAATTTAACTAATTAATTGCAATAAACTATTTACCTAAATTATCACAAATGAATTCATAATTCAACATCTATATGCAATTTGGAGTTGAGATTTATACCAAATGACACGTTTAATGAGTTGAAGCTACTGTCCGAAATCGTCAATTTCAGGGTCACTAGAATCCAATCACTGAAAAATTCCAACGATGACCGAATTGTGATACGAGAATACCAATGGTTAGCTTATAACTTAAGGAGTCCAAATATTCCCTTCACTTTTTGTAATTCACCGGAGGTCACTATAAATTCTATCCGGCAGCTGCAAGAGTTATCGGATTTCGATCAAAAATAAAAGTTATCCAAAATTAGAAATGATATACTTAATCAAAGTTGGAATCACGAGGAGTTCAACCATACAATTTCCTTAGAAACGGAGATTGAAAAATGGTTGAAAATCAATCTAGAAGATTTCTGTCGGTGGTCCTTTGGATGGAGCATGCGCTGCTGTCCCATGGCGGTTGGCAACAAGCTTGGTGTTGTTCGAAAGCTAGGAGGGTGAGCTTCCTCCCTGGCTGACACTTATCAATTGGCGACGGGTGGACGATGGTGAACGAAGCTATAGTCAATACTCTCTCTCTCTCTCTCTCTCTCTCTCTCTCTCTCTGTTCGACTCCCTCTCTGTCTATTCTATTTCTTTTTCTTTTCTTTTGCCCGTGTAGGGGTGTTCAGGTTTTAAATCTCTCTTCTTTTTTTTTTTTTTTAATGTCTATTATATATATATATATATATATATATATATATATATATATATATATATATATATATATATACACTAATAATAATAATAATATTTAGTTACATAATTTTTAACTAAAATATTAATTTCACATAATCCCTATTATTATTCAACAATTATGATATAAATCATAATATACAATTTCAAATATTAATTACATAAATTTCTATATTTTACAATAAAATTTTAATTTCCTTAATTTAAACTTTCTCATTTAGATAAATAATAAATTTAAAATTCAATACTTCATTTAACAAAATGTTCTCTTAAAAATATTAGTATAATAAAATAATAATTTAATATCATTTCAAGTGTCAATATAAAATGTAATAAATAAATTGTTCCAAATATCAATATTAAATTAAAAATAATTCACTATTATATATACTCATATAACAATATTAATAAATCATATATATAATATTAAATATCAATAAAAATTTACTTTATCAATATCAATAAAATAATATAATTAAATATTAATATTAATATCAATATTCAAATGTAAATTCATAAATATATATAAATTTGAATGTCAATATAATTATAACAATAAGGAAAATATTTTCATATAAAATTATTATTTAAAACATTTAAATCCAAATTATTTGAATATTTAAAAATATTCATTTAGTAATATATGAGGTTATCCTCCTCTATAATAAATTCAGTTTTCATAATACTTGCATCTCGATCATTAAGATCTTTGTAAATCAAAATTTATTTATCAATTGCTTAACAATTTATCATATAAAAACATGAAAAATTCACACGTAAACACAAAACATTTAAACTTAATTCACATATTCATCGCTAACTTTGGCATGTATTATGATACTAATCAGATATCTTCACATATACTTCTGTACATATGTCCTGTATCGGGTTGAGATATTGCATGCAAGATATTGTGGACTGCTTGGGTCATGATGCGAACAAGGCTAAGTCTCGGCATGTTGATAAGAGTAATAGCGAACCAGTGCAACATGAGTTACAGGGAGTTGAGGTTAATGGTACTAACTCTCCTATTAATAAGTCTCCTCCAATTGTGACTTCGGGTTTGCTTCAGTAGCAAGTAGCAACCTTAAAAACCCATTCACCTAATGAAGATGCTCATAATTCAATGCAAGAGGAATTCACTTTGGTTTCTCAATCATGGGCTAATAAGGTGCAAGCTCATGGTGCGTCTGAATGGCAATAGGTCAGTAGTAAGAAATCTACTTCCAAGTGTAACAACCCGCACCTATCCTAGAAATTTTTGTGATAATTTGCTTGATTTAGAACTATTATGGTTAAGTGTGTGCTTTTGTGAAAATTAGTAATTTATGTGTTGATGAGCATGTGGCATATTAAATTAATTTTAATATGCATAATATGAGTTGTTATTGTGAAATAAATGATTTACATGAAGTGCATTTGCATAAAAGAATTTATTTTAAATAAAATGAATTTTTATGCATAAAGACAATTTTTAAGTATAAAATGATTTTATGAGTATTTTAAAATAATTCTAAAAAAAAATATTTTGGGGGAAATATTATAGAAATAATAAGAAAAATATTCTTTTTATTTTTAATTATAATTAGCCCAAAATTTAAATAAAAAGCCTAAATACCCAAAAGCCCATTATACTAAAATCCTTCTAACCTAGTTCATTAAGGGTATTAGTAGAAATTGCACCCAAACCCTAATATATATTGTAAAATTTGGCTAGCCTAGGGTTCCAGCAGCCATCACTTTATTTTTTTTGTATCTTGGTAGAAAAATTCTCTCAAAATATTTCTCTCAACCAGAATTGAGAAAACACCTTTCAGTTTCGTAATTTCTTGACAGTAATCATAAGTTTTTCTTTTCTCTCAATTTCTAAACTAACTTCTATGAAATAAATTATGGGAAAATTATTTTGATACTGGTTGATTACTGATTTTTATAGATTCAATTCTATTTGGGTGAGTTTTTGGGAGAGAAAATCTATTTTCTACCGAAAACACAAATCTTTCCGTGAGATTTTTCCAAAGGTGAATTCTATAACTTAAAATCACAATTTTTATGCATAAACATCACTAGAGGGGGAAATTTATGAATTATTATTTTCTAAACTGATTTTTGATTTGTTTTGATGAAAAATATTGGATTAAATTATATTTCTGCATATTTCTGTGATGACCAAAAAGTTTCGAAAAATAAAAGATTTCAAGGTTTTTGTGCTAGAACTTAGAAGTTAGAAAATTCTATCATTAAATTAATATGCGGCTGCTGATTTTTGTGAGAAAGAATTCTAATTTGATATTTGTTTTGTTCAGATGAAAAATAATGATTTGAATCATGTGTCAGTATATTGCTGTAATGAATGAAAAGCGTGGAAAGCGTAAAAACTCATGATTTTCACCTAAGTCTTAAAACTTGGAATTTTTTTTCTATAAATATTATCTATGGCTTCCAAATCATGCATGGACATGTTTTAAATGGATATTTACTATGATTGAATGAAAAATAATGGTTTAAATAACCTGTTTACATATTTCTGAAATGACCAAAAAATACCGAAAACAAGAAAACTCATGGTTTTGTACCCTATAACCCAAAAGTTGAATTTTCATATATAAGCAATACTATGTGTGGCTAATTCATGTGAATTAAAATTCTAAAATGATTTTTGTTGTGTTTACATGAAAAATCTTGGTTCAAACCATGTTTTTACATATTACTGAAATAGACGGAAAGTGTAAAAAGAAAGAGAATTTAGTTTTTTCCTTTTGGTGATGCATTCGGCCTACATTAATATTTTTGTCCCAATGTCTATAATTTTTATGTGATATTTTCTTATGATTATTGACATGCGTAATGAAAGATAAAATTGTATGTTAGTTGAAGGTATGACCCTAGATAAGCTTAAAGGCATTTTGGTATACTTAAGGTATCTTAACCTTATAATGTGATTAGAATGTAAATGTGATTAGGAAATTTGGAACTAGATGTTATGATGACTTGATGATGAACACATGGTTATGAGTTGATGAAGTGACAATTAAATAAAAAGGATCATAAGAGTTAAGCATGACACTTAAAAGGTTAATTGTTAAGTTGACATGTATGGAAGTGTAAAGTGTATTAAGATGATTGTTAAAGTGAATTGATATTGAGGTAATAGTATTGTGATGACCTTAGAAAGGTATTGACATGATTGTAATGTGTTTTCATGTGAGTCTATAAGGCCTAAGTGTGCAAGACTTTTAAAGTCAATGTGTTATGTACTGTGAGGCCTCGCCCGAGCACCGGTCTGATCCGTAGTGGGATCGAAAATGCTCTTCGGGAGAAACTTCATGATTGGAACTCGTTGTGAGTTCGAAAAATTGATTTTTGTATTTTGAAAGTTGAAAAGTAAGTCGCCACTTTAATTTATTTATTTTAATTGGGAAAATTAAAGAAAACCCAACATGATTGACTCCAAAAATAATTTGATTTATCCCAATGGAAAAAATGCACCAATCCGCAAGTGACCAAGGAGGGCTCGGGGATAAGGTTTTGGTAATTACGCAATTAAGAAAATATAATTTTCTTCAGTTTGGCTAAAATTGTAAAATAACTCTTAAAAAATGAATTTTTGTATATGTATGAATAGGAATATAATGATGAATGAGCAGATATATATATATATATATATATATATATATATATCTGCTCATTCATCATTATATTCCTATTCATACATATACAAAAATTCATTTTTTAAGAGTTATTTTACAATTTTAGCCAAACTGAAGAAAATTATATTTTCTTAATTGCGTAATTACCAAAACCTTATCCCCGAGCCCTCCTTGGTCACTTGCGGATTGGTGCATTTTTTCCATTGGGATAAATCAAATTATTTTTGGAGTCAATCATGTTGGGTTTTCTTTAATTTTCCCAATTAAAATAAATAAATTAAAGTGGCGACTATATATATATATATATATATATATATATATATATATATGATGTGATGGAATGACAATAATAAGTAAATAGGCAAGATAAATCCTACTTAATTATTATAATATCAAAACAAATGAAATAAAGGGGATCTTTCCTCTAGCCCTTATGAGTACTAGGAAAAGCACACATTTCCCAACTAAACCAATAAAATTATAAACAAAAGATTAATGGGAATAAATCAAAATAAAAGGAAAAAAATATTGATAAAAAAGATTTTGGAGTTGATGCCCTTCAGCATGGCAGCCTGCGTATCCTATTGAATAGGAATCAAATCCCACGCAGTTCTCCCTTCTTGCAAAGGAGGGGTTTTAAAAATGTGTTGGTTTGCTTATTAACTTAATTCTGATTCTTAAATTAATAAGTTTTTAGATCTTTTCAGCTTTAGACCTAAAGAGAATTCTAGATCTGAATTTAGAATTTTTTAAAATAGGAAATGGATTATACCTTTGCTTTTCTTGGCTTTCGAACGAATGGAACTAGTTTGACTCCGAATCTCAACTCTACCTTGAATTCAAAGGAAGCTTGGAATCTAGATCTAGAAGCAACAAGTATGTGAGTATACAAAAGAAAATATGCTTTGAAATGTATCACAACTGCTTTGAAATCTCTCAAATTGCTTTAAAATGCCTTGGAAGTCATGCCAAATGAGGCTGGAGGAGGCTTCTATTTATAGAGCTGCCAAAGGGAAATTCAGCGGTACGGACAGCGGCGCCGGCGGCATGGGCAGCACTGCAAACGCACCGGCAGTCAGGGCAGCACGGCAGGTGTGCCACCTGGCCGCCGGCACCAATTAGGTGCTACCTGTGGGGACACGGTAGGAGTGCCACCGTGCCAGCGGCACCAAGTGTGTGCCTCCTTTTGGGCAGCACAGTAAGCGTGCCTTCCAGACGATAGCATGCCACTTTGTGCGATTCGACCTGTTTCTGTCCGTTTCGGGCCCATTTTAATTTCGATTCGAGCTCGGTTTGATCCTTTGGGTTCGTAACTGAAAGACGGTCGACTAGAGGAGGAAAGATTTAGGAAATTTATTTTTCTACGGGGTGCTGCCCCCTTGACCCCTGCCTACTAATCGGCTAGCGGGACTGCCGTATGCGTAGTGCCCTATTCTTAGTAGGTGTCAAGCTGCAGCCGAATCAGAAGGTGCAAATTTGAGGGTTCACATGTACAAGTGATGAGTACACCATATGTAAACTCTAAGTGTATGTGTATGCTATATGTGCATAGGGTAGTTATAGGATAAAAGCATCATGAGTAAATAAATACTAAGTATTAAACTAAATATTATGTTAGAGTTTGAGGAGCTTTAGAAGTGCAAAGGGACTACGTATACTAGAAGCAAAGGAACCCCAAGGTGAGTAAACACTGTGTTCATGTTATAAGTGTGAACAACATTATGTTGTGTTATAAGAATGTGATATATTGTTATGTAAGCCTTTGCGATCTTTGAAACCGAAGTTCCTTTTAGCCTAGAATTTAATTAAGTAATTTCTTTGTAAAGCTTGGGTTGCCAAAGGACATTTGGTCCAAAACTATTTTGTTTATCCAATGAGAATTTCTCGTGATTATCACCCTAACTTATATTCTTTATAGAACTACACTATTATTGTATCTTTTTTTCAAAAGTTAAACCACTATTGTTATTGGGATACATGTTATTGTTCCCTCATGTGATATTGTTAATTGTGATTACCATTAGCTCTAGCTATGGTACTTTTAACCCTTTATGCAGAATCCTCATGCCAATGTAGGTAATCTTCAGAACCTGTGCACAGAGTCTTAACCCGATGGATAGGGGTAGTGTATCCACCTCAGTTAGAAAGGGGCGGTTCTAGTTATGGAGCCTAATCAGCTTCATGCCTTGTAAGTGATAGAATTTGAAATTTGTTATCAGGCTACCTCTCCTTAATATGTTCGAGTGATAGAGTAATAGCCTTCACTCACTATGTGTTATAAGTGTAATTTCTGCAAACTTGCCAAATTGAACCCTTGCTGAATTGCAACTTGATTCATGAATTATAAGTCATGAACTATGTGTTTAATTTTCAAAGGAATATGTGATAATGTATGTGCTTTATCGTTTACTCATTGAGATCATCTATCGCACCCATTTTCCTTGTGTGGTTCCAGGTGAGCAAATGTGAGGAGGCAAGGTGATGGCTCAAGCATTCTACTTCACTTGGGGGAATCCTTGTCCAAGTCATTAATAATACCATTTTATGAAGTTTTGTCATTAGATGCTTTAGGAATATTGATTGATACTCATTTGAGATATATTATTTTCCTGATGGATTTTATGTGTAATGTTTAATTATAGACTTCTGCAATTAAAGGTATTCATCTAAATGTTTTAAATGAGTTATTGTAAGAGGTTTGGTATGATCCTAGGCATGATTTATTTATGTGTAAGTGGGTTCTACGAGCGTGGGTGACCTTATGTCTCCCCATGTCCTAGGATCATCATATCTCTAAGGTTGGGATGTGACACCAAGCTTTAAGTTGCATCTTCTTTGCCTAAATAGGTGCCAAAATCGACCTTTGAAGCTTGACTTATGAATTATTTATTCTAGAATTGTATAGGGATTGGTAATGCCTCCACTCTTCATACCCTTTAAGACCATTATAAGTTATGCAAGGCTAATGTTTTATGCTTAGTTAAGCCCAAGGTTTCTTTTGATTCTATTCCTAATCATTTTTGGCATTTGATTAGTATGCAATTAATTTTTCTTCTCTGCCCTTTATATGGAATTTTGTTGCAGATAGTTTTGGTGATCCAGTTTCTCTTAAGGTTGGATCTCAACAGGTAACCATGGATTTTAATCTTCATCTTTACAGTGGGTTAGTTTTGTTTATGCTAAAACTCTTGTCTATAACTAGCGATGGCTATGTGATAAATTTATATTTGACTATATTTTATCCCTTGTTCTTATTTGGTTTTATCATTAAATCGAGTTTAATTTGTTTGTTAAGTGGTCTATCAGAGCATTTTGAGTGTTTTAGTTGATTTGGAGGTCATGAATCAATTTGTCTAGAAATTGCAAAGCTAAGGAGCGAATTCAACAAATTTTAGGCAAGGACTTAAAGACACAATAGGCAACATGCATATTAGCATGGGAAAGTTGAGCCATTCTACCCCTGTACTTAGATGTGTTACAGTCGATGTTGAAGAGTTGATTTTTGTAAAAAAAAAAAAAGACTTATACATGCCTAGCAACATGGGTATATCCCAGACTGTATAGACAATGTTTACATATTTAAAAGACAATTCAAAGAGAAAAAAAAGGGGGGCCTGATATTTTCAGAGAGTTTGACTTCAAGAGAACTTTTTGAGAAGAATGGAAGAGTTGACAGCCAAAATCAAGAGGGAAGAGTGAGATTAGAGTGGATTCGAAGTGGGTGATTCAAGATTGAAGAGAAGATTTTTAAGAACTTTTCTATAGATCATTTGAATGATTATTCTTTTCTTTTTTGTTCATTATTCTTCCAATTTACCATGAACTAAACTCTTTTTATCTAGATGGAATGAACCCTAGTTTGGATTGTATGGATTGAATGATTGAATTTTTAATCAAATCATCCCTAGTTTGAGTTATATTCATGATTTATACTGATAAAATCTGATTGACAATTGCTAGCTTGTTGATTTGATATCTGATTTCTTACTAAGGAGTAGAGATACCCTTTTGATTTGATCACTCATGAATATTAGGGATTGTTTGGGACTCTAGAGATAGGTTTACAAATCCTTTAGCCTTTTTAAATCCTTTATCTTTATGCTTTGCCTAACCTATTAAATAAGAAGAGATTCTATTTAATTTGCTTAGGAAAAAGGGGATTAATTCACTTGAGAAAGGTTTAATTCTACTTTTAGGATGCTAACTTGATTCATTATTTGATTTGATTAATTCCTGTTCAATGAAATACATGAGGAGCTAGGGGGAGTTCCTTTCTATATAATCTATTCAATGATTCTTTTCTATTGATTTGATTTATTTTCTACATTTAGTTAATTTAGTTTAATTGTTAATTTATTTTAATTCTAGCTTCCTTGAAATTCGATTCACTAGACAATAGTTAACATTTGAGCTAATACTTATATAGTTTCCCTGTGGGATCGACCTCTTATGTGCTATACTTCTTGAATGATAAGTACACTTGCCTATAATTAAGTTACAACAGACTTAGAATTTATTTAACCTAGTGGAAGTCTAAATTCAGACCATCATTATAGGCTAATTTACAAGACTTAATTACTTCTTCACTAAATTTTTGGTTTGTTATGGGAGATTTTAATGTTGTTTTTTGTGCATATGAGAAACTTGGTGGACACTTACAAAGTGTATCTTCTTGTCAGGATTTTTTATTAGCATGTGATGATTGTAATCTTTCTTGTTTAGAAACCAAAGGAAGCAAATATACTTGGGCAAATGATCGACATAATTCTGTGCATATTAAGTTTTTCCTTGAGAGAGCATTTTGCAGTTCTCCTTATCATTAGTTTTGGAGTATTATTTTGTACTCGACTTTGACTAGGCATAACTTAGATCATAACCTACTTTTGCTCTCCTGTAAACTTGGTACCACTCAACAAGTTGCACCTTTTTTGGTTTTGAGAAATGTGACTTTTGCATCCCTCCTTTATGGATCTTGTTAAGAATTGTTAGGTGAGCTATTCTTCTTCTGCTCATCCAATGGGCTCTCTTCAATCCAAATTTAAACTTTTATGGAAAGATCTTCATAAATGTAATTAGAGTGTTTATGGCAATTTGAATGATCGTACCTCAGTAGCAAAGGCATCCTTAAAAAACATTCAGAATTGTATTACAAATGAGGGGATTTCTGATCAGCTTCATTCATATGAACTTCAAGCTCACAAAGAGCTAGATTCTCTCATTCTTTAGCAAGAGATTTTATTTTGTGAGCAAAGTTGGGTTAAATGGCTTAACTATGAAGATCGCAACTCTAATTTTTTCAAGCTTATTTGATAGTGAAAAGAACTACTGCAAGGCTTCACTCATTAGAAATTAATGGGGTTTTAACTGATGAGGGTTCTCTAATAGATCAACATGTCATTAATTATTATAACTCTCTTTTTGTTGTCGTTCCTTCAGCTGGTAATCCAGATACTTCTTAATCTCATATATAATTCCTTGCTTAGTTTTAGATGCTGATATCTCAAATATAATTCCTTGCTTAGTTTCAAATGTTAACAATGATAGCCTTGTTCGAATGCCTTGCAATGATGAAATTCATTCTACTATGATGTCTATGGATGCTTCTAGTGCTCTACTCCTTGACGGCTTCACCGACGATTTTTTCCAAAAATATTGGAATATTGTTGGCTCTTAAGTCATTTCAGTGGTGCAACATTTCTTTGCTATAGGTGAGCTCTTCACAGGTCTCAATGCTAGTCTTATGGTGTTAATTCCTAAGGTTCCTCAAGCTATTGCAATTGATAAGTTTCATGCTATTGCTTTCAGTAACTTTATTTTTAAGATTATTTCAAAGCTATTGGCTACTCATTTAGGATTGATTGCTTCTAAAATTTTATCTAATTAGCAATTTGATTTTATTAAGGGATGAATTATTGAGGATTGTGTTGTTGGTGCTTCAAAATGTGTTAATTTGCTAAATATAATCATCAATATAACATAGGTGTTAAAATTGACATCATAAAGGCTTTTGATTCTTTAAGCAAGGATTTTATTATAGCTATGCATTATGCTTTTAGTTTTCATGAAGTTTTTTGCTTCTTGGTTCGATCCATCCTAAGCTCAGATTGTGATGTTGGCTTTTATACTTCCACCATGTTAAATAAACTCTAAGTTTATTTTACCCTAGTTACAGGCAAGTGTACCTATCATTTATATAGTATAGCACAAAAGAGATCAATCCCATAGGGAAACTATATAAGGATTAGCTCAAATGTTAACTATTGTTTAGTGAATCAAATTCCAAGGAAACTATAATTAAAATAAATTAAAGATTAAACTAAATTAACTAAGTGCGGAAGATTAACAAAATCAATAGAAAAGAATCAATGAGTTAATTATCTAGATAAAAACTCCCCCTAGGTCCTCATGCATTTCATGAAATACGGAATCAATCAAATCAAATAATGAATCAAGTTGGCAATCTAAAAAGTAGAATTAAACCTTTCTCAAGTGAATTAATCCCCTTTTCCCTAAGCAAATTAAATAGAATCTCTTTTTATGCAATAGGTTAAGCAAAGCCTGTAGATCATAAAGTTAAAAGCCAAAGGATTTTGTAAACCTATGTCTAGTGTCCTAAGCAATCCTCAATATTCATGAGTGATCAAATCAAATCAAGGGTATCCTTACTCCTTAATAAGAAATTAGGTATCAAATCAACAAGCTAGCAATTGTTAATAAGACTTTATCAATACATATATCATGAATATAACTCAAACCAGGGATGATTTGATTAAAAATCCAATCATTTAATCCATACAATCAGAACTAGGGTTCATCCCATCTAGATAAAAAGAGTTTAGTTCATGGTAAATTGGAAGAATAATGAACAAGAAAGAAGAGAATGATAAATAAAATAATCCATAGATAAGTTCTTAAAATCACCCACTTTGAATCCACTCCAATCTCGTTCTTTTCTCTTGATTTTGGCTGTGAACTCTTCTTTTCTTCTTAAAAAGTTCTCCTGAAGTAAAACTCTCTGAAAAGATTAGACTCCCCCTTTTTTTTTCTCTTTAAATCGTCTTTTATAGATGTAACAATCATTTACATGGTCTGGGACATGCCCATGTTGCTAGGCATGTAGGTGTCTATCTCTTTACAAAAATCAACTCTTTTACATAGGCTGCAATAGACCCAGGTACACAAGCAGGATGGTTCAACACGCTCGTGCTCCTGGGCATGTTGCCTATTGTGTCTTTAAGTCCTCACCCAAAATTTGGCGAATTCGCTCCTTAGCTTTTCAATTTCCAAAAAAATTGATCCGTGGCTTCCAAATTAGCTAAAATACTCAAAATTCCCTGATAAACCATTTAACAAACAAATTAAAAGCCATTTAATGACAAAACAAAGTAAGAACAAGGGATAAAATCTAATCAAATATGCATTTATCAGCTTGTGTATCTATTTTACATCTAGATGATCCTAAAGGTTTTTTTTAGGTGCTCCCGTGGAGTTTGTTAAGGTGATCCTTTGTCCCCCTTTTTTTTTTTTTTTTTTTTTTTTTTTTTTTGCATTGTAGAGGATTTCTTAAGCCCTTTTTTTTTTTTTAATTAAAAATGGTAGATGATGGCATTTTTTACCCCATTTAGACTAAGAGGTGTGTTGCTCCAAGTCATTTCATTTTTGCTGATAATTTACTTATATTTGGTAAAGCCTCTAAGTAGAATTTTGAAGCTCTAAAAAAACTATTCCGCATTTATGGTGATCTCTCTAGTTAAGAGGTGAGTTGGGAGAAACTTGAAGTTTTTTTTAGTGATGCCATTTTGACTAGATGTAAAAGCTTTATTAGAGAAACTGTTAATAGGCAATGGGGTTCTCTGCCTTTTGTTTACTTAGGAATTCCTTTGTTTTAAGGGGCTCCTCAAAGGAAATTTTTATGTTGTATAGTAGATAGGATTTTGGCAAAATTCTCAAGCTGGAAAGGTCAGTTACTTTCTATGGCTGGGCGGCTAACATTGGTTTATTCTGTTATATTTAGGTCATTTATTCATTCTTTTATGGTGTATAAGTGGCCACACAGTCTTCTAATCTCTATTGAGATAGCTATTCATAACTTCATTTTGTCTAGAAATATTATAATTAGAAAGCCTATTATGGTAGCTTGGTCAATTTGTTGCGGACCTATTGTGAATGGTGGCTTGGGAGTAAAGAAGCTAGCTCCTTTAAATGATTCTCTTCTGTCATATCCCAACATTTGAGATATGACGGTCCTAGAACATGGAAAGGCATAAGATCACCCACGCCTATATAACTCACTCATGCACTGTTAAACTCTACCTAGGATCATAGAAAAATCACATGCATAAACTTGAATAACTAATAACAAAAACAATACTTAACTAGCGGAAGAATAGTTTAAAAATACTTTAAATACAATCCATATGAAAAGAACATTTAAGACTTCAAATAAATCATCAAATGAATAATGTTCCAAAAATAAAACTCTCGAAGCATCTAAGAGTGACTCTCCATATCATAGCAAGTAAATTGACTTGGATAAGGAAATCCCCCAAGTGGAGTAGATTGCTTGAGCTATCACCTTACCTCCTCATAATGTTCACTTGAAACTACACAAGGAAAGGGGTGAGATAGATGATCTCAATGAGTAAACAATATAACTTATACAATAACACATATCCCTTAGAAGGGTTGATAGTTCATAGGTCATGGCTCATAGTTCATAATTCATAGTTCATAGCTTGCAATTTAACAAGGTTTACAGAAATCAAACTTGTAACTTGTAACTTGTAGAGTGATGGTTGTTGCCTTATTCATTCAAGCATGAATGGGAGAGGTGGCCTCATACCAAATTCCAATTCCCAACTTGTAAAGAAGCGTGAAGCTTATCAGGCTCCACGGCTAGAACCACCCCTTCTAGCTGAGGTGGATATTATGCCCTTACCCATCGAGTTAAGACCATATGCATAGATTATGATGATTTCCTACATCAGCATGAGAATTTCTGCATATAAGGGTTCATAGGTACCATAGTCAGAGCTAATGGCAATCACTTATAACATAAGCATGGAAGAATGCAAACACATGTATAATAGTAGCAATAGAAGTTTAGCTTATTGAACAAAAGACAACAACAGTGTGGTTATAGAAAGAAAGTTGGGTAAAGCAATAAACACAAAGACTCTTTTCTTATTAATGAATGATCAATAATAGTTTCAGACCAATTGTCCTTTGGCAACCCAAGTTTAACAAAGAAATCATATAATCATAATTTATGATAGAAAGGAACTCAGGTTTCAAGAATCTTAAAGGTTCACACATCATGATAACTTGTACTTGTAACATAAACATAATGTTTACTCAACTTGAGGTTTCTTAGCTCTTAATCTCGTAGCCCTTACACTTCTCATACTTCCTAATCTTTAACATAGCATTAGAATTCAATACTTAGCATTGGCTTAACATCATGCTATCCTATCCTATAGTTACCCCATGCTCATATATTATTTACATATACTTAGAGTTGCACTTAGAAGTGTACTCATCACATGTACATAACACGTTGACTTTATAAGTCTTGCATACTTTGCCTTCTTAAGCTTAAATGAATTCACATAATAGTTCATATCAAGACTTTTCCAAAGCCAAACACAATAAATCATTATCTTAATATCAATTTAATTTAACATCTAACTTGATACACTTAATACTTTCCATACATATTAACTTAACTAATAAACCTTAAAGAGTCATGCTTGTCTCCTTTGGACTGAATCATATAATCAATCCTATAGGAAAAATATGATCATTAATTCACAATTAACATATCATAATACTCAATTCACATAGTACTTAACTATTTATACATATTAGCTAAGCATGTCAATTAAGGTTTAGGAAACTCTAAGCAAGGCCGAACCATTCAAGGAGTTTCCTAGAGTTACTCCTTCAATCATCATGCAATTAAATCATATACCATTCATATACACATGTTCACAATCAATAAAATATACCTTACAAAAATTATAGGCCTTGGGATCAAAATCCCATTATAGGCCAAACCTATATTACCATGGAAACCATAGTTTTTTCTTGATTTTCATATTTTTTGATCATTACAGTAATACGTAAACACATGATTTTGTGAACCCTTAATTTTTCACCCTTATCATTCAGCCGTAGCTTGACACCTACTAAAATTAGTGCATTATGCAAAGCTAGTACAGCAGTCCCTCTAGCAAGTTAGCGGACAGGGGTCAAGGGGGTAGCGCCTCCAGAGTAAAAAATGGACTTTTAGTCACATTAGTGCGAGGATACTTAATTTTTTAGACTTTGACACTTTTTTCACCTAGACCGAACCTTCTGTACCAAACATTATTTTTCTAAAATTGACTAAATTTTCTCTCATATTGACTGTCCAACTGTTCTAAAATTAATTTTGAACCTATCGACACTGGCCGATAATTTTTTTGAGCTCTAAAACTCCCAAAAAATGACTTGGGCCTAAAAACGGATTGAAAAAGTGCCTACAAAAGTGGGCTGAGTTATGGCAAGTCTAAAATAGCTCAGTGGTGTGGATCTGCGCCATTGAAGCGGGGTAGCCAGCTTGTTGCTAGCATGGACGCAGAGTCACTTCAGGCCTGCTGTTTTTGTCCAAGCTGAAATGCCCAAAATGCCCCTATTTTATTTTTTTTAAATATTTTTTAGCCCTATCCTTTACGTCTTCTCACATTTTCACTTCCCAAATCACCCTTACCTCATTTTCTTATAAATAGTTCTTCCATTTCCTAATTTCAAAAACACACCTTGGGTTAGAGTTTATAGCTATATATCCTCTAATTCCTTTCTTCATCTCCCTCTAACCAGTCTCTAATTAATTAATTAATCTTTTTAATTAATTAATTATCTCACCCTAACTAAGTTAATTAATCTTTTTAATTAACTAAAACTCTTTTTTAATTAAAATTAATTACTCAATTAATTAATTAATTAATCTTTTTAATTAATTAATGAATCACTTTTCAAAATCAAATTAATCATTTTTCTTAATCCACCCTTCATCCAAATTAATTAATTAATCTTTTTAATTAATTAATCCATCTATCCTTTTCATCATACTAATTAGTTAATTAATCATTTTAATCCAATTACTTGGTCTCGATAAAATGGAACTTCGATCTAGTAAAACTCTTTGCCTACCAAAAGCTAAGGTATCAGCCTTTTTCTCTCAAACCCAAATAACATCAATCAATCTGAGCAACTCCTAAACCCCTCCACTTAATTGTAGAATGAACTACGTGGGTTTTAATCCTATTTAATGGGGTACATAGGCACGTTTTGAATCTAAATCCAAACCTCAAATTCAAATCCCAATCAATCTCCTTTCCCCTTTTTTAATTAATGTAATTTGTGAATGTTTTATTTTAATTTTCTCATTGCACTCATACCATACTCATGCATTAATCATGATATTATCATATAATATTTGTCATCTATAAACTTAATTTTTTTAAGTCAAATTAAAATTAAGAGCCAAATTTAGATTATTTAAAACTAAAAACCTAGTCCCCGAACTCAACATGGTTGAAGCTAGTGATTTTATCCATGGGTAAATTAATTGAAAATTAATGAATTTGAGTTAATTGGGTTTTTCCTTAATTTTTCCATTAAAAAATAAATTAGGATGGCAACTCTTAAAATCATTTTCAAAATCAACCAATCTGAACTTGAGGGTTCCATCATAATTCTAAACTCGAATGAGCATCCCAATTTCCTCTAGCAAACCGGCCCGGTGCTTCGACAAGGCCTCATAGCTAGCACTCCACTGGGGACTAGTTGCCGCCTTTTTTCAATAAAAAGGAAAATAATAAGATTAGCATTTGGTTAAGGAAAATTTTTTTAAAATAATTTCCATTTGGCTCATTAAGTATAATTTGACTTTCATGCATCACTTTGCATAATAAAGGCTCCTTACCTAACCTTAGCTTTAGGAAAACTTTTGAATGGTGAGTAGCATTGGCTTGATAACTCTTTTTAAGCATGTTGGGAGATAGCAAAAGCATTCCACCCCACAACGAATCCCTGATCATTTCAGTGGTGTAACAAGCAATCAGTTTCGTTGGATCCATGTGAGGCTCCATGCCTTATATATGGGTAGGTATATCGATGCTTTAGTGGGATGGGGACCCTTAATCAAACCACCCTTCACCTTGGTGCATGTAATCGCGCTAACGTTGACCCTAGGTTCCATAATAATGGAAACATTTGTGTATATGCCTATGAAACCTTTTTTGACATGCATCATAACATTGCTATGCATACATAACATGATAAGCTTAACACGGTAAACCCTTAAACACCTTAAAAACCCTAAACCGGTGGTTCGTTACCCCAAAACACCTCACACACTCACCTTGTCAACATATAAACTTGGTGACCAATCATATAGAGGGAATCCTTTTCCAAATACACCTTCACATTCATTCCATTTTTTCCTTCATAATTTTGTATTCTTACCCATTTTTCTGTCTGTTTTCTATTTCAAAGATATCAAAGGCCAACACCTCTAACTTTGACCAAGATGCGATGAGCACCTCTTTCACCAATCTCCTAAAGAAATAAGAAGAAACTTTTCAAGCCACACTCACCACCACCCTTAAAACCCAAGCTAACACTTTCATCAATGCTCTTAACACCCAATCTGCCACCTTTACTAATGCCCTTAACTCCCAACACTAGTCGATCATCAATGAGGTCGAGGAAATGACCAATGCCACTGTTACTCCCCCACTTGCTTTTGTTGAACCTGCATTTGCCCAAGTTGAGACTAGCCATGCCCCAACTTTTACTCCTCCCATTATCGATCTCGCTGATAATGGGAAAGCACCTGAAACTCCAACCTCTCCTATCGTGGACTTGAATGCAACCACTTCCTTTCCCACTATGAATCCTTTTGCAAGTAGAGATGTTTCTAGCATTCTCGAAGCTAAGAAATTGATGGACAAAATTGAGGCCATGGAGAGAACACTCAAGAACGTAAAAAAGTACAAAGACATGATAGATGTCGACTCCTTAGCTCTCTTCCTAAATGCACGGGTTCCACCAAAATTTAAAATGTTAGTTATTTTGTCATAGTTTTATCTTTTTTTTTTGGTTTTTTAATTGTTAATTTATAATTTATTTTTATGATTTTATGATGTTTTTAATATGTTTGTTAAGTTGTTTTTAGTTGCATTAAATAATTAAAGAATTAAAAGTTTGAAGCAAAGATGAAAAATTCGGTGGAATGTTGCACGGCAGGAGGAGTGTCATTGTGTGGCAGCCAAGCCCAACAGTGCCATGCAGCAAGGCCCAGTGCCATGCAGCAGCTTGCTTCCTACAGCCCACTAGCTCCCCAGCATCCGCAGCAACAACTCCAGTGCCCCACAGCAACTTTCTTCCT
Source organism: Reutealis trisperma (assembly GCA_947687605.1). NCBI lineage: Eukaryota > Viridiplantae > Streptophyta > Magnoliopsida > Malpighiales > Euphorbiaceae > Reutealis > Reutealis trisperma. The sequence goes on from CANTUT010001115.1 coordinate 586,049, forward strand.
ACAGCCCATCAGCTACCTTCCCCAGTGCCCCGCAGCATCATCTCCGTGTAGATATTGAAGATTATCTAAGATTTTGTAGGATTTTCAACCCTAAATTATTTTAGGAAAGTAGAAACAAAAAAGAAGAAGTTTTGTTATTTTAAATAGGACTGTTTGGATGAAGAGGAGGGGGGAATTTTGGATAGTATCTTCTCTTCTAATTTTCTATTCTCTGAATTTTTATTTTAGTTTTCGGATTTCAACACTTAGAGGAGATTGTTTTTAGTGATTTTTGGAATTCTTTGTGAAGACACTAGGAGATCGGGTTAGAACATCGAATTAGTTTATAAGATTAATTTCTTGGTTATTTTCATCTTTTATTATTGAATTGAAGATTTTAATTCAATGAATTCTTTTGATTTTAATAATTTGGATATTATCATTATGTTTCCCATGAACTAATTTCAGTCTTGTTTAGGGTTTGTATGATGTGTTCATGATATGGAATTAAATATAATCCCTTTTTGATTATTTTTATTATTCCTAATTCAATTGATTGATTATTATTGAACAATTGCTTAGCTACTAATTGTTTAACTTAGGTTTTGAATAAAGGAACGAGAGTTGAAGTTCAATTCCAGATTTCATTCCTATAGGATCTTAAAACGAATTAGAAATATAAGTTTTAAGATTAGGTTTTAGTTTTTGATATATGATTTGATAGAATGATTTTTATGAATGCGATTGCTAATAGATTGATTTTTATTCTTTAAATTGTTAGAAACTAAGTCTTTAGAATAATCAATTGGGTATATTTATGAACATATAGGATTGATAAACTAAATACAAACCCTTGGCATGATTCATTCATTATTTTAAAACCTATTGCATTTTAATCCACATTTATTTTTAATTTCCTGCTCTGCAATTATTTCTTTTCCAAATCAAATCATTCAAATTCTTTTTATTTAATTTTCTTTAAATTGAGACAAATATTTCCATTTGCAATTCCTTAAGAGAAATGACCATGGATGCTTCCGATATACTATAATTGCCCTGTATACTTGCGGTCTCTTTTAGACAGTATATTTTGAGGCGAACAAGTTTTTGATGCTGTTGCCAGAGAATTGTAAGGCGAATTTGTTTGTTTCATTGTGAATATATTTATTTTTAGTTTTTATTTACATTTGTTTTTTGAGATTTTTATACAAGGGAGAAGATCTCTAGAAGGAGAGATTGTCCCTTTTGTTGTTAACTGCACAGGTTAGGTGGAGAAAGAAGAAGACTAGAGCTAAATGAGGACCAAGTTGATCCAATAGATCCCAAAAATCCAAGGGTAGATGACCAAGAAGAACAAACATACATCATGGCACAAGAAAGGAGACCAATGAAGGATTATGCTAGGCTAATCATAGGCACCACAACATCATGCATTAGACTTGATATGGCTGCCCAAAATTATAAGCTAAAAAACATACATTATAGGATGCTCTCATCCTTTTATGGAGTGCCAAGTGAAGACTCCCTCAATTTCATTAGGGATTTCTACTCCACCATATAAACCTTTCCTTTATAAGGTCTAACTGAACATCAGTTGCAGATGAGATGCTTTCCTTACACCTTGAAGGACAGAGTTAAATATTGGCTGATGACACTTACTCCTAATTCATTGACTACTTGGGAAGAGGTGTACAATAAATTCTTGGGGAAGTTCTACTCTCACCAAAAGATAATTGATTTGAGATCGAAGATTGTAACCTTCATATAAATGGAAGGAGAGCCTTTTTATGAAGCATGGGAAAGGTTCAAGATGTTGCAAATTCAATGCCTACACCATCACTATCCATTGCAATTACTTAACTAGTTCTTTTATGATGGGCTCACATTCCAAAGCCAAAGCATAGTTGATAATGCAGCTAGAGGGGCAATGGGAGAGATCACTGTTGAGGAAACTTAAAATCTTTTTGAGATGCTTAGTGCTAACTCTCAGCAGAAAAGTGTGAGAGGGAGAAGAGTTAGATTTGAAGAAGGAGCTCCGGGGAAAGATATGGCTATGCAAATAGCTGAGCTTACTAGATAAGTCAAACTCCTCACAGTGAAGGGAAACACAGCAGTTCAATAATAAGAGGTATTTGGTGTTTGTGGTATTTTTGGTCATGTTGCTAATGTTTGCCCTTCGAGTTTTGATTATTTTGTAGGTGATTATGAGTAAGCACAAGCCTTGGATGGTTTCTAACCTAGAGTGAGAAATGACCCCTTTTCCAACACTTACAACCAAGGTTGGAAAAACCATCCAAACTTTTCCTGGAAAAATAACAACCAATAGTAGCAGTAGCCTCAATTTCAAATGATGCAAAGAGGCCAACCGTTCCAAGGAGAATCATCAAAACAATAATAGTAAAGGAAGCCATCTTTGGAGGATAGCTTGAATGCTTTCATTTAAGCTAGCACTAAAATTCAAGAGGCCAATGACAGAAGATTTGACTCTTTGGAAGTAGCAGTGTGAAATATAGTGATTCAAGTTGGTTAGATCGTAAATCAGGTGCAATCAAATCAAAAAGGGAAACTTCCTAGCCAACCAGAGCAAGCTAAGTCCATCACGGTTCTTTAGAGTGGTAAGCCAATAAATGATAATGATGGTGAAGTTTCTAACTATGCAATGGAGGAAAAGAAAGATATAGAGACACCCTCTCCATTTAAGTTACACAAAGCGGACAATCCTTGTTGACCTCCTATTCCATTTCCAGGCAATTTAAAAAATGGTAAGCAAGATAAGCAATTTGTTGAGCTTTCCATAATGCTATCCAAGGTAAGTATCAATTTTCCCTTGCTTGATGTGATTAAGAATATGCCTGCATATGGAAAATTTTTTAACGAGCTAAATTATAAGAAAACAAGGCTAAAGATAGAGGAGAAAGTAGTAGTGTCTGAGGTGATTAATGTTGTTCTCCAATAAAAATTACCTCCAAAAGCTAAGGATCCTGGTAGTTTTGTCATTGACTTTAGTAGGGGTAGTGGTGAAAAAGCTAAAGGAATGTTAGATTTAGGTGCTAGTATTAATTTGATGCCATATGCCTTATTTAAACAATTGAATATAGGAGAGTTGACCCACTAAAATGAGCTTGCAGTTAGCTGATAAGTCATTGAGATTTGCTAAAGGAATTATAGAAGATGTGCTGGTGCAAGTAGGAGGGTTGATAGTGCTTATTGATTTTGTGGTGTTGGATATGGGATATGAGTTGTCTAATAGGTTAGAATTGCATATCTTGTTGGGTAGACCTTTTATGGCAACTACTAATACTTTGATTGATGTTAAAAATGGGAAATTGACTATGACTATTTTGGGCCAAACTGTTGAATTTTTCATTTTCAATAGATTATCTGTTCCTACCACATCACTTATTGAGGAATGCTCTTCTATTGAATCCTTTAATACTGCTGTCAAAGATGTTTTGTTGTAGGAATCCTATGATAAAAAATGTTGCAGGTGCCTAAGTTGGTTGAGCCCCAGAAAAAAGTGTATGGGAGCTCTTAAATATTCAAGGATCGGGCCAAACCTCTTTGTGATAAAAGCCATGTCCAAAAGTCCCTTAAACTAGGTATGAAAGTACTACTCTATAATTCTTAGTGGTGTCAAGATCTAGGTAAATCTAAACCCCACTAGAGTGGTCCTTTTATTGTGAATGTGGTACATCCCTTTAAAACAATAGATTTGTTTAACTTTCGTAGAGATAAAATTTTTAGAGTCAATGGTCAGAGAGTTAAACCACATTTTGAGGAGTGGAAAAATTTAAGGAATTTAAGGTTTCTTAATGTCTTCCAAAACGTCCAGCTAAGACTACATTAAAGAAGCACTCGATGGGAGGCAGCCCATCATTGTCTTTAATTTTTTTTTTAAATTCTAATTTTATGTTTTTCGTAGTCCTATCTATGAAAGTTGTTTTATCTTTTGAGTTCATGTTATAGCATAATTGGTGGATTAATATATTGTCTTGTGATTTGAGGAAAATTTTGCCAACGATCTCAAGTTTGAATGTTTCAAATGTTTTTCACTTGTTATGATGTTAAAATGTTTTTGTTTGCCTTTATTTCATTGCAAAGCATGATCAACTTTACCTTACCATGGTGAGAATATTTGAGCCTAAACACTTTTTCTTTATTGCAATATTGTGTGTACCATGTTGATTGTGCATCTTTAGAGCTTGCTTAGGTATACTTTTTGAAACCACATATTAATTTCAATTCAGGCATTAAAATGATTATGGCATCAGGTTTCACCCTTTAGCTTTAATGGCCAACCTTAAATGTTTATTTCTTTTAATGAGCCACTTTGAGCCTTGACCTTTTCTTTGGAAACACATAATTTAACTTATCCTTTCACTATAATTTTCGTCTATTTTGTCTCTCATTGAGATTTTTGACCATTTGAAAATCATTTTCTTGAAAGTTGAGTGTGTTGATATTGCTTGAGGTCAAGCAAAGTTTTTAAGTGTGGGGTGAGAGAACATATTGCCTTGGGGAACATGTTCTTGTGTATATCATGATATTATAGACTTCATTTTGCAAAAAAAAAATAATAATAAATAAAATAAAAAAAAAGAGTTTTAATGAAATCTATTATTCTTTGAACATGTGAATTGCATTACAAGTGTGGTTATATAGAATATGGAAAGATTTTGCAATGAGTTTGTGAAGAAATTGGGAAATAATGTCTTTGAGTATTTCAAGTTGCTATTTGGTCTTTGAATGCTCAATAACTCAATGATAAACTTATTTGTCCCTTTTTCCTACCATTACCCTAAGCCCTATTACAACCAAATGAAAGACCTTTTGATTGATGCCTTGAATTAAATTAGTGGTGGAGATTAGATTAATGAGCAAGTTTATGGTGTGAACCCTCAAATTTGCACCCTTAGGATCTAACTGCAGCTTGACACTTGCTAAGATTAGTGCGTTATGCAGAGCCCATACAACAGTCCCGCTAGCTGGTTAGTGGGCAGGGGTTAAGGGGGCAGCATCCCGTTGAAAAAATAAATTTCTTGAAACTTGCATCTTCAGATGATTAGCACTTGATTATAAACCCATAGAATCAAATTGGGCCCAAATTGGATAAAAGCTGGATGAGAACGGGCCAAAAAATAATGTGTGGTGACCCATAAGCCAATTGCAACAACTCACTGCTGGCTGTGGTAACTGTAGCCACCACTGCGGTTGCCACAGGTGTCCCTGCGGCTGCCAATTGGCTGACGTAGTGGGCACTATGGTTATCGCAGAGTGCTCTGTGGTTACCGCAACCCACAATCAATTACTGCAGCATGTTTTTCTGTAACAACTCACATCTATCCTAAGAGTTTTAGTGACAAATTATTTGAATTTAGGGTTATTGTGACAAATTGTGTAACTATATCAAAATTCATGTGTGACGTGATTTACGAGTTTGGGGCATGTTAAATTAATTTTAATATGCCTAATATGAATTATTATTATGAAATAAATGATTTGAATAAAATGCATTAGTATGAAATAATTTATTATTCGTAAAATGAATTTTCATACAAAAAGACGATTTTTAAGCATAAAAATAATTTTATAAGTATTTTAAAATAATTTTTAAATAAACATTTCGGAGAGAATTTTATAGAAAATAATAACAAAAATATTTTATTTTTAATTACCTATAATCAACCCTAAATTAATTAAAAAGCCTAAATACCCAAAAGCCAATTACACTAAAACACTCCTAACCTAGCTCATTAAGGGTACTCTTGGAAATTGCCCAAAATCCTATATATATTAATGAAAATTTTGGCCAGCACTCTCATTCCAGCAGCCACCACTATGTTTTTCTGTATTTTGACAGAAAAATTCTCCCAAAATATTTCTCTCTACCGAAATTAAGAAAACACCTTTCAACTTTGCGATTTCTTGACCATAATTGTAAGTTTTTCTTCTCTTTCAATTCCTTAACTGATTTCTTTGAATTAAATTATTAGAAAATTATTTTGAACTGGTTATTTTTGATTTTTATAGATTTAATTCAGTTTGGGTGAGTTTTTGAAAGAGAAATTTAATTCTCTACTGAAAACACAAATCTTTCTATGCGATTTATCCAAAGGTGAATCCAGTAACTTAAAATTACAATTTTTATGCATAAACATCACTAAAGGGGGGTGATTTCTATAACATTGTATTCTAAACTGATTTTTGATATGTTTTGATGAAAATTATTGGATTAAATCATATTTTTGCATATCAATATAATGACCAAAAAGTTAAAAAAAAAAAAAGAAAATTCAAGGTTTCCATCTTAGAACTTGAGAGTTGGAAAATTCTATGGTTTGATAAGTCTATGGCTGCCAAATTGTGATGTTTAATATTCTAAACTGATATTTGTTTTGTTTGGATGAAAAATAATGATTTAAATCATGTATTTATATATTACTGTAATGAACAGAAAGCGCAAAAAGTGCGAAAACTCATGATTTTCACCATAAGCCTTAAGACTTGGAATTTTCTTGTATAATTATTATATATGGCTGCCAATTCATACATATGGATGTATTAAATTGATAATTGTTGTGATTGAATGAAAAATAATGGTTTAAAGCACCTATTTACATACTGCTGTAATGACTAGAAAATACCAAAAACAAGAAAACTCATAGTTTTTTATCCTAAAACTTAAGTTGGAAATTTTTATGCATATGAATGTATATGTGGGCCGATTCCTATGAGTCTTTGTTCTAAAATGATTTTTTGCTTTGATTACATGAAAAATCTTAGTCTAAACCATATTTTTGTATATTACTATAATAGACGAAAAGTAAGAAAAGTAAGAAAAATTCAGTTTTCCTTTTGATGATGCATTCGGCCTACTATGGGATTTTTATCCCAATGTCTATAATTTTTATGCAATGTATTTTGTTGATTTTTGACATGTATGTATATATAATAAATGATAAAATCACATGTTAATTCAAGGAATGACCCTAGACAAGCCTAGAGGGACTTTGATATCTTAAGGTATACTTAAGGTATCTTAATTTTATATTGTGATTAGAATGTGAATGTGAATGGGAAATATGGAACTAGATGTTGTGATGACTTGATAATGAATAAATGGTCTTGAGTTGATGAAGTGATTAATTGAATGAATGGATCATAAGAGTTAAGCATGATACTTGAAAGGTTATTAATAAATTGACAGGTATAGATGTGTTATGTACACTAAGATAATTGTTAAAGTGAATTGATATTAAGATAGTGATATTGTGTTGACCTTAGAAAGGTATTGACATGATTGTAATGTGTTTTAATGTGGGCCTATAAAGACTAAGTGTGCAAGACTTTTAACGTCAACGTGTATGTGCAAGTGATGAGGTGCATTTATGTGTGCAACTCTAAGTTTATATGAATGCTACATGTGCATGGGGTAGTCATAGGATAGGATAGCATCATGATTAAATAAATACTAAGTATTGAATTAAATATCATGATAGAGTTTGAGGAGCTTTAGAGTTTCAAAAGGGCAACGTGAAATAGGAGAAAAAGAACTAGAAGGTGAGTAAACATTGTATTCATTATACAAGTGTGAGTATCATTATGTTATGTTACAAATATTGGATATCTTGTTATTTGAGCCTTTGTGATCTTTGAAGCCTAAGTTCTTTCTATCCTAAAATATGATTAAGTGATTTCTTTAGAAAGCTTGGGTTGCCAAAGGACAATTGATCCAAAAACCACTTTTGTTTATCCAATGATAATTTCTTGTGATTATTACCCTAACTTATATTCTTTATGGAACTACACTATTCTTGTATCTTTTATTCAATAATCTAAACTGCTATTGCTATTATAAAACATGTTATTGTTGCCTTAAATGTTATTGATATATATGGTTACCATTAGCTCTAGCTATAGTACCTTTAACCCTTTATGCAGAATCCTCATTTCGATGTGGGTAATCATCAGAACCTATGCACACGGTCTTAACCCAATGGATAGGGGTTGTGTATCCACCTCAGCTAGAAGGGGCAGTTCTAGCCATGGGGCTTGATCAGCTTCACGACTTCTATGTGATAGGAGTTGGAATTTGGCTAAGTCCACCTCTCCTTTATATGTTTGAGTGATAGAGCAATAGCCTTCACTCTCTATGTGTTATAAGTGTGATTTTTGCAAACTTGCTGAATTGAACTCTTGATAATTGCAACCTGATTTATGAATTGTAAATCATGAATTATGAGTTATGAACTATAAGTTTCCTTTGAAAAAGGGATATGTGTTAATGTATGTGCTTTATCATTTACTCATTGAGATCATCTATCTCACTTCTTTTTCCTTGTGTGGTTCTAGGTGAGCAAATGTGAGGAGGCAAAGTCATGGCTTAAGCATTCTACTTCGCTTGGGGATTTCCTAGTCAAAGTCATCAATAATACCATGCTATGAAGTGTCGTCATTAGATGCTCTGGGAATATTTATTTTTGATATTATTTTGAGATGTTGTTATTTATTAAAGTTTTAAGTGAATTATGAATACTATTATTTCCTTATGAATTATATAAGAAGTGTCCAATTACTATCTTTCACAGCTATGGGTTTCCTTAAAAGAAAAAAAAAAGAAAAGAGGGGGGGTGTTTATTTAAGTTAATGTAAGAGGTTTTGGTATAATCTTAGGCATGAATTATGTAAGTGTAAATGGGTTCTATAGGCATGGGTGACCTTATGTCTCCCCATGTTCTAAGACTGTCATGTCTCCAAAATGGGGATGTGACATTTTCCTGCTTCCCACATCGAAAATCCACTCTTTTAAGCCTCTAGACTCCCCCTATAAATACTTGGCACCTCCTAAAAACTTTGAGACACAATTACATGCTTCTATACTCTCCCTAAAGCTTTCTAAACTCTATTCCTAAGCTTTCCAATCATCAAAGCCTCTTTCTAAACCTCCAAATCTCTAAAACTCCATTCTAAAACCTCCTCCATCACATCAAACCTTATTCGTAAGCTTCCTAATCACCTCAAGCCTTATTCATAAGCTTCCTAATCACCTCAAACCCTATCTCTAAGCCTCCTAATCACCTCAAACCTTATTCTTAAGCTTCTTAATCAAGAAAATGTGCGACTCAAGTTATTTCTTTCAAAGGAAAATCGTGATACTCAAGCAAGGGTGTGATCCAAGTCCCTCCAAGAAGAGTTCATGCTATTCAAGAGTTCTTCTTCCAAAAGGATTGCTCGTGTTATCCCTAAGATAAGGTGGAACTTAGATTCGGTGCTAAGCTCACTCCCTATGTTCCTTGCTGCCGAAAGCCAAAGGTAAAAGTTCTTTCCTTTTCCTTTTTTGATTTTAATTTCAAGATCTAAATCTAAAAAGATCCATTTTTTTTAATTAAAATCTAACTAAATTAACAAATCCCCTAAGCCCTTGAAATCAATCAAAATATGATAACAAAGGCAATGACTTAAGAACCCCTCCTTCGCAAGAAGGAAAAACTACGTGGGATTTTATTCCCATTCCAAGAGATACATAGGCTTACCGTCTCTAAGGCATTCAATTCCGCTAAAATTAACAACTTCTTCCCTCTATCATCTTCTTCACATAGTTTAGGGTTAAAATTGCTTTTCTTAAATGAAAGTCAAAACTGTAGTTTTCTTACAATTATTTTATTAGTTTTTTCTTACTTGTTTAGATTATATTTAGGGAATGTGTGCTTTTCCTAGAACCCATAAGGGCTAGAGGAAAGATCCCCTAATTTTGATATTTTGACTTGTACTAGTTTTAAGTAGTTTTTTCCTTATTTTTCGCATTTTGTAATTGTCATTATTTCATGTTTGCCATGCACTGCATGAGTCATATTGTTTCATGCATCATATTATATCTGTTTATGCATATATAAAAAAAACTTCCTTTTTTTTTTTTTTTTTACAAAAGCTATTTTGTATTTAAGTCGAACTAATTTTTTTATATTGTTTTAACCAAAACTTAGCTCCCAAGCCCTCTTTGGTCATTCAAGGACTAGTGCTTTTCCTTGGGATAAATAGTATAATTTTAAAGTCAATCAAATTGGATTTTTCCATTAATTTTCCCAACTAAAATAAGCAAAATTAAAGTGGTGACTCCTTTTGCAAATTACAACTTACAAAATACAATTTTTTGAACTCATAAAGAGTTCCAATCGTGAAGTTTCTCCCAATAAGCATTTCGATTCCCTTTAGCATATCAGACCGGTGCTCGGGCGAGGCCTCACATATGGTAGTTTGCCTTCAATTTTGGTTTTGAGTGATCATTCTTTGCAACTTGAGAGAAACACTTAGTTGAGTGTGTGGTCTATCATGTTAGCTTTGTTTGGAGATAACTAATTCCTTAGAAGAGGAAACTTGTGCATATATTTAAAGTGTTTTTGCTAAGGTTGCTGCTTTATGACTACTTAGATTGTTTGATGATTGTTATGTTCTTATTTTATGCCATAATTATTGCTTGAGGACAAGCAAATTTCTAATTGTGGGGTAGTTGTTTTGTTATAGTTTTATCTTATTTTTTGGTTCTTTTAATTGTTAATTTATAATTTATTTTTATGATTTTATGATGTTTTTAATATGTTTGTTAAGTTGTTTTTAGTTGCATTAAATAATTAAAGAAACAGAAGTTTGGAGCGAAGACGAAAAATTCAGCAGAACATTGAACAGTAGGAGGAGTGCCATTGCGCGGCAGCCAAGCCCAGCAGCACCACACAGCAAGGCCTAGTGCCATGCAGTAGCTTGCTTCCTATAGCCCACAAGCTCCCCAATGTCTGCAATAACACTTCAATGCCCCGCAATAGCTTTCTTCCTGTAGCCCACCAGTGCCCAACGCCTAGCTGCCTTCCTCAGTGCCCCGCAGCATCATCTCTTTATAGATATTGAACATTATCTGAGATTTTGTAGGATTTTCAACCCTAAATTATTTTAGGAAAGTAGAAACAAAAGAAGAAGTTTTATTGTTTTAAATAGGGCTATCTGGAGGAAAAGACGGGGGGAATTTTGGGGGCGGGGGGAATTTTGGGGGGGGTGGTGGGGGGAATTTTGGATAGTATCTTCTCTTCCAGTTTTCTATTCTCTGAATTTTATTTTAGTTTTTAGATTTCAACACTTAAAGAAGATTGTTTTTAGTGATTTTAGGAATTCTTTGTGAAGATGCTAAGAGATTGGGTTAGAACATCGAATTGGTTTATAAGATTAATTTATTGGTTATTTTCATCTTTTGATTATTGAATTTAAGATTTCAATTCAATTAATTCTTTTGATTTTAATAATTTGGTGATTATCATTATGTTTCCCATGACCTAATTTCAATCATGTCTAAGGTTTGTATGATGTGTTCATGATATGGAATTCAATATAATCCCTTTTTGATTATTTTTATTATTCCTAATTGAATTGATTGATTTTTATTGAACAATTGCTTAGCTACCAATTGTTTGACTTAGGTTTTGAACAAAGGAATGAGAGTTGAAGATCAATTCTAGATTTCATTCCTTTAGTATCTTTAAACAAATTAGAAATATAAGTTTTAAGACTAGGTTTTAGTTTTTGATATATGATTTGATAGAATGATTTATATGAATGCGATTGCTAATAGATTGATTTTTATTCTTTGAATTGTTAGAAACTAAGGCTTTAGAATAATCAATTGGATATATTCATGAACATATAGGATTGATAAACTAAATACAAACCCTAGGCATCATTCATTCATTGTTTTAAAACCTTTTGTATTTTAATCCACATTTATTTTTAATTCCCTGTTCTGCAATTATTTCTTTTCAAAATCAAATCATTAAAATTCTTTTTATTTTTAAATTGAAACAAATATTTCTATTTGCAATTCCTTAAGAGATACGACCTTGGGTGCTTCCGATATACTACAATTACCCCATATACTTACGGGTCGCTTTTGGATAGTATATTTTGAGGCGAACACTAGTCATGGACAAGTTTAATGGCACCACATATCCCAAAACTCACCTTAAGATATATGTGGATGCCATGAGACCTCTCGGTATGGATGATGAGCTCCTTGCTCAGTTATTCCAATAGTCCTTGATTGGAGCTGCTGTTATATGGTTACTAGATCTCGACCAGAATCATAAGAAGACTTGGGATGACATATATAATTCATTTGTCAAGTGATACCACTACAACAGCGAAGTGAGTGTCACCCGTCGAGACTTGGAAACCACTAAATAAGGGCTAAGAGAATCCTTCACCACATTCCTTACAAGGTAAAGGACAAAAGCAGCTCAAATGGTGAACCATCCATTTGAAGTAGAGCAAATTGACATCATCGTCAAGAACCTCCTCTCCCAATATTAGGCTTATTTGCAAATGCAGTATCTCCTTAGCTTTAAAGCTCTCATTATCACTACCACTATGATCGAGGATTTGATCCAATATGGACAAGTCAAGGATCAGTCCTCTAGTTCGAGGTTTCATAAGAACACTAACTATACCACCAATACCACCCAAAGAGAGGGAGAGGTAAATGTTGTGTCCTATCACTAGCTAATAAAGTTAGAAATAAGGAGGACTTTCTTTGAGCTAGGCATAGCCCTCAGTGTCATTTACAAGAAAACCTTATAAGCTAATTTGGTTAAGCCTTTAGAACCATGACTTCCTCAAAACCCCTTGCCTAAGGGTTATAATGCTACTGAGCACTACGATTATCATCAAGGGTTAGGGTACAAAATTGATGCATGCAAGGCTCTAAAGCATAAAATTCAAGACCTCATTGATAGCGGAGACATTATTACTCCTAAACCCAAAGCCTAACATTACTACCAATCCTTTTTAAACCACTGAGCTCCTCAAGCTATCTCAAGCCTCACTTAATAACTAATATCTTCAGAAGAGTGCCAATGCTGCTATGCCCTTATCCAAGTCTTCCGAGTCCATGTCCGAGTCATTTGAGTCCATGTCTAAGTCACCTAGGCTTAAGTCTGAGTCTAAGTCTTTTGAGTATGTTTTTTATTAAATTTTTCTTTGAATTTAAGTTTGTCAAGCCTTGTCCTTTTGATTCTGTATTTTGCTTTATAGGCTTATCCTTTAATGTGCTACTCATAATGGGACTTTTATCAGTAATAAAAAGTTTAAACTTTTTGATTTGCTTTAATTTTTTTTCTAATTCATCTCTAAATGGGACATCTTAAAAAAAAAAAAAAAAAGAACAAACAAAAAAAATGAAAAAGGTAAAAGGATTAATTAATTATGGCATAGAGGAAAAGAATCAAAAATCACCTATATTGCATTTGCATGGTAGTAGTAGGAAAGCTCATGAGTTATTTTGTACAAGACGAAGACATGATAGGGATGCTCCAAACATCACAGTTTACAATATCCTAACCTACAAGAAGTCTGTCGAGGAGAAGCTATGGAGAATGAAGACAAAATAGATCAAAATGTATCATGATCAGCTAAATGCCATTGATGAAAAGAGAATCAATGCTCTATGTAAAATTCAGGGTCATCAATAGAGACTAGCTAAGCAATTCAACCAGAAGGTGAGAGACAAGGATTTGTAGGAAGGAAATCCAATTCTGGGAGAAATCCAAGCCTTTATTCATGATCCAAGAAGAAGTTCAAACTAAACTAGGAAGATCTTATCTGTTAGAGGCACCATCTTCACAAATGTGGATGGAAGTGGACTCTCCCATCCTGGCAACCCAAACCAGCTGAAATGATACATCATCTGAAGATGACATTTGCATTTCATTTTTATTTTTCATGCATATGTAATCAAAACTATGTGGACTTGATTCTCCTTAAAAGAAATAACTGATAGGAAAGTGATATAAGGGATATATAGGTAGCCCCACTAAGGTGCAGTCCAAATCATAATACAAAATATTTTACTTGCATCACATTTTATTTTCTTTATGCCTAGTACATTATTCACTTAATTTTTTTGCCTAAACAAGAAGAAAAAAAAAGAAGAAAAAGAA